>JAMZEH010000050.1:3700000-4020000 GCA_024699665.1 Ostrea denselamellosa | reverse complement strand
GTGTACACTATGTCATTAGATATATAGAGGAGTACAATATGTCATTTGGTATATATAAATATACATATATATATATATAGGTTCAAGTTGTTTGATATTGTGGCCTCTGTAGTCAGGGTAGGGATTTATAAGTTTTATAATTTGTACACACCATCACCCAGTAAGTCAGCAGGGGACTGTGTAGAGGTTTAAAGTTTTATATAGGAATGCATTTGAAAAAAAAATGCTTTCAAAATCTTCAATGATATATAACTCAGTCGTAATGCAACCATCCTCATGTAGTGTAGATTCTAAATAGTAGACACACTGATCTCGGACTATGGCTGCAAAAAAATAAGGACACACAGACTCGTGTGAGCAGTGAGGCTCATCAAGTCTTGTTCATAAATCTTCTTATGAACCTCAATGGATATTGGTACATACACACACACACACAGACACACATGCACACACACATACACACACACATATATATATGTATAATTCAATGAGAACAACTGTGAGGTTCAACATAAATTTAAGGTTATTTAAACTAAGAATACCCCTGGGGTGAGGATGGAGTCACAAGAGAGATCTAATCACCAATATTGTGTATGATTATAGATAGACATGACATTGACCAATAATGTATATTTTTTGTTATATTTTATTTATAATTTACATGCATGCTATCTCGTTCCTACAAAAAAAGTCGTGGAATATATTTACCATGTCTGTTTTAGAGTTAGCCGATTTTAATAGTTCCTGGTTGTGGCAAGTCAAAATGTAAAGTTAGCTCTGATGTATTGCAGTAAGTAGTATAAATGAACACTACTGTAGCAAAGAAAGAGAGAAAAACCATTAAAACAATTGGTATAAAACCAGAGGCTAGTGTTGTACCGATCATCAGAAAACATCGATTGTTGATGAAAAAAAGCTACCGATTTTGATGATCTATTATTTTTTTTCCATAATCCATCATCGGATTCAAATACACTTCTTATAGGATGTATTCTGGTATTAGCCCACTTCCACTTCTACAGAGCACAAAGATTGCAATATGAAGTCTTAAACATACATAAGTTAAGATTTATTTAATATTAAGCACAGAAAAATTCACTAGATTTGGATACTTACTTCTGCCCAAAACCTGCAGAACCAATTGTCTTAACAGCTTTTAATGAGTGCGCTAGACCATTTAGATAAGTCATTAAAACTTGTTTTTGATGATGATGGAATTCTTGCCATGTTGTCACTCAATACATGGTCATTGAGAATACATATTTGACGTAAGTTTAGATGCATGCTGCATTTGAAATACTTTATAGAAAACACAAAGATTGCAATGAACTTTTTAGCAAATATATCTTTGCATATTTTTTTTTTATTGTTTTATTTATTTTTTTTTTTTTGTATACATATTAAAGCATTTGAATACAAGTATATCAATCAAGTGTGAAGAGAGAGAGAGAGATAGAAAGAGAGAAAAAAATGTTTTAAGTAAATAGTAAGTTCCATCTATTCCACTGAGTATCAAACTTTTCTTTTTCACCATTTTTATATGAGCTATATCTACATGTTGCATAGAAAAATCTCATTTGTGATATAGCAGCGGGCAAGTTTAAAGATTTCTCAGTAGATCTTGCAGTATAAACATAACACTTAAGCCATAAAATGAAAGTGTTCTGTATATCACTAATGTTTCCAATACAAGCTAAAATAAAAGATTTCTTTGTAATTGCTATCTGTCGCTCGGTTGCGTCTTCCAAATATTGTTTGAATTCTACAAGAAATAACTGTAAACCATCACGACCCCATACAAGATGCTCTATTGTGTCTTCCTCAGAGTGGTAAATGTTGCAATACTTGCAGTCTATTCTTTTCATTTTAAACAAGAATGAATTTGTAGCTAAAATTTTGTTTATGATTCTGTACTGAAACCACTGGAGTTTACAGTTCCCTTTGTCACTGAAAAGGGAATTTTGTGGACTATTTTACATTCCCTGTCATCTACATCCAAAAGCTCACTCCAGTTTGTTTTGCCAGCTGGGACTGAGTCTCTGTCTGAACTCCATCGTTACATATAATTATACATGTGTGTGTAAATATACATGTGTAAACCGAAAAAAAAAATCATGAAATACTTTGGAAGATTAAGCTTTTTAAGATAAAAATGTTTTCTGATTATAATCGGTAAAATCGCATCGGAAGCAGCAAGAGATGATCGATTATGAAAATGAACTGATGTCCCATCATGACCCTTGTATTACTAGTTAGGTAATCAAACCACTGAGCTAATATACAAAGTATAATGTTACTGATACATCATACAACTGAAACCTATTTCGTAAATCATACGAAAACACTTCGTATGGAGAAGGTGAAAAACTAATTTCAAATAAAATATCAGAAACATCATGTATGTCCTTAATGTAATCATTTAGAATGAAATCTTTTAAAGGACCAAATGAATTCAATTTTTCAAAATTATGTGTACTGGTATCTTCATAATAAAATAGGAAGTCGTTCTCCATTCACTTCTTGACAGAAAACGCAAGTTACAACCTACAGTCGATAATGAATGTGCACTTCAGTGCATAAGATAATCTAACGTGCCGATTTTCATCTGAATGGGACTATAGCACAGGGTGCATGGCCTTCCCAATCACTGTATGTGGGAGAAAACCAAATACATGGTTATGTTCATGAAGCCCTTTACCAAAATTATGAAATGCATGGCTCCTTTGTGAGGGGTTCAGTCCGAAAGTGGAGCCATAGTTAAGATTAAATCTTAGATAATATTCTCAACTCTCAGACACGTGTGAAAAACTAAATGCATGGATATGATGTCCATAAATATCTCTACCTAAATTGTGAAAATCATAACTCATGGGTCAGGGGTTTAAGCCCTAGGGTTGGGGTAACATGGCTCTTTAGTAAAACTGCATTTGTGATATGTGTGAGGAAAAACTAAATGAATAGTCTAGGTATGGGCTATAGTACTCAGGTGACTGTTAGGGTCTGTGGGCCTCTTGTAATTATGTGCTTTGTGGTGACATTCTCATTGAAGGAGTACACAGCTTGTGTTGCTGACTACAACATGTCTCACCCTCAAGTACAGGGGATTGTGATACATGTCATTGCTCTACACGGGGATTACATGTGGGGACCCATTTCACTTCGGTGATTTTTTTTGTGGGGGGGGGGGGATTACAAGTCCAGGTGTTGGTAAATTATTCGTTCATGAAATTAGACGGTAAGTAATTCTAAGAAAATAAGTATAGTTATACAAAGTGTGACTTCCCATAGATATTTAATGTTAGAAAATGATTTAGTTTATGGTTTTAAATTGGATCTGCAATAAATCCCAAAATAAAAACATTTCTTGTTCTTAATATTAGATAATTTTATGTTTTAAATTATTATTATTATGTTGATGTACTGTAATTGATGTTTTCCCAATTTGAGGAAATTGTCAGTCATTTTTCCCAATTCAAAAGGAGGGGTGGTAGTTTAAAAAGCAAAACAAAAAAAACCCAAAAAACAAAAACAAAATAATAATAATAATAATAACAAAAACAAAAAACAACAAAACAAAACAAACAAAAAAACAAACAAAAATCAACAAAAAACAAACAAAACAAAATAAATAAAAAACCCGAGTCCTGATATTTACCAGCTGGCAACATCTGTGACAGAAATCATTTCAGCCTCATTTACATTCTCAATTTCAGCCATCACTTATCACTGGAATTTTTTAGGGACTTGTATGGAAGAGGCCAGAGTATTAGTGGACACTGACGGAAGAAATTTTCTTAACTCATCAGCTGATCATCATTACCTGCTGGTGGAGACTGAACATTTGAATAAACATTGCTGGAGTGTAGCTAGCAGTGTGTGTCCTCATTTGCCCTAAGAAAAGTCAGAGAAGTATTCATTTTTAGTCCCTTTCCAGCAAATCCAGCATGAAGGGGTCTATTAGTTTACCCATGGTCTGTCAGTCTGTCTGTCTATCCATCTTTCATGCTGTCTGTTTGTCATTCTGAATCAGTTTTCTGGACTTTTCTCCACATTGAATGAAGATATTCAACTGAAATTTAATATATGACTGTCTCGAATAGTTACAGATCAAGTTTGATTTTTGTTACGCATAACCTACTTTTATTATGCCCCTTGATGTGTGTTCAAGGAGTTCTGGACTTTTCTCCGCATTGGATGAAGATATTTGCCTGAAATTTTATATATGGCATTGTCTTGGATAGTTACAGGTAACGCTTTCGTTATGTTTGATGTACTTTTGACTGAATCATCCTACCGGTAAGGGACTTTGTGTTGCCTGCAATACACTCAGAATGTTTCTTATTGTAATAAAATTCAGAGTGTAGAGAATATGAAAGGCAGATATTACAGTTACCTCCCTTAGACGATATGAATTGTATGATAATGTTATTATACCAACTGCAACAAAGTTGTGGGGGGGGGGGGGGGTATACTGAAATCAGGTGGTCTGTCAGTCTGTGTGTCTGTCTGCAGACACAATGGTTTCTAGGCTCTAAATTGTTATCATTTTCATCTAGAGTCAATATACCATACATATAGACTCCCCATGAGAAAAAGATGATCTATATCAATTCTGGGGTCAAAAAGTCAAAGGTCAAGACTGGACATTGATATAGCAAAATGGTTTTGGGCTCTCATATGTTATCCTTTTTACCTAGAGTTACCGTATCACACATGGACTACCCATGGGATGAAAATGATCTCTACTGATTTTGGGATCAATAGGTCAAAGGAACACCTTTTGGGTTTGGTAGATTGGTGTGAGCAGGGGTTATTGTTAGTGAGTAGTGCTCACAGTACTTCTTGTTATCGATTTTATAGTCTTAGTGTTAACTTTAATTAAGGTGAGCCCCGTGAGGATCCAGGAAGATAGAATAAATCCTCAGTACCCCTTGCTTGTCCTAAGAGGCGACTAAATGGGGCGGTCTTTCGGATGATACCGCAAAAACCAAGGCCCTGTGTCACAGCTAAAGATCTCTCCCTGCTCAAAGACCATAAGCGCAGAGCATAGGCCTAAATTTGCAGCCCTTCATCGGCAATGGTGAGGTCTCCATATGAATGAAAGATTCTCGATATATATATTCAATCAATCATTTAAGGTGACATTTAAGGCCAGTGAGTCTCCTGTTTATATTTTGTTATGAAAAATACCGATTAGCTGGTTAACTTTCCAAATATCTGTAGACAAAATTACTTAAGATTATTAATATGCACAAAATTTCATTTACCTGTCTGATTTCTTGTTATTCCAGCACTTCATTGTTACTTTGGTTTTTCAGCTTCCTGGGCCTCAGGAGATGATGACAATCTGCTGCAGGAGCATTTCCTGTCTCTTAAAGCAGGGAGAGGTTACCTTACCATCTGATCCATTTCTGGTGACAGTCTTTTGTATGGAGCTGGTAAAATTTCTTTTTAGCGCACCTGAGCTATAAGCTCAAGTGAGCTTTTATCCATCTGTCTGTAAACTTCACACATTTTAAAGTTCTCTACAATCACTTGCTCCTTATCAACCAGATTTAGTACCGAGCATCCTTGCTTAAAAAACATGAAAAATAGTTCAAATCGGCCTCTTTGAAGGGGAGATAATCAAGAAATGGCAAAAGCAGGATGGGGTCATTTAAGAATCTTTTCAAGAAACACTGAGCTAGAAATGATGAAAGCTGTATAAGTTACTGTTGACATATTTAATTTCGTTGGGAAAAATTTTTGTTGTTTTTGAAGTAAACATGATTTCATGTGGATTAATTTTTTGTTATTTGTGATCACTTAAAATTACATGTTATGCATACAATGTATAAAGAATGTTGCTTACTGCAATCCTAGCTTGCTTGGATACCGCTAAGATACGCATGCCATTATTCGTCAAAGCATACTGTCATTCACACCTATTCACAAACAAATAATTCCTCAGTGATCTGTGGAGCTTGGGTCATTAAAATTGTTGTAGTCAAGCCATTAATATTTAAAGCGTAATTACTGTATTCCATATGTCCATAAAATTCATAAAGAAACCGGACGTACTGGTAGAAACAAGGCTCGTGTCTTCCCCCTGTTGGATGTTCACAGGACATATCAGGACAAGAATGTCCTCGACCTGTTAAAAATAACTATATTCAAACAATATTTAACACCCTCCCCTTAAAATCTTTCAAGCTGAATGGAAGAAAAGGTCATTCGCTTCCATGCAGTTAACAGTAAATTGAAATCATTTGGGAAAAACAGATTCGTAGTTGTGGTATGTGCCACATGTTTGGATCTCTTGAAGAAGGGCATGCATTCTGACAAATTGCTGGTGGATCTACGGGTGTCTTAAAAATGGCATTTTACAACGTGATACAGATGGGTTCTGTCTCCATGGCATATTAGACGCACTGTCTGCATGAACAGTTAAGGCCTCCATGGCTGAGTGGTTAGAGCATCACACTCAAAATCACAAGGCCTCTTACCTCTAGTCAGCTTGAGTTCGATTCTCGCTTGCACCGATATATGTGAGAAAGTTTACCAGATTACTTTCGGAAGGTCGGTGGTCTCTTCCAGGGTACATTGTATCAGGGCTCTCTCCTCCACCAATAAAAATCTAGACGCCACCAGTCAACTGAAAAATTGTTGAGTGTAGCAGAAAACAACAATAAATCAATAATGCTTGAATGGTTCCTGTTAAGACCTAAGGAGTGAACTGTATTGTTAAGATAGTAATCATTCTTAATTACATTGAACTTTTTTATTTCACCTGTGTATTTTTTGAAATGAGTTGATTAACTATACATTAAGACAAAATGTGCTATTACATCTACTCATAAGGAATACCATGGTCATGATTACTGTATATAGCATTTATAAATCGGTGACAAATAATGGTGACACAGGTATTCCTGACTTCAAAAATCAATACTTTTTTACATTAAAATTTTTAAGTTGGATTTAATTTTGTTGAATTTTCCTAGATACAAAATTAACAAAATTTAATCTGACACAAAATTAAATGCTTCTACAGTCAAGAACCACTGAACTAGAAAGGATAAAATTTGTGTAAGTTTTGTGAAACCTTTCAGACAGTTTGTAAACTGTTTGAATTATGGCTCCAGAGAATAGGGTAGGGACACCAGTGCCTGGGAAGGACAAACCACAGGCCAATGACCCCACTTATAATGAAATGGTGGGGCCATTCTAAAATTGATTGGGCCACAATTGTGTACATGTGGGCCATTTGTAAATAATCAAGTCTAAATGATCATAATTTGTCATTATTTAAAAATCTTTCTATTTCTTTTCCAAGTTAAAGCAGTGAATCTCAGTTGTTAACCAGTGTATAGTGTTAATAGCCCTCATAAAAGCCACATTATGGTCAGATTTCAGACCAAAGCTGGCATCATGATGTTAAATTGCAATTCTACACACCTTGGACACTACATGTATATGTATGATTGTGGAAAATTACCAATGTATCTGAAAAGAAACTGAAAAATGATGCATGCACACGTTTTGCTAAAAATTTGCAGGTTTGCCACATAGGGCAGTGCATGATTATTGCCTTGTGCCATTTTTCAGCAGTATGTGCATATTGCATATGACAAAGATCTTTCTCATCTGAAGGACCACCCCATGTAGTCACCTCTTACGACAAGCAAGGGGTACTGGGGATCTATTCTAATCCATGTTTCCATGGGATAACTTTGTAGATAAAGTATAGGATTTGATGTATAAAGAGATGAGATGTGTTATAAATGTATTTGAATTGAAAATTGGTTTCATTTTGACATATCTAGTACCATTTTATGAATTTTTCTGTAGAAATTTATGTTTTAAAAGCATAATCTGACTGTGTGAAGAGGTTCATTTTTTGGCTTCCTAATTCTTAATGGGAGAATAAATTTTACAGGGAAGCAGTTAATGGAGATGTTCAGCTGATTGATGAGGATAATTTTCCAGAGACTCTGACATATTGTCTGACTTGGATAGTTCTATTGCTGTAGAAAATGTCAGGTTTGTTAATGAAATTATGTCAAATGTTTCATACTTATGCACCGCCAGGAAATGGCTAGGGCCTACAGTGTTAACCTGTTTAGCTCAGCTGAGCTTTTCTGATCACCCATTCTCCATCAACTGTTTGTCTGAAAACTTTTTCACATTTTAGACTTCTCCAGAACCACTGGGCCAATTTCAACCAAACTTGGCACAAATCATCCTTGGGTAAAGGGAATTTACGCTTGTTCAAATGAAGGGCAATACCTTTCTCCAAAACAGAGTTGGTGAGAGAGTGTAAAAAACTACTAGACATTATGTCCTGTAGATCAGTGATAATTTAGAAAATCTACCAGACAAGTAAGAAATTTACCAGACAAAAGGAAAAAAAAACACCAACATTTTGTTTTCAACTTTGTTTATTTTCAAACAGTGAATATAACAGTTCAGAAAATTAATTTATTTATAAAAAGTTAACAGCTCTTTATGTTTTACCCACACAGGATTAAACTTCATTATAAATTTTGTTTTGGATTAATTTTAATCCTTTACTGCTCACAGGTGTTTGATGTATCTTAAAAATAAAATTTCTTAATACAGATGATAAGGTAGTAAACTTTAAAGGTGAACGTAGATACTCCGATACAAAACAATTTAAGATAAGAATTATAACATGATGTATTTGTTTACTCACGCAATCTTATAATAAATTTAAACTGTACGCCATAAACCCAGCCAATATTTACGTGATTACATCAATTTTTCCTAAACTTGATGACAGTTGGTTGCTCGCCACAAAAGTGAATGGTTATATATATTTATAAATATTTTTTGTAAACTAAGGGGGAGGGGATTTACGATCCTGCTCACACCTGTATTTAACACTTTTAGCTTTCTTTTCTTCATTTGAGCCACGGTTGTGCATCAGAAGTAGGAAGACATGCGTAATATTGAAAGACTTTGTTTTGTTTACATGATAGGCAATAGATAATGCAGATATGATCATTTATTTTTACTGTTGTCAGCTAGTATCTATCGAATAGTTTTTCCAGATTAGGTTCTAAGTTTACCAGACATTTTGAAAATATTCCGGAGATCTCCGGTAGTCAAGCATCTTTCACCAACTCTGCTAAAGGGAGATAAGAACAAAATGGCCAAATACACTGACAGATATTAAAATCTTCTCCAGAACGGGAGGCCAATTTTAATTAAACTTGGTACAAATCATCTTTGGGTGAAAGGAATTCAAGTTTGTTCAAATGAAGGGCCACATCCCCTTCAAAGTGGAGATAATCACATGAAAATGTAAAAATCGAGTGGGGTCATTTAAGAACCTTCTTCACAAGAATACTAGTCCAGAAAAATTCAAATTTACATGCTAGCTTACTGACATAGTGAAATTCAAATTTATTAAAGTCATGGCTCTGGGGGGTAGGGTTGGGTCACAGTAGGGAAATAAATTTTACATGAGAATATACAGGGAAAATCTTTAAAAATTTTCTTCCCAAGAATCACTGCTCCAGAAAAGATCAAATTTACATGGCAGCTTTCTGACATAGTGCAGTTTCAAGTTTGTTAAAATCATGGCCCCTGGGGTTAGGGTGGGACCACAGCAGGGGATCAAAGTTTTACATATGAATATATTAGAAAAATCTTTTAAAAGTTTCTTCTCAAGAACCACTGGGCCAGAAACATTCAAATTTACATGACAGTGCAGATTGAAGTTTAAAATCACTGCCCCTGTGGGGTACGGTGGGGGCCACAATAGGGGTCAAAGTTTTTCGTGTGAAAATATAGGGAAAATCTTTAAGTATGGGCCTCTTGTTTGTCATTCCATTCTTCTGTCATTCCATCATGTCCCGCTCGAGAATTTTTCACCCGTTGCAGGTGACGGGCTGCAAAATTTAGGCCTATGCTCAGCACTTTTGGCCTTTGAGCAGGGAGGGATCTTTATCGTGCCACACTAGGCTGTGACATGGGGTTTCGGGTTTTGCGGTCTCATCCGAAGAACCCCCCCATTTAGTCACCTATTACGACAAGCAAGGGATACTGAGGATCTATTCTAACAATCCAGATCCCCACAGGGCCTGCCATATCCATCATGCAGATATACAGATCATCCCTGTTCTCCTAGTTTAAGGAAGACATTTGAATTGAAGTTTTGGGTATAGATACATACTGAAAATATGCAGGTCAAGTTTATATGAAGTTCTGGTTGAATAATTTTTGAAAGAATTAAGGCAACTGGACTTTTAAAAATTTCAACAATTCATAGCTTCAGCACATTTTCTCAGTCGTACATAGAAAATTTGAATTGAAGTTTGGGGTATGAGAATACACAGGTTGTGTACTTAAATGGGGTCAGTCAGATAAAGTGTGGTAGAGTTATGGCCCTTGAGTGGATGCAGTTTTATTGCTACAACACATTTAGTTCTTTTTGCAAGTGCAGTACATTATTGGAAGTAAAAGTTAAAGAACTGTGAACTTCATAATTTTAAGATTTAAAAAAAATTGCGAGTAACAAAGAAAGACTGTGTTCAATGACCTAACAGTGATCAAGTGTAAATAGCTCTGCAGTAAGTGTGGACATTTTATTAATACATCACTAGATATTCTTCTAGAATTCGACTGAAGAATTCAATATGAAGTATTGATTGTACAGAACTCTCAAGTTCTCTTGGATTTAAGGAAAAAGAAGGTCAGTCTGCTGGACTTAAACCTACAGCTGAAGAATGTCTTAATCGAATGACAAAACACCAATATAGGAGGGAAGGGGAGCAGTGTTAGGCATTTATTTCAATTTGTTAAGGGACTGGTTAGTCTTACTGTGTGTCCCACAAGCGGGGGCATTTGTCCCATATGAACTATAGGACAGCTCAACATCCCATCAATATTTGTAGACAAAGCTATTTCCTATATAACAGGAAATACAGTGGACCAGATTGGAATTCAAACATAGGGTCCTTGAATCTGTAGTCAGGTGCTCTACCAACTGAGTAACATGGACCGAGTCTCACCACCAAATTAAACTGCTAATTTTTAAATGTAATTCATCAGTCACAAATACAAGAGATTCATAGGCAACTTTGCTTACCTGAGTTAAGGTGAACCCCCTGTTATTCAGCTGTTTTGATGATTAAATGATATTTTTTTTCTTTACAATCTTTATTCTTAGGAAAATTTTGACCCAATATTGTGACCACAACATAGCCCCAAAAGGGTCACTACATAGCCATGATACAAGGTCAAACATCACAGAATGAACTGGAAGGCCTTGCCTTAAGGAATCTATGTACAAAGTATAAAGTCCTACCTAAATCTGGTCTCCTCATGTCCTACCAAAACGGTCCAAGAAACATTGCCTAGGACAACTTTTCTTACAAATAAGTCAAAATCAAGGTCATGGTCACAATATAAAAATATGCCAATTTGGTACCAAAGAAAATATGCATTGTCACAAGAAATGCATACATGCCCATAAAATGAAAGATAGTCACTCAAAATTCAAAGTTATCAGCAAGTTCAAGTTTTTATTAAAGTCAGTTCAAGTTTTTATTAAAGTCAGTTCAAGTTTTTATAAAAGTCTGTAATTTGGGTGAAACTTTAAGGTCAGGATGTCAAACATCATTATATCAAACAAACACTTTTGCCATGACGAATCTGGGAACAAGTATAAAAGCTCCACCTAAAATAGATATGACCTTGGTTTGATTTTCTTAAAAGTAGGTCAAATTCCATGATCATGGTCACAAGGTTAAAAACCTTGATACCAAAGAGGTTTTGTCACAAGAAAATGAAAGTGCTATCACTCACAATTCAAACGTTATGAGCAGCATAGTTCAAGTTTCAGTTAAACTTTTGAAATTTAAGTCAAGCTCTAAGATCAATATCACAAAATCAAAGATAATAACAATGATGTTATAAAGTGTAAGGTGTTGTCATATGACATCTGTATAAAAATCTAAAAACCGTACGTCTTATAATAGTTCAGGAGATATTGTCTACAAAAGGTTTTCTTGAATAGGTCAAACTCTAAGGTCAAGTTCACAATTTTAAAAACTCTGGTTCCATAAGAAAGGTCAATATATGAAATATGAAGGCCATATCACTCACAATTCAAAAGTTAGTAGCAAGGTTAAAGTTTGGGGGAGACATACAAGACAGGACAGTATGTCTCTGACTTTCAGATAGAAATTCTGATTTTCTTTCAACAGCATTGTCAAATCCTTATTTTCTGGTCTTTTCAGATAGAAATTCTGATTTTTTTTCAACAGCATTGTCAAATCCCGATTTTCCATGTTTTTTTTCTGTCCTTAACGTTGTTATTGCGGTGGCAGGAAATTGCCAGAATGCAGGATTTTGCACCATTTATTCTATATCTGAGACACAGCCCCCAGGCCAACAAACAAACTCAGTGGATGGATTGCTTCACAACCCATTTATTTCCTACTTTTTTATTCTAACCCAAAATCATGTCTGTATCTGAAGTTGTTTACATATTAACATGACTAATCATGGCCGTGCTGTTGTTGAGATGAAGAGTTTTAAAGCTCTTTTCCTATATGTCCCCATATAAAACTTTGATCCCCTACTGTGGTTCTACCCCCACCCCCTAGGGCCATAATTTGAACAAACGTGAACATATAATAGCTGATGATGCTTGCATGTTGATGTGATTAATCGTGACCTTATTTTTGAGAAATAGATTTGTCTGATGTATCTTGTGTAAAAAATTTATCCCCTAATGTGGCCCCACCCTAGCCCTGGGACAAACTTTGAACAAACTTGAATCTACACTACATCAGGAAACTTTACATTAAATCATATTTTTTAAATGACCCACTCTATTTTTACCTTTTCTAGATTATTTCCCCTTCATTTAAGCAAACTTGAATCCCCCTTTACCTAAGGATATGTTTGTTTGTTTATAGCTGCCTGAGCAATTTTTCAGCTATCCGGCGGCTGTCACCATTACCGGTGACAGGGCTGCAAATTTAGGCCTATGCTCGGCACTCAGGGCCTTTGAGCAGGGAGGGATCTTTATCGTGCCACACCTACTGCGACACGGGACCTCGGTTTATACGGTCTCATCCGAAAGACCGGCACCCACGTCCCACAGTGGGATTCGAACCCCCGACTCAAGGATCATCAGATCTTTGAGCCCGACGCTCTAACCACTGCGCCACGCGGGCGGCCCTAAGGATATGTACCAAATTTTGATCGAAATTGGCCAAGTGGTTCAGGAGATGAAAATGTAGAAAGTTAATAACAACAGAGTAATTTTGATTGGAAAAGCTCACTTTGGCTCAGGTGAGCTAATAAACTCCAAAATCAGAAATCTGATGTTTTTACAATAAATATAGGTGCAGCATATCAGTACAGAAGTACTACTGAATGTTGTTGTGGTTTTGACTATTTGTACCGTGGATATTGGTGTGGATAGCTCAGTGGTTAGAACATCTGACTATTATATAAGGGTCTTGGATTCAATTCCCGGATGAGCCATAAATTTTCTCCACACCATTACATTTACATATATAAAAACAAGCAAATATATCACAGACTATTCAGTTTGACATGATTACACATTATTTGTGTTGATTTTGTAGGACGGTGGAGATTTAGATACGTGGTGTGACCTTATTGATGATAAACAGAAGACTGTGACCTTGGATCTGAAGATCTGTGATAAGTCCAGTCGTTTGGGGTCACTCTCTGTTACAGTACTACATATCTAAGTAAGTACTCAGTAATAAGGTAAGACTGTACTCTGTATCATGTTTATCTATAATATATACATTGAAAATAAAACACAAATAGAGGATATAATTAACACACAGAATAATGTTCAATCAGTAGTTTATCACACTACAACAAGTACCTGTATACATGTAAGTACTCAGTAGTGGATGTACTATAATTCAGAGCTACACACAAAATACTGACAAAGTGAAATTTCTAAGGACTTGACATTAACTGATTTACATTTATTAAATTGTGTTCAGTGATTCACATGTGTTGACAACATTGTATACAGATAAATAACCAGTAACACAGTCAAATTAGTCCACAAAAGATTGTATAGATAAATAACTAGTAACACAGTCAAATTAGTCCACAAAAGATTGTATAGATAAATAACTAGTAACACAGTCAAATTAGTCCACAAAAGATTGTACAGATAAATAACCAGTAACACAGTCAAATTAGTCCACAAAAGACTGTACAGATAAATAACCAGTAACACAGTCAAATTAGTCCACAAAAGATTGTACAGATAAATAACTAGTAACACAGTCAAATTAGTCCACAAAAGATTGTATAGATAAATAACTAGTAACACAGTCAAATTAGTCCACAAAAGATTGTACAGATAAATAACTAGTAACACAGTCAAATTAGTCCACAAAAGATTGTATAGATAAATAACTAGTAACACAGTCAAATTAGTCCACAAAAGATTGTACAGATAAATAACTAGTAACACAGTCAAATTAGTCCACAAAAGATTGTACAGATAAATAACTAGTAACACAGTCAAATTAGTCCACAAAAGATTGTACAGATAAATAACTAGTAACACAGTCAAATTAGTCCACAAAAGATTGTGTAGATAAATAACTAGTAACACAGTCAAATTAGTAATTAGTACACTAAGATTAATACTGTGTCACTAAATAATACTACAGAATTACTAAACAGCAGTGAGAGACTAATGTTCAATCAGTTAAACACTCAAACACAAGTACATGTTAGTTATACACCACAAACACAGGGCTGTAATTAACACAGGGCTGTAATTAACAAGGAACTGTAGTCAACAAGCAGATGTAATTAACACACCGTGTTTACATATGTAATTAACACTGTGTTTAGGTGTAATTAACACTGTGTAGAGGTGTAATTAACACTGTGTAGAGGTGTAATTAACACTGGGTAGAGGTGTAATTAACACTGTGTAGATAGATATTGGATTTTCTTCACTTTAGCAGTGACACGCTCAGCCACAAAGAGGTTGTCTCTGATGTCCACACATAAACCCCATGGACGACGTAAATCATCAATGTAACGGAGGAACTGTCCGTCCTGATCTAGGATGTGGATACAGTCATTGTCACAGTCTGCTGTCAGGATGTGACTCTGGCTGTCTGTAGTGATGCCGACTGGATTAAATAATGACTTGGTATTAGAGGGATGACCCGTGTATCTAAATCGGAGTTTTCCTGACGGATTGACCACCACTACTGCACTAGCGTCACAGTCAGCCACACAGATATCCAGGTTCCTGTTCTCACTGATGTATTTAGGTATATAACCAGATGAATAGAGAGGACGACGCTGATCATCAAACTGAATGCTTTGTGTCTCTGTGGAGCCAGAGTAACGCACGACTTTGGATTGTTTGACATCATCACTGATCATGGTAACCAGGAGATCACCAGAGGCGGTACAGCAGACACAGAGAGGTGTCCACCCCTGTAGTGTGATCACGGTCTGTGTCTGTTTATTCTTCACTATGTTTACAGTGTTATTATTATATTCAGTATAAATAAGATCTCCGTCCCGTGTCACTGCTATGTCCCATGGCCAGTTCCCTGACTTGGTTTTTATTGATGTCAGTCGTTCACTCTGGAGGTTGAGGAGCTTCATGATTTCGTTATTCCCGCATGTCCAGACTTGTTCTTCACTGAGACAGCTAACACCGTATAGATAGTTATACTCAGTGTTTATGGTGGCGGTGACTCGCGGTTCATCAAGCAGTGGTTTGACTGGAGGAGACGATACAGCTTCTGCTGACTTCATTGTGTCGCCATGTTCTGTGTTCATGGATAATGGCGACAGTGAACCAAACATTTCATGGAGTTCATCTTTGTTTATTTTTCCAGCAGAAAAGTTTGGTTCTGTAACTCGGACTTTAGGCGGTAATGTTCTAAATTCGGAATTCCTAGATTGGTAAATTGAGGTTAAGGAGACGTCATTTGATTCTAGGATTGATTTTAAGTCAGCAATGATCTGTTTAAGTTCTGTAATTTTCTGTGTTATTTCATTTGTATTTTTATTCAGGGTAGATAGGTGTTTGTTTTTCATCTCCTGAATCTCAGATTTCCGTTGGTTGACAATGGCGGTGACCTCTCGGTGTAAGATTTCTCCGTGTTGATCGGCAGCGGTGGTCAGTTTCCCGTATTTCGTTTCTAACTCGGTTTTTTCAGTTTGAACATCAGACGCCATTTTTTCATATCGGGGATAAATGCTGGTCTCGAGTTCTTCCAAATCTTTCTGCAAACTTTCTGTTTTAGCGCCGAGTTTTTCCAGAATATGTGATATATCATGATCTTTGTGTTCACCAGAGGAGATGCAGGTAAAACAGACAGGAATGTCACAGTTCTCACAGTAATGTTTACAATGTTTATCGGCGTGTGTGGGACATTTAGGGAAATCTTCAGTGGATTTTCTGTGTAAATAGGGCACCACTTTGTGTCGTTTAGACGAATCCGAGAGGTGCTCCCCAACACAGGCCTTGCATAGGTTTATGTGACAAAGTTCACAGTGACTTTGTAGGGGGACAGTTTCACAGAGGTCACACAGTAGGACTTCCTGTGCACTGCGCCGGGGATGCATTTCTGATGCCGGGATCACACAAGTAGTTTACTGTCAATTAACAAAAAAAAAAAAAAACCTAATTAAAGACTTTGATAGATCAAAAGAAATGACAAGCTAGAATTACAGTATGATATATATATATTATGTTCATTAATTTTAATATTCTATAAATGGAATGATATTTACGAGGCATTGACCCCCCCCCCCCCCCCCCCCCCCCTTCAGAAATATATAAAATTATTATCAAAGAGAGCAGATTTGTACACAAATATCGATATTAATGACACTACAATGTCAGAATGCGTGTATATAATTTTGTCTAACCTGAAAATCCAACATGGCCTCCCTGTTATTTCGACCTTCCGTCTAGTCCTGAGAATTAAATACCTGTGTGACGTGTCGGCCTGTATGTAATCTACGTGTTATCGATTGTTTAAATAGCTTTAACGTTTATTTGACCTAGTTATGTTGGGTAGCTATGTCAATATTCACCTCAGAGGTAAGAATTTTCTTTCACTACAACAAAATCAGTCGACTATAAAGACACTGTATATACAGCCTCTTTGATTATACTGATTGTATATTGAAAGTCGACCTTGTGTACAAATATAATTTTGCATATAGTTAAAAAATGTTTTTTTAAAGAAACCCACAATCAAACGAACAGCAATATGCAGTTGCACGGGAAGGGGTGGGGGGGGGGGGGGGGGGGGCGCATTTCATGTGGAGGGGGTCCGTTTTGATTCCGAATTGCAAAAACAAATTAAAAAAAAAAACCCAGTTTCAATCGCATTTCCATTTCATTAAAATCTTTTATTCAGAGAGACGTCACCAGGTTTATAAATGAAATGCCACAAATTCAGTCGTGGCAGTGAGGGTTTTTATCGTGTCAACGCCCACCATAACACGGGACCTCCGTTTTCAACGTCTGACCAATGACGTACACGTCTGTTGCAAGGCGGTTGGCGAGGAACCATTAACTATCTATGTTAAACTCTTAATTTTTTTTTTTTACACCTATAAACAGGTATAATATACTTCAAAGCATTGAAAGTGAAACATGCATATACTTGTAAACATTTAGGACAAGATGACGTGTTCATTGTTTGAAGACGGCTCCGGTTAGTAATATAAAATTTATCAGGCATATAGAATTTCCCATTAACCCCCCCCCCCCCCCCCCCCCACACACACACACACATGCTCACCCCCCTCCCCCCGCCCGCATTTTTTTTTTTGGACAATGGTCACATCTGACCAGGCCTTTTCACTACTTCGCCGCCCTAATTCTCACCTGTGTACGGATACCATAGGCAAATTACTCGTGTTTTTATAATATATAGCTGCAAGTGAAACTTCTGTTATGAACCCTCTGGTGCGAGAATTGTACGAAATTCCCAGTACATTTGTGTTTTGATGTGCTTAACATTTTTATTTTCTGTTGTAGATTGAGTTGAGTGGAATAATGAACCTCCAGATGTCTATGTACACGGGTATGATTAAACTTCTGTAGCACTCGCGCATGCGAGCTTATTCTACATTACGTGTTCGAGTTTTATTTCCTGAATAGTTTAGGATTTTGGTGAACTAGTAAATTACAACAGTTCTAATTAAGAAATCAACCGATTTTCCTAAAACTGAGTTTTATGCACAAAAATGTCTGTCGGTCATTTATGATTTCATTTTCAAGTCCGTTTTGATGAAAATCACTTGGCGTGATTTTAAAAAGCGCTATCGAAATTTTATCTGAGCTATCGATATTTGTTTAGTAAAAAGGTGAATCTAACAAACCGTAACTCTCTCCTGTAAGGAATACAAAATTAAGAGTTGGGTAAACACGGACCCATGGATATACTAGAGGTGGGATCAAGTGCCTCGGAGGAGTAAGCATTCCCTGTCGACCAATCGCATCCGCCGTGAGCCCAATATCTTGATTAGGGGTGAGATCAAAAGATTGATGTCGGATAAAAATCTAAGTTTAAATAGTGTGTGTGTGTGTGTGTGGACGAGGGGGGGGGGGGGGGGGGGGGGGGAGGATAAGAATGATTTTGATACGCGTTAACAATTTAAACGTTATAAACTACGTAATATTATATTACAATTTAATGAACATTTGCTGTAATTTGCCGAATATAATGCGAGTGAATTGGGACCAAGCGGTGTTCTTGACTTAATACTTAACGGTAATTTTCACTGAATATTTGTGCGGAAATATTTCATTTTAAACGAAGAATAAGAATTTGCAAATCGCGCAACTACATTTTTCAGTTTCTACTTCACGGTAATTTTCACCGAAATTCCCGGGTATTATAAATTAATGCTTAATACTGAATAATTTCAGCAAAGCACGACAGTTTGTAGCAACAAAGTTATAAAAGATACTGAAAGTAAATAGTCGGTGTTAATGAAAGTAAAATTAAAATGATTGCACCCACGACAAAAGGGTCTTTACGACAATTTTTACCCATTTTCCCTTTTTTGGCAGATTCAGATAGATAATAGGTAGAATATTGAGAATATAAAATTTGATGGCTCTCCTCTTCGAAGTCGTATTTTTCTGCATTTGAAGCACTGAGATCTAATATATATTCTATAACATCAGCGTAACGTCATGGCGTTCTTAACGTCACTGAAGAGAACGGCACTGTAATCTTCAAGACACTATGGAGGGTAATATTATTAAAAAAAATCCAAGCATGTAAGCTTGTTAATCCAAACACGCAACCGTGTGATTTTTCAGTTCCAGCTATGTATGTCTGTAAGTCGGGGGGTGTACGTTGTGTTTCTCAGCGTTGTATTCTTCATTGGTGTAATTATTTGATTACTTATTTTACATTTCTCTTTATCAAAATGTATCCTTGTTTTCCAGGTTATACGCGGTAATTCGTATAGTATTTTCATTTATAGATTTGGTATTTACATATTTGTACCTTACAAAATCGCATCTGACGCGTAACAAGTCGACAAATGCTTTTCGAATTTCAATAAGTGACAAGGTGCTGGGTCTATTTGCCTAGTCTTGTCTCATTTCTTTAAAAGAAGTTCAAATTCTAAGCACATTTAATTGTCTTAAATGGAAATATTACGACCACTTTAATTTTGATATTCATGGCTGAAATGAAAAATCAGGTTAAACAAACACGTAAAACAAAAAAAATACTATATTTTGTGAAATGCGATACACATTGATATTCAATTCGCACACACACCCTTTTTTTTTGGGGGGGGGGGGGGTTGAAAATTGTGGTTTGTGTGTAATACGTTGTCAAAAATTCTGACCAAACGGTAATCCTGACTACATATAAATATTCTTCCCGAGTAATTTCACTAGAAATCTTTGTGGAAACTGCAAGTTCTTAATAAAGCACAGTAATTTGCAGTGCAACAATTCATTTAAGAAAACGGTAACCCTGTCTTTATAAACTGTATATAGCGGTAATCATCACTGAATATCTTCTAGGAAATAATGTTAATTTCAGTATTTGTAGAATTTTAAAGTTTTCACAGACTCCATATTTTCTTCGTTTATACTTCAAATCAGTAGTCACCGTTATAAACGTAAATTTAAAGTATTGAAGACGTGTTCAATGTGTTGTAATCAAAACACCACCAATGCTGCGAAAAAATGATGTACAAAGACGCAATATATCGACCCCACTCGGTAATTATAAAAAAAAAAAATTGTAATCAAAACCAATAATTTAATTGGTGCCATAAATAATTGGTCTTCTGTTTGTAAAGTGATCCATGGTAGAGAAACGAAGATTTCAATGATAATCCTCGGAAATTTTGCTTTATTTAGATGGGTAAAATACGTCAGTAGTTTACCGCAAGTAATCCCAAATTGCCAGACCCATGGAAAGCATGCAGAAAACTACAGAGAAATACAGGGGGCCAAGCGACAAGGTATGAGTACTGGTATTGCGCAAAAGGCTTCCGGAGAAAATGCCATGGATGTGTATATACATGTATATAAATGAGCCAGTGTACGAGAAAAGGGGTCTTATGACATAAAAATCACAACATTAGGATTTGATTGATTCTTACAAAGAAAATTATGAGGAATCAGAAAATACGAAAATTATTTTTCTGTCTTACTGGAGATTCAATAACACTATAAAAGTATGTTGTGTTTTATAAATCTGTCATATTTCTTCGGGGCCATTTCTCGGTATATCATTAAATTTACTAAATCCTTAAATCTTGAAAAACATTGCCGTCCGCATCTACAGCAGGCGCAGATCCAGCTTTTTTTTAATCAGGGGGAGGGACGTCCAAAAGGCCGGGTATTTGGGATCTGGTTTCAGGGTAAGTGGTACGGTAATTTTCATATTATGACCTTGAATTTAGAAATCGTCCCCAGTAAGCGAATAAAGTCGATCGAGAGAGTTGATGAAGCAATATTAAACGCGATGCTAAGGTGAAAGGTGACTATATTTTCTATCAGTTGGAAAATCCAATTCCAAGAGGGGGGGGGGGGGGGGGGGGGGGCGGCCTCGGTAGCTCAGTGGTTAGAGTGTTTGCTTCGTAACCGGGAGGTCGTGAGTTCGAGTCCCGCTCGAGCCATGGCCGCGTCAAACCTAAGACTTAAAAATAGGTAGTGATTGCTCCTTTGCCAAACGCTTGGCATTTAGAAGTGAGAATCACGTGTCTTTCGGATATGGCCTTAAAAATGGAGGTCCCGTGTCAAGGTAGGCGTTGGCACGTTAAAGAACCCTCACTGCGACGGCCCTGAGCGCTAAGCATAGGTCTAAATTTGTGGTACCTCATGTACAGCTGGTGACGTCTCAACATGAGTGAAAAATTCTCGACGGGACGAAAAACAAACAATCAATCAATCCTGGGGAGAACCCCCACCCCACCCCACTCTTTCTCTCTATCCGCGCTTGTACATTTTACAGTTCTGAAGAAGTGTCGACGGTCAGTTATGACTTGTACTATGTTGAATGATACTACGTAAGGTGAGACCATGCCACTGAATCACGCTATTCTATACTTTGTCTGTCTCTGCAGCTTTGGCATAATGGTGATACCTTTATATACATAAACATACCTGCTAAATTTGAAGTCAATTTGGTATGAAATCCCCTATAACCCAACTTTTTTTGGGAACTATTCATTCATAGCAATTTTTATCCCCGTTTTGGAGAGGTATATTATTTGTATAAATACGCTGTATTTATACTTCATTTTACGATGTAGTATTGTTTTGATTATTTACAATATTTATTACAGGTACTTAGAAAGGGGGGGGGGCACACTTTATTTTCCGTTATATACAATTACAAATAAAGCTATATATTGATATATCGTGTGACTCCCCATAAAAAAAAAATCTGTAGTAGTTGTGAAGAGGGAAGAACGTAAGCTTGAAGTTATGAATATATTGATCCATGTATTAAAGGGAGAGACCCCACCCCCCCCCCCCCACCCCACTACCCAGAGAGACATTTGGGATTTTGAAGATTTGTGAAAATGTTTGCATGTCAAGAATTTTAAAACATGTTGATTTCTTCTCCGGCTGTTCCCCTTTGAAAAAAAAATGACTTTACGTGCTCATATTTTATTTTTAAGGACACCCGCAACGTTTCCGACATTTTCTCTAAAACTAGTTTTTCATCTCCTCGATATCAAGAGTTCTTGTATAATAGGTTTAGATTTTGTAATGTAGTATTACCAAATTTTTTACATAGTCCTTGGTAGCTGAGTGGTTAAATTACCTAACTTGTAATATAAGGGCCTGGGCTCGATAACCCCTTGTTCCGGAAAAATTTCTCTCGCTGTTTACTGGGGAAATGTCCATCCATTATAGAAGAATTGGATATGCGTTTTCAGTTGCAACCAGGAACTCTTGAAATTTGCTAACTCTAAAACAGACATGGTAACATACTGCATTTTTTTCTTCTGTAGAAATGAAATACTCATTCTAATGGAACAAGGATGCGTTATCATAAAGAAATCCGATTTAATTTTGATGTACACGGAAATACAAGAGGAACTAAATGCCTCCCATTTAGAAAGTAGCGAGCAAAAAAAAACCCAAACAAACCAAACAAATTGTAAATATTTCACAAAGTATGAAAACCATACATGGAACTCGTATACAGAAATGGGCAGAATTAAAACACAAAATTGAATTATTTTCTATTCAATTTTCCATTAAATCGGAGAATCTTAAAAATAAAATGTTTAGTGTTGTAAAAGAAATAAATGAAATAGAATCTCTACCACATTTACAAATTGATATGAATATTGAATATGTGACTTTAAGTCACGATTAAATGACGTAAACGATAGAAAAGCAAAAGGAGACCAAATAAGGTCACCTGCTAAATGGATTAACGAGGGAAAGAAAAATGTCCAGTTTTATCTAGGTCTAGATTGATTGATTATATATTACTTAACATCTCGCTCGAGAATCTTTCACTCTTGAAAAATGCATCATACAAAAGGGGTACTTTCTTGAACTCTTGTGTTAGCACGTGTATCTCGTTGTATATGCAGAATATCTATATTCAGTAATCTGTGTACTTTTATTTGAAAATGTCCCAAAAAAAGGATTATTGATCTCTCTCTCTCTCTCTCTCTCTCTCTCTCTCTCTCTTATTTTTCCTCCTTCAAATGTAAAGAATTATTATACTCTCTAGACCATTAGAATATTCTTCAGGTTGGATACACATGTATATATGTGTGTATGTATGTATGTGTGTGTATGTATGTATGTATGTGTGTGTGTGTGTGCGTGTATGTATGTATGTATATGTGCATGTTTGTATGTATGTATGTATGTGTGGATGTATGTATGTATGTGTCTAATCCATTGGGCCCCTGGCTCCACTGGTGAAGACTAGTAAGGGGGTCGTTGAGGATTCACACACACACACACAGACAAACAACACACACACACACACACACACACACACACACACACTTTTGAGGTGGAGTTTTGTCCGTTAGCTGTATCTTCCTCATGCTTTTTGCGTGTTTTCCTCATTATATTTTGAACCAGCAGTTAGACCGAACCCAACGTGTCTGTAATAAACGTCTAATTATTCCTTAAACATTCCATAATACATGTGTCCTTAAAGGAGCGGATCCAGAAAATTCTCGAACGTGGGTGGGTGGGATCTACGTTTGTACCTTTTCCACCTAGAAAGAGTTTTGGAGGCAGTGTTGAAGACCAGCAATGACAAAATCGACCATTTATGCTAAAAATATCCACTCAAGGGGGGGGGGGGCATCAATCCGCCACGGACATATTTCTTGCTTACAATGGTATCAATGCTTTACTTAATTTTGATTATTTATTCCAGGATTTTGTTTCATTATTCAAAATAAATCAAGTGATTTGTACCGCGAATAAAATCTTAATTTTGCAGAAGTACATGAGCTAATATTTTGTTAATCTTCTTTAGATAACAATGTACATGCACCTTTAGATATTTGTATATGCCCGCGAGAGCTGTTCGATGTGTAATGTGCACTATAACACAGCGCGATAACGCTTTGCATGTGCACTATAGCACAGCGCGATAACGCTTTGCACGATTTTGTGGATGATGATAGTCTTGAATAGATCTGTTGAATACCTTTCCAACCTAATAAACACGACATTCAACTCCACATAGTTTTAAACTTATAGTCATTTCAATCTGGCCGACCTGTGACTGTAACAGGCAATTCAAATGTCTCAAAAGTCGTAAAATCTGGCCGACTTTAACTGTAACAGACAATTCAAATGTCTCAAAAGTCGGGGAAATAATTGAACGAGATGGCAGGTACACGATACGTGATATTGTCAAAGCTGATAGGCATATCGCTATTGCGTATGCATTTCATTTTGAAGCGTATTTTGAAAGTACAAAGAATGATGACCAAACACGGATACGAGTACAAACCGCTAAGCAATTCCTCAAAATGCTTTTCAAATTCAATCAAAGATAATTTGCAAACATTGTTAGTGATGACGAAACATGTGTTGACAATTTCGAACCAGTAAGAAAAAATGGAAACAAAATATGGCTAACTAAACACGGTAGAAGTCATGTAGTTGCGAAAAGAACCATAAGCACAAAGAAGGTTCTTTATTGCATATTCTTCTCATTTGATGGTAAATCCGTAAAAATTCCGTTGTCGAAGGGCAAAAGTGTTAGAGGTCGGTATTACCGAGATGTTGTAGTAATAAAACTCTAGAAATATTATCATACACCCTGTGTCAGGATTTAGGCATGTTCGTCTAATTCATGACAATGCTCCACCACATACATCTCAGCTTGTAAAGCTTCTGACGTCCTTTATATACATACAGTCCTCAAGTAGTAGCGTTTTTATCCAAATGTTAAAGGATAATTCATATTTTGGCAATGAGGATATTTGTACAGCATCATTTTGGCTCCTGTGTAGTATTTCAAACTCAAATGAACACATTTGAAAACATGCAAATCATGTTGGTCGTTTAAAAAGTATATTCTTATAAATATATGTACATTCAGGCATTAGCTCTTCATTTTAGTCACAAAAGGAAAAGAAAAACACGCAAATGCTTATATTATTTTTATCTACTCGACATGACACTTGTAACTGATTGTATGATGAAATATCAACACATGTGTAAACAAACCGTAATAAAGTTTTCTTCCGACAATATTACCCCCCCCCCCCTCTCATTTTACGTCAACTGATTATAAACCAAGCATATGAAAGACACTCCCAATACAAGGTTTCTATTCTTAATTGTTTTCGTATAAACGGCGACTTCCTTCAGCGCTTCATCAGTGTAATATACAATTGTTTTCAGTTTCAAAAACCCTGTATCTTTATCCTTTTTTAAATGGTCGAAACTATCATGAAACTCGGGTTTAGTATATACATGTACGAATATATAATATACCCCACCCCCGCCTCTCCTTCATCTAATTCATTCAGTTTTTACAATGTTCAAGATTTTCACAATATGTAAAACGAATATCACTAACCAAATGATTGAGCTTCTGCTTGTTTGGAAGAGCTATATAAATATGTACACAAGAGCTATATAAATATGTACACAAGAGCTATATAAATATGTACACAATTTAACAACTTTACGGTGGACAATCAGTAACTTTATAGTGGATAATCAGTAACTTTACAGTGGACAGTCAATAGCTTTACAGTGGATAGTCAGTAACTTTACAGTGGACAGTCGGTAACTTTACAGTGGACAGTCAGTAACTTTACAGTGGATAGTCAGTAACTTTACAGTGGATAGTCAGTAACTTTACAGTGGATAGTCAATAACTTTACAGTGGATAGTCAGTAACTTTACGGTGGATAGTCAGTAACTTTACAGTGGACAGTCAGTAAATTTATAGTGGATAGTCAGTAATTTTACAGTGGATAGTCAGTAACTTTACAGTAGACAGTCAATAATTTTTCAGTGGACAGTCAGTAACTTTACAGTGGATAGTCAGTAACTTTACAGTGTATAGTTAGTAACTTTATAGTAGACAATCAGTAATTTTTCAGTGGACAGTCAGTAACTTTACAGTGGGCAGTCAGTAACTTTATAGTGGACAGTCAGTAACTTTACAGTGGACAGTCAGTAACTTTATAGTGGATAGTCAGTAATTTTACAGAGGACAGTCAGTAATTTTACAGTGGATAGCTAGTAACTTTACAGTAGACAGTCATTAATTTTTCAGTGGACATTCAGTAACTTTACAGTGGATAGTCAGTAACTTTACAGTGGATAGTCAGTAACTTTACAGTGGACAGTCAGTGACTGTGTAGTGGGCATTAAGTAACTTTTATTTGAATGCCTAATATTTTGTTCATAATCTCTGCATAGAGGAAATAAAGAATGAATGAATGGTTGTCGCTACAAGTCCCGATAAGCCCTTGGTTCAGCCATCAGTCAATGTCAGAGGGGCCTAACTAAATCAGCGTACCGTGACGCAGTTCAAAAAAATAGATTGAGATATTGAAATTTTGTATTTTAAACCGCGGAGAATACTTTCAAGGGTAACTTTATAGTAGACAGTCAGTAATTTTTCAGTGGACAGTCAGTAACTTTACAGTGGACAGTCAGTAACTTTATAGTGGACAGTCAGTAACTTTACAGTGGGCAGTCAGTAACTTTATAGTGGATAGTCAATAACTCTACAGTGGATAGTCAGTAACTTTACAGTGGATAGTCAGTAACTTTACAGTGGACAGTCAGTAACTTTATAGTGGATAGTCAGTAATTTTACAGTGGATAGCCAGTAACTTTACAGTAAGCAGTCAGTAATTTTTCAGTGGACAGTCAGTAACTTTACAGTGGATAGTAAGTAACTTTACAGTGTATAGTCAGTAACTTTATAGTAGACAATCAGTAATTTTTCAGTGGACAATCAGTAACTTTACAGTGGACAGTCAGTAACTTTATAGTGGATAGTCAGTAATTTTACAGTGGACAGTCAGTAATTTTACAGTGGATAGCCAGTAACTTTACAGTAGACAGTCATTAATTTTTCAGTGGACATTCAATAACTTTACAGTGGATAGTCAGTAACTTTACAGTGGATAGTCAGTAACTTTACAGTGGACAGTCAGTGACTGTGTAGTGGGCATTAAGTAACTTTTATTTGAATGCCTAATATTTTGTTCATAATCTCTGCATAGAGGAAATAAAGAATGAATGAATGGTTGTCGCTACAAGTCCCGATAAGCCCTTGGTTCAGCCAATGTCTCAGGGGCCTAACTAAATCAGCGTACCGTGACGCAGTTCAAAAAAATAGATTGAGATATTGAAATTTTGTGTTTTAAACCGCGGAGAATACTTTCAAGGGATGGAATGTTCATTTTACTATTTGAGTCGAATGCTTTTGAGATATCGTACAATACACATTACATATCGAACAACCCTCGTATTTATGCACTGTGCATGTACGCGGATGAAGCTTTGTGATGGATCTTTATTTATTGATTTTATATTCCAAGTTATCTCTGATAAAAATTGTTCGTGGATCTTTGAGCGTTACAATTACACTGTGTTAAATCTAAACAGTAATTCGGAATATCTGCCGTAATCTGTATCATATAGATACATAATTCAGAACATGAAAAAAAGCATTTCTTTTTTCCAGTTCAAGTTGTGATTGTGGGTAAATATATTCACTCGGTCGATCTGGTTTCGTTTCATGTGCATTAACAATTTAACTAGTCTGTGTACTTATTACAGGCCGCGAGAGCGCCGTCTGTTCTGATATGGGTTTTCAAAATATACATGCGTTCCTGCGGTATTAACGCTTTATGCATTTTTCACGATTTTCCCCAGAATTAATGTAATATAACTATTTAATCGGGGACTGAAATTATCATTAATCTT
The DNA here is from genome assembly GCA_024699665.1 of Ostrea denselamellosa. NCBI lineage: Eukaryota > Metazoa > Mollusca > Bivalvia > Ostreida > Ostreidae > Ostrea > Ostrea denselamellosa. The sequence goes on along the minus strand of JAMZEH010000050.1, from coordinate 3,992,048 downwards.
GGTGTTCGAGTTGTATAATCTCTAAATATAAATCAAGCTTACTTAAAATCAACTTTTAATTACAATAATCACTATAGTTGTCAGTTTGCACTGCATCTGTTTCGGGTTCAGTTTATTTCATTTAAGAGTGTGTAGTGATTTGTTGATTCAAGACTATTTTTGCGGATTCACACAACTAGTAATATATCCAAGTGGTCGTGAGGTGATAAGGGGAGCTGAGTCCAGACAAGTGCATGGAAACTTCTTTTAAAGTCGTTATCCTTCTCCGTAAAGTTGTTTCTACTAAGGAATTTTGCTTACTATGGCAATTAAGATATCTAATTAAAGTATGACGTCATGACTAACTCTTCACCTGAAGGGATTTGCGTACAAATTAGCTACCGTCAATGTGGTCTAATCTAAAAATAATAATGGTAAAAAATTGACTATAATATTCTTTCGTATCTTTTGCGGCCTGATAACTTTGACGCATGCGTATCTTTTACGGCCTGATATCTTTGACGCTTTCGTGTCTTCTGCGACATGATACCTTTGACGCTTGTGTATCTTTTGCGGCCTGATGTCTTTGAAGCTTGTGTATCTTTTGCGGCCTGATGTCTTTGAAGCTTGTGTATCTTTTGCGGCCTGATGTCTTTGACGCTTGTGTATCTTTTGAGGCCTGATATCTTTGACGCTTGCGTGCCTTCTGCGACCGGCGTCAAGTTGCGTCATGTTGATTTCTTGTATCTTTTTGCATTTAGATTTAAACAATATTTTATTCACTAAAAAGTTAAATGGGATTGGGTAGCAGGACAGAGCCTATTTAACACTCTCCCTAGAACAAGATCATAAGTGAATCTAACACATGCAATATATAAAACATAAATTGTATACATACAACAATACTCACATACACATTATACACAAATATGAATTAGATACACAAGTATAAATGCATACACATAAAAGATAGTAAAAGGAATAGAAAAAAGAAGAAAATGGAGGAAGTACCAGTTTGAAAAACATATTAATACATTGGGTTACCTGAACACACTTAATTAAATCGTTTTGTTTCTGCAATAGAGGCTTGTACTGTTTCAAATATTTTAGAGTTTATTTCTTGTCCATATTCAGGACTGCCATGCAATATCATTTTAAGTGAAGGTTGGAGATTACAGTTACTTGTAATATTTTGTATTGTTTGAAATAATTTATTTCTGCAAAGGGTATAATTTGGACAAAGTACAATTTGAGTCAGTACAATTTGTGCATATGGGAGAATCTGATAGAATATCATGATACAGATCTGCTTTTAAGGTGTTTGCATTGTTTCTTAACTGACAATATATTATGTTATATTGACGTTTCCCACAGTTAAAATGTTCCTTATTTTTTCTACAATAATAGGAATGTATACGATTTTTAAATGAAGATATTCCGGATGCATTTTTAATGTAATCAGACAAGCTATTCCATAATTTAATTTAACTTTCCATGTAGGATGTAGTTGTTATTTGAGGGATTTTATATTGCAAGTTGTTAATTCTTAAGTTATAAGAATGAGTAGACGAGTGAAAGGGTTCAAGTAGATCAAGACGGTCTTTGGGCGAATAGCCATTAACAATACTAATTTATGGATTTTCCGCCTTGTTTGTAAGAGTTCTCACCCCAGTGCATCATATAATTTTGAACGAGAAGAATTATATCTTAAACCCGTAATTATTCTCGCTGCTTCAACTTGAATATCTTCTAATAGTTTAGAGTCTCTTTCAGAGCATTTGTCCCAAATAATATCAGAATATTTCAAAATCTAATGAATGAAAAATATATCTTGATGAGTGTTTTACGACTAACCGTATACTTGAGCATACGAAGAATATTTAATCTTTTAGCAGCTTTATTGTGAATTGTACGAATATGTGACGTCCAGAGAGCCCCACTTTGAAATTCCAGACCTAAATGAGTATGAGATTTGACTTGTGTAATTTGAGGCCCCTTTTCTCCAAAATTCTAGTGAAATCAATAGAGACAGTTTTATCAGGATTGAAATCCATAAGCCATTTCTTAGACCATTTATCAATATGCTCTAAATCATTGGTAAGCGATTGTGTCACACGTGCTAAATCATTACAGCATACAGTAAAGTATCATCAGCAAAAAGCCTTATACAATTATATATGTCATTAGTATACAAAAGAAATAAGAAAGGTCCCAATACGGACCCTTGGGGAACACCTGCATTTAATACTTCAGGGGTAGATGTAAAACCCTCCATCACAACATTTTGTTGTCTATCTGTCAAATAATTCTCAATCCAAGCTAAAATTGTTACACTAATACCACAGTTTTGTGATTTAAGTAGGAGACCTTTATGCCAGACCTTATCAAATGCCTTTGTTATATCACAAAATATGAATTTCACATCTCTGCCTTTGTCTAGATTGGATATAATCGCGTGATAGATTTCAACAAGTTGATTGCCAGTGGAATCCCTAGGTTGAAACCAGAATGATATTTGTAACTTACATCACGATCCATCATGAAATTATGTAGGTGCGTTAAATAGTATTTTCCATTGTTTTACAGAAGACACTTGTTAGAGAAATTGGTCTATAGTAAGATATTTCTTGAGCACTACCTTTATTTTTAAATATTGGAGTGATATGTGCTAATTTCCATAAGTCAGGTAGCTTTCTTAGTTATAAATATTTGTTGAATAATTTTGTTAGAGGTTTATGTATTGAAGCAGATATTTTCTTTAGTACGGAAGGGGCCTCCGTGGCCGAGTGGTTAGAGCATCGGGCTCAGAATCACGAAGCCTCTCACCTCTGTCGGCGCGTGTTCGAATCTCGGCCGCGGCGTTATGTGAGCAAGTTTGCCAGTTTACTTGCGGAAGGTCGGTGGTCTCTTCCCAGGTACATTGTATCTGGGGTCTCTCCTCCACCAACTAAAACTGGACGCCACCAGATAACTGAAAAATTGTTGAGTGTGGCGGAAAGCAATAAATAATCAATTAATCAATCAATAGTACTCGAGGAGATATACCACCAGGGCCAGGTGATTTATCATTATCAATTATCTGTAATTGATCATACACCTCATTTTCAGTGATTATGAAATCAGGCAGATTTTCATTGGTATTGGACGGAGGACCAGATCCATGCAAGGGTATATGTGGTTCATTGGAAATAATAATAATAATATAATAAATTTATTTTGTAAAGCGTAAAGTCCATACTGCTCTAAACGCTATTTAAACAACAATAAAATGAGTGAAATGAGGTATATAAAAACAGATCATAGTAGGTCCCAGATTAGTTGTAGCATGTGAACAGATGAGTCTTTAATTTAGATTTGAAGGTACAGAGACTAGTGGCAGTTCTGATATCATACGGAAGAGCGTTCCACAGTTTAGGGCCAGCAACACTAAAGGCTCGAGTTTGAATCACCGTTGAGGTGGTAAATGGCACTCGTAGTAGGCTCTGGTCACTGGACCGCAGTATTCTGGAGGGAGCATAAGGTGTTATGAGTTCTTGCAGATAGGATGGGGCTGTGTTATGTACTGTTTTGTACACCAACACCAATGTCTTGAAGATGACTCTTTGCTGAACTGGAAGCCAATGGAGAGAGCGTAGTACAGGTGTAATTCTGTCATATTTGCTGGTGCCTGAGATGATTCTGGCAGCAGCATTTTGGATAGATTGAAGCCGCTGGATCTGCGTTGATGGTAAGCCGCAATAGAGAGAGTTACAGTAGTCCAGCTTTGTTGTTATAAAGGCATGGACAACATATTCTAACGATTCCCTGTCTAGATATCTTCTCAGCTGGCTCAGGTTCTTAAGGTGGATGAAGGCACCTCTGCACACTGATGATATATGTGCCTCCATGGTTAAGTGTTTGTCAATTGTTACACCAACTCCCTTGGCCTTAGCAACAGGAGTGATAGAATCGTTTCCTACTTGCAGTGATGGTATGTGCAGCTTAGATGCCATTTGTTTTGAGGATATTACTAGCACCTCGGTCTTGTCTGTGTTGATCTTGAGGTGATGTTGAGCCATCCAGGTTTGAACTGACCTCAAGCAATGGAGGAAACTTGAGCAAAATATTTATTTACTACAGATGCTTTTTCAGCTGGATGGAAAACTAGCTCACCTTTAGATTTTAATGGTGGTAGTGGTTCAAAATTTTTGTTTAGCTTAGATACAATCTCACAATTCTCGACCATTTTCCAGGGGGAATAGTTTCATCAATCACAGAAGACATGTTTTTATTATAATTATCACGAGACTTCCTAATTTCATCAATAAGCGTATTTCTAAGTTGTCTATAGGTATGCCAATGTTGGGGATTATTGTCTGTTTAGCTTTATATTGAATCCTATTTATTTTTCCCATTAATTTGCGTATAGCTCCATTCATGAACACTTTATCTCTAGGTCTGATGGTAATATTGTCTTTGGAATATGCTTGTCAATGAAATTATTTAAGGTGCATACAAAGGTAGAATATATTTCACTGATATTTTGAGAATTAAATACTTCGTTATCCCAATCAACGTGTCCTAAATTCTCATTTAGTGCCAGATAAATTGCTTGTTCATAATTTTTTACTACCCTTTTGTAGGCATATTGTTTATGGATTGTAAATTTTACTTCAACGCTAACTACACAGAGAGAACTGCAGAATGGTGCATTTATGTTACGATTTGCAGTTAAGCTAGTGTTATTGGTTGAGACTAAAGCAATACATGTCCCGATCTGAGATTTATCATGTGTAGCATTGTTTATGATACTTGTTAGATTAAGTCTTTGTAACATACGTTTGAAATGTTGCAAATTTACAATGAAATCACCAAGTAGTAAGTCTGGGATATTTGTATCCAAAGCTTGTTGTAAGTTTATTGCAAAGTGGTTCCAGTATTTTGCCTTTGACTTGGGTGGTCTATAAATGACGCCCACCAGTGTCTTATTGTTATTTACTGCAATTTCAGCCCATATAACTAGAACCAAATTCATTTCTTTCTACAAAGTGTATATTTTTAGATATATATAACGCAACACCCCCTCCAAATCTATTTCTATCTTTGCGAAGCGGTGTATAATATCCAGGGATTAATAGGTCATCATTCAAAATAGAGTTATCTAATTTTGTTTCAGAAGTTGTCATTATATCACAATCTGATAATTCAGAAGATACAATATCAAGATTTGATTGATTGTTTAAATATTGTTTCACGTCCCACTCGAGAATCTTTCACTCATATGGAGCCGGTGAAGGGCTGCAAATTTATGCCTATGCTCGGCGCCTATGGCCTTTGAGCAGGGAGGGATCTTTTACGTGCCTCGGTTTTTGCGGTCTCATCCGAAGGACCTCCCCATTTAGTCGTTGAAACAAAATATGATACTTCTATTCACAAACACTTTCCAAACTAGTGAGACTACAATTTTTTTGTACAAACACTACTACATACATTTGTGAGTACTTGAAACCATTTACAAAATATCATGTCAAATGGATGGAACAGACAGTAGCGCTTTTGTGGACAACATGCGAGTGTTGTGACCAAGTATTGAAAGATTAAAGGAAATTACTACTGTTATAAATGTTAACCCAGTGAGGATTAACCACTGTTGTAAGCGTTTTATATTACATACAGCATGTTGACATTGCACATTGTGTTTTGTTGTTATTATTATTGTGGAATATGAACATTGTAATGGAGTAAATTAATAACATCAATTCTTACATTTCATTTACTGAGTAACAATTCATAAAGGGTTAAATACAGTATGAGCCATTATATGTTTATGTCGGAATGTGAACTTAAATAGGTATGTTATTTCTACACATCAATGAATAAAATAAGACTCTCTCCCCCCCCCCCCTCTCTCTCTCTCTCTCTCTCTCTCTTTTGTTTAAAGTCACAAATGTTTTCAGCTGTTTATCTTAACATTTATCCCTCTCTATCTGTATCTTTCTTCCCCCCCTCTCTCTCTCTCTCTCTCTCTCTCTCTCTCTCTCTCTCCCCCCCCCCCTCTCTCTCTCTCTCTCTCTCTCTCTCTCTCTCTCTCTATATATATATATATATGCTTTTTTTTTCATTGTCGGGTATCGAAATAAAGTAATTCAGAGTCCGTAAAGTTGCAATGTTTTTTTTTTTTTGGAAATTTTCAATATTTATCATTTTCCTTTATAGTAATTTGATAAATGTACAAATGCTTGCTCAGATCTCGTACTCTTATAGAAGAAAAATATTTTACATCCAAATCGATGATTTAAAATTATTACCGGAGCAAGCATGCGTTCACCTTTTTCAAATTAAACTTTTATTCCTATTTATATGGGCATAATCGTGACGTATGACAACGCAACCACGAGGAAATTCGGACCCGTTTAACAGTTTGCAATTTACTTAGAAATGTTTAGCACTGCCGATTAGTGGTTCTAATCACAAATAAATATAATCCAGTATAGTTAATTTTAATACAGTTTAAATCTTTGTGGGGGAAATCTAAATCCGAAATTCGCGAACTTTTTGATGCCTATATAGTAACTAGAAGTAGTAGAATAAAATTTGATTAATTGACAAAAAACCGAACACACGAAGGTAAACAATGCAGATAAGATATAATTGCAAGATAATTGCCAATAATATTTCGGAAATACAATTTTAGTTCCATACTAACGAGAAATGATAGATATTCCCACCGCATTTTTACTGTATACACGTGTTGGATCTATAACGTTATATATCTACACGTACATACACGTACATGCATGCATTAGACAGCAGAACGCTTGTAAATCGCATACACAACGTAGTGTTATTAAGACGATGTACTTAAATTAACTTTTCTTAAAACCCGTGATGGATAACCCATACTGTACTTAGTCCTTTTATGAATATAAACCACTCGTACTCTCTTTTTAAATCTAGTCATATATTATGATTGATTAGATATTTATCGTGCCACACCTACTGTGACACGGGGCCTCGGTTTTTGCGGTCTCATCCAAAGGCTTGCCCCATTTAGTCGCCTCATACGACAAGCAAGGGGTGCTGAGGATCTATTCTAACAACCCGGATCCCCATGGGCTTATATATATGTTTATGTGTGTAATATATGTTTTACCATGAATAAGTAGTTCAGTTACTAAGTAAAATGATTTTTTTTTCAAAATAAGTAAATCTGCGAATACTAAGTAAATCATTTTATAAGTAAATGAATTTATCTTAATTACTATTTATTGATCTTAATTACTATTGATTTATGTTAATTACTTTTAATTTATGTTACTATTTGTGTTTACAATTAACTGTCATGATAGTTGATTACTTGCCATTCTGACTAATTGGATTACTATCAATTAACAAATTTTGTTAATTCAACATCTTATTTTAAAACAATAAGTTAAAAAAAAAAAAGAGTGGGGGCACTGAGAACACATTCTAACCACAGGAGGTGGGGTGGGGGGGATAAACATGATTAAAAAGACGCTTTCTCAAACTCAAACAAAATTTGTCAAACGAGCGGTGACACGAGACATACAGCTTATAAGGTATTACCGGACGGAAGTATAGACTTTGAGTTTTATTACCTACAAGGTTTTTATTTCTTAATAATTGCGGTACAACTTCTTCACTTAAACGTTTGAAATGATTGGCGTGTGACTTATTTTTTGTGGAGATAAAGAGATACCCAAAGGGAAAGGCGAATATTAGGCTTAGAACTTCGCATTGACTGCAAATCTGTTAATAATTACATTTTATTACTGTATATCATTAATGATTGGTTAATGAGGGTATTTTACGCCCCGAGGAATTTTTCACTCATATCCAGACGTTCTGTATATTGTAACTGGCTATTATATTGCCTGTGACTGATTATATAGTGTTTAAGCTAGAGAAGCTTTCACTCCTATGGAGACGTCACCACTGTCGGTGAAGGGCTACGAAATTTAGACTACGCTCGGCGATTACAGCCTTTGAGCAGGGAAGGGTTTTTATCGCGCAACACCTGCTGAGACAAGGGGCCTCGGTTTTTGCAATCTTACCCGAAGGACTGCCCGCATTCAGTCGCCTCTTACGATAAGCTAGGAGTGCTGAGGATCTATTCTAACCCGGATCCCCACGGAATATTGATGTTTGTTCGGCAATACTTGTATACAAATACAATGAAAGACCTTGTCGAAAGTCATTGGAGACATATTTTTCTTTATTAACAAAAATCGAGATCGCGAACCGTTACATTGTATATAAAGTTTTGATTTTATTTATTAACAATATACTTTTGTGGATTCTAAACTAAGTCTCGATTTGGATTTCTTGAAAAAAAATCTCAAACTCAAGTTTGAGCTCTCTGATATGAGGAGTCAAAATTTGAGTAAATTGTCCAAGTTTCGACTTAGATGGGTTCGAGAATTCAAGCTAGAAATGAAAACACAGAAAGAACGTTCTCCTGAAACAGAATGTGTAATACGCAAAATTAAACTCAAATCGAAAGTCAAGGTATGGTAGATGAATTTGCGTGCGTCAGTCGGGATGTGGGTATAAGTTTTTGATATTGTTTATTTCACGGAAATAGCTTACACTAATTCAATAAAATTACATGACTGTATAAATACACAGAGACGGCGTCTTATATTAATATTAAGTCAGACTTTAATCAGTTATTAGGTAGATATTTTGTAGAACTTATAATAATAATAATACTTCAATTGAAACCGTGCTTAAGGGCCTGAATGAAGAATGGGATAAAATTTAATACACTGACGGACTTCAAAAACGCAACGCAGGTTTTTTTTGGTTGTAATTTATTCATTTAAAACATTACATATAAAACTTTTATTGCAAAATTTACCCAACATACATCGTATTGATTTTTAAAACCCATCTCTCGATTTTCCTGTGTTCATTGTTTGCGCGTTGTGAGTAGCATCGAATGAAATTTTCAGGGCTTTTTTCAAGCACGTGGAAAGGTAATAGAGGGGTTTTTCGCGATAAAACAACTTTGTTGGTGAAAGCATAGACACCACTAACAGACGAAAAAGTTAAAACCAAGACTATGCCGCGCTTAAGCAATGAAATGTACAATCAGGCACTTGGTATGCTGCAAGCAGGCGTTAGTCAGAGTGAGGTTGCAAGACGTTTTAATATCCATCCTTGTACAGTTAGTCGGTTGTTGTTCCATCAGACAGGATCCCTAAATGATCGCCCAAAACCTGGTCAACCGTTGTGACAACACCACGCAACAAGCGTGGAAGGCCTATTGATCCTAGAACCGTTTCCAGAATTTTGAAGCGCCATGGGATCCGCTGCAAAAGACCTTATAAGGGGCTACAGCTTATACCGCATCACCTATGGTACAGATTGCAATGGACAAAGTAGCATCTGACTCAACGTCAAAATTGGTCACATGTTGTGTTCTCAGATGAGTCCAGATTTAACGTTAGCAACGCAGACAGCAGATGTCGAGTTTACCGTCGTTTACATGAACGTTTTACAGACAATTGTGTTCTCGAGTGCGACAGGTTTGCAGGGGGAGGTGTCATGGTCTGGGGTGGGATTAACCACAATTTTTGGCCACAACTGGTCGTTTTAAATGGAACCCTCACTGCTAAGAGGTATGTGGACGAAATTCTGCAGCCTGTTTTAGCAAATGGGTTAATTTTCCAACAGGACAATGCGCGAGCACATACGGCAAGATTGACTGAAATTTTTTTTCAAACGAACGCCATTGACGTCCTTGATTGGCCCACTATGTCCCTAGACATGAATCCAATTGAGCATTTGTGGGATTTGTCCTGATAGAGACATAGGGCTCATGGTGAGTATGATCGGTCAATCGGGGATGTTTACTCTTCCTAGGCACTTGTTCGCATCTCAGGTGTGTTCAGGGATCCGTGCTTGCCTTACTCTTGATTTTTATATTCTTTATATTCTTTATGATATTGACCACTGTTCGTAATCTTCACTTTTTCATACTTGTTCAAAACATTTGCAGATGCATTACATTTACTACTTTGTAACATTTCATTTATAATAGCATATCCAGTAACTAACATAATATTTCTGACTTTGTGATTCTGCTAGATTTTAGTTTTGATTTTGATAAAATGAGAACACAGCAGCCTAACTTGGCTATTTGTTGGCTAATCAATAGATGATACTTTTTAAATATCGTTCAGAAAATGTCTCAGTTTGGCATGATTTACCATCTCACACTAACAGTACAACTCCAAGTACCCCATTTCGTAGACAACAACAAGAACACTAGATTAAGACACTAGGTCAACGACAACATAAATAATGTGGGAAATCTGACTAGCTGACTAGTCGACAACAAGGAAATAAAATGTAGTCATTGATGTAGTTGACATCAAAAACATGATCAAGGAGGTATAAGGTTTACGGCGGATATCACCGGTCAACGGGGGATGCTTACTCCTCCTAAGCACCTGATCTCATCTCTTGTAGTCCTTGTGTTCGTGTTTGTCCTTCTCTGAATTTTGTATTCTTTATAGGATTTAAGCGATTAATCATCACTCTTCGTCATTGTAACATGATGTGACGCACTACATTATACATGCGTTTATGAAATGATAAACGAGTAAATAGTATTCTTTGTTGGAATCAAGTCCTTCAAATTAGTGAGGAGAAAATAATATAGTCAGTTTATCATTAGAAGGAATGCTCATGTGGACTCTGTCATCATTTTATCCATAGCGTCAGATCGCAGAGAGGATTTATGATTTTGGTTGGACGTGATCGACAATTTACCTTCGTATTTTTTCCTACGAAAGGCTTCTTTCAAATTCGTTCTGAACTTGGGGGCATATTTGAAGTATACTAGGACATTTATGGCGCAGTTAAAGATCTTTCCCAGTTTGGTAACAGCCATCACTTCTGCAGAAATACGCATATCCCTCTGTAAGAGAAAACTTATTTTTAACAAAATGTACAATCATTTTACTTTTCAAATCAGACCATGATGCACTTATCTGTTGGCTGTGCGGGTGATAGCTCTTTCCTCAAACCCGATGTAATTACTGATCACTGGAAGTTTATCTGAGGAAATAATATCTGCCGAGGGTTTGATCAAACAAAGATTGATCCTTTGCACCACGCATGGATATTTGTTTTGTTATAACGATGTCTTTGAAAGATAGATTTAGCCTTAAATTCTTAAACATGCCTTCAATATCTAATGATCTGAATGAATAGATTATGGCGAAATATATAGCATTGAATTATGATTCTTTCCTCTTTAATATAATCTTTGAGACGCAGACAATCATTTTCATTTTAGCAGAGTTTAAGTTGCTTGGGTTGCTTTTTGGGTGCTTCTTTGGAATCCAGTAATAAATCAATGTCCTCTTTGCACGACTCTCTTTATATAATGTTAACGGTTTCCAGTTATCGATTTCCAGTTAAATGATGTATATGACAACTTGTCAAAGAATCTGATTACTCAGTCTCATAGACACAGGCCACGTGTGTGAATGACATGTTTCATTGTCTTACTTATTTTCTAAAGTTTTTAATCTTATCTATACCTAATCGCATATCTATTGACCTTCATTCAGTAGATTTAGTATAATGTCATTAGTACTTTCTGTTATAAAAATAAGTACATTTCACATGTGTAGATTCTGTATTTTGATTATAATAATTATCATTATTAATATCGATCGTAAACCTCATAACTGCATTTTTTTTATTTTTTTTATTTTGTTCAAGCGTCTGTGTAAATATTTCAGCAATATTCAAATAAGTTATTTTATATCACAAATGGCGCTTGTAGCTAAATAATGCGAAGATAAAATCCACAAGAAAATATGTAGAACTTATATACGTACCACAAACACGAGTACCATACACTGTGTAATACACTGCACGCCAATCCTAACTACGAAAATAAAACTGGCTTTCATGAGCAGCTGTGTAACTCTTCTGGAATAGACTCTGATCCCATGTAACATTTCCATTTGTCTGACTCGACGTACAATGAGGGAACTGGCGGTCAAGGTCACAAGAAAAGGCGCCGTCATCAGAAACCAACAGTGTACCCAGATTTCCCACATCTCATACCAAAGCGTTCTACTGACCAAGGTTTTCATGTATGCTTTGGTTGACTGAGATAAAGACGACTCCAGCCTCGGTTTGAATTTAAGAAAGTGGGGTACGTTCATAATGAAACAGAAGAAGACGGCTGTTGACATGAATATGAAGACTCTATGTCTTGAGGATACTGACTGAAAATAAATACAAATATGCTTTTATTAATCATGTATTCAAGAGAAATACATCATTTGCCCTTTATTTATGCATAATATCTGTGATTAAACATCATGAAGTTGAAAAACGCAATTCCACTTCGTAAAACTGATTTTGATATACATTTCGATTGGTGGTTAATTTTGTCCTTTTTAGCTGTCTGCATAAGATCTACATGTAATGATAATAAATTCGTTTGTACAAGGTATAATTATCACGTGATCACCTATGTAATCTTCTACTAAACACACATTTTATAGACATGTCATTGAAATGTACATCCTTGCTTATTGAGCTAAATTCGAGTTAGGCAGCAAAACTTCTAGCATTGTGGTATAAGGAATAAAGAATATAAAACACCAAACCTTAGCAAAGGATGGCCGACACACTTTAAAGTATCTGTCCGTTGTTGTGGCTGCTAAGTTCCAATTGCTTGTGAATATGAGTAACGAATAGACAGGTGAACCGAAATAGGAATGGAATTGTCCATATGACGTTTCTTGCGTCACTTCCGGGTAATAAAAGGACAGGGGCTCATGAATAAAATAGAGAATGCAAACCAGCACATCAACAGCTGATTGAAATATCATGTACCTCGATGTGGATGACGTCATTTGATTCTTACTCCATCCATAGAGAGAAATAATGCTCCCAAGAATTCCGAATGAACTAAATAGGGCGCCAAAAACGCAGGACACAATAAAGTGTACTTTTCGAACATTTTCAAGGGTTTCATTTATTGGAAAAATTGCAGCACTGTCGTTTATGTAATTGATGAATGAAGACGTATTATCAAATGTAACCGTGTTCGTAGTCTTTAGATTTTCCTCTAACAGTGAAACTTGTTGAAACGATTTTTTTTTCTGAGAATGACGGTCTTGTGTGAAAAGCGACACTCGTCATATTGTTTTCGTAATCAAAGTCTCATTCTGTTCTTTTTCATTCCATAGAGGAAAGGTGCTGGTGCCATAAGTTGACACTGTAAAATATAATGATCAATATAAACAAGTGAGTACATGTGTCCTTAATCTTAATTTGATGGTACATTTTATATTCAATCAATTCAGATAGGAGGTGACGTACATTTTGCATATTTTAATAATCACTATATTCGATTTCCTCAAGTGGTCTGCAGTACGAGTGAAAAAAGTAAGCATCGAAATTGCGATACCAAACTTCCGGATAATTTTTATCCATATATTGGTGTATTTTAAGATCTTCCTGACAAGGAATACACTTGCTTCGCCATTTAAATTTCGAAATTTAAAACAGAAGTTGTTTAGAAAAAGAATTTTAGGACAGTAGCAGTGATTATATTCTATCTTGCCAACATCGTCCATGATAAAGGACTTGTTTTTGTCCTGTGAGGATCTGGGTTTGATAGATTAGATCTTCAGTACCCCTTGATTGTCGTAATAGGCGACTCAGTGGGGTGTTTCTTTGGAAGAGACCGCAAAACCCGGGACCGTGTCATAGCAGCTGCCCCTCCCCGCTCAAAGTCCGTAAGCGTCGAGCATAGGCCTAAATTTGCAGCCTTTCGCCGGCGATAATGACGCCTCCCTACGAGCGAAAAAATCTCTAGAGGGACGTTAAACAGTATGCAACCAACCATCTTATTTTTCTACGGTCATATTCGAAACACTCTTGAGTTTTACTTCTACGTACAGGAAAGTAAGGTTTAATGTAGGAGTATCGCTCAATTCCTTAAGAGTAAGGGAGCTGAGGCTCCGAAGGGCCGAGTCCCATTACTTTTAAGGAATGAAGCTTTACGACAACATTGATGACCCGCTTAAAATCCACCCTTACTAGGCCCCTTGCTGGATACAATGGTCACTCAATTGTATAGAATTAGGGTGTTTTAGTTGATGTTTTAAAAGTAAAAGTAATGGCGAGGTCACTACCACTATAAAAATTCAGTCCATGCGTGCCTATCGTTTTAACAATATGAATCCGTCAAGCAGTGACGAGGAAATTTTCTTGATCCTGCGTCAATAAAAGGCCGATGCTACTGAGAGTGATTACGATACAGATAATCTAATATCTGATATCCTACCGGTCGCGGTAGCTCAGTGGTTAGAATGTTCGCTTCGTAACCGGAAGGTCGTACGTTCGAGCGCCGCTCGTGCCATGGCCGCGTCAAACCTAAGACGAAAAGATAGGTAGTGATTGCTCCTTCGCCAAACGCTTGGCATTTAAAAGTTAGAATCACGGGTCTTTCGGATATGACCTTAAAAACGGAGGTCCCGTGTCACGGTAGGCGTTGGCAAGTTAAAGAACCCTCACTGCTACGACCCTGAGCGCTAACCATAGGTTTAAGTTTGTGAAACTTCGCCTACATCTGGTAACGTCTCAATATGAGTGAAAAAAATGATGTAAAAAAAATAAACAAACAAGTATCGTATATCCTTGGTTTAGAAAAGTCCAGTTCGAATTATCGCCTGGTAATGAGCCGTATGCGCCCCATTGTTCTGATATAAGCGATGCAGATGACGATTTACTTGTTTTGAATGCTGATAAGGTTGAAAAGGTCTTTTGTTTCCACAAGCCAAAACTGACAAGGGAATCTCAAACTACAATCAAAATAATTAAGTTTAAAATAATCATAATTGTTCTGTCCTGGAGACAGAAGTATAAACTTTATTGTAAATAGTAAGAAGCTGAAGTGTATAAAACGAAATCACAAGAAAATGTTCGTAGCAACATACACAATTGCTCAATAAACAATGTACACAATGAACAATGTATGCAATAAACTTGTGTCACTTATGGCATTAACTGCGTTCCATACTTTTTTATCTTATTGAGGGGGTTTGTTATATTACAACCTTTCAATACATTTGTCTATATATAAATATATAAGCAATAGATTCAATGAAATGCATTTTGCCCGAAAGTCATTAAATTTTGATACAGCTACCACGTGCTCTCTAAGCATAACTGGGTGTTACACCTCAATTTCCAGAGAGTGTGTGTTAAACAATTTAAAGCAAAATATAAACGTATTTACACAATGACATCATAAATGATCTTGAATAAGAAAATACAATAAGTACTTACACTGTAGTAGGCCAGAGCATGTGCCTCAACGGCTAAAAAATAAACATGACTGCTTCGCCAAGTACAAGAATGATAACTCTCATTGCTCATAGTCAGTTTTACATTGTCATTACAGTAATGATCATTTTTATTTCAGTGACTTCATAAAAGGTTAAAATAAGATGTAAAACATTGATTGGTTGATTGATTATATACTGTTTACCGTCCCGCTCGAGAATTTTTCACTCATATGGAGACGTCATAATTGCCGGTGAAGGGCTGCAAAATTGAAGCCTATGCTCGGCGCTCAGGGCCTTTGAGCAGGGAGGGATCTTTATCGTGCCACACCTGTTGTCACACGGGACCTCGGCTTTTGTGGTCTCATCCGAAGGACCACCCCATTTAGTCGCCTCTTACGACAAGGAAGGGGTGCTGAGGATCTTTTCTAACCCGGATCCCACGGGGTAGATGCAAAAGAAAACTAAAGAGAAGGAAAAGGGAAAATTGGATTGACTGTAAAGATGTAAACAAGCTGTGATGTTGCATTTGATTGTGTGAATAATTGTGTGCGTGTTTCTTTTAAGGTTTGCACCATCAACTACGTCAAAAATACGATGGACCATTAACACATTTAAAGAGTGGCACAGATATCGCAAGGAAATGTCTACAAACCGTGCGGATATAAATCCTATTCTTGTTGATATATATCAAATGACAAAGGATGAGCTAAATTATACCGTGTCACGTTTTATTTGCGAAGCACAAAAGTTGATGGATCCGAATGTCCTCCAGAAATGATGTACGTTTTTGTTCTTTGCTTACAATTGTATATAGGTATCCTATGACATTATTACAGATTTTTAGTTGATGAAGTTTTGCAAATTAGGAACAATTTAGGTAATGTAATGAAAACGAAGGCGAAACATATTATCGGTGGTTCAAAGAAACAGGCTTTGCTAATAACAGAGGGTGAAGAAAACATTTTTTGGTCAAACGCTGTCGTAGGCGGAGACTTAGCATTGTACAACATTTTGCTTTACGTGA
This sequence comes from Ostrea denselamellosa, assembly GCA_024699665.1. NCBI lineage: Eukaryota > Metazoa > Mollusca > Bivalvia > Ostreida > Ostreidae > Ostrea > Ostrea denselamellosa. The sequence continues at coordinate 3,975,713 of JAMZEH010000050.1, read as the reverse complement.
CGGGCATCGGAATTTGCGAGGAGGAGACCGTTCTCAACCAGTTATGTGTGAGGATGAACTTGGTAAATTTCTTAGTTATACAAAAATAATATCTTATGAAATTAATCGAGGAGGACTCAAACATAGAAAAAATTACAAAAAGTCTGTTCGAGCATGTGAAAGCAAGGAACTACGTAACCGATGTATCGTTAAATAATATGCAAAATATGTGAGCAAGTGTCCCAATGTAAAACCATATGACGCGTTTTATCTCTGTCCACTTTATAAACCAAGAGAAAACCGATACTATTCTGCACAGCCCCTTAGAAGGCATAAACTAGGAAATGTGGTATCCGACCTTTGCAAACAAGGAGGTTTACATGGATTTAAAAACAAACCACTCCTAACGAGCGTCAGCAGCTACCCGACTTTACAACGTTGGTGTAAAAGAGCAACTAATGTCAGAGGTGGCTGGCCATAGGTTGAATGCTATCCGCAATTATAAACGCACAACTCCGACGCAGAAACGAAAAGTGAGTGAAATTCTCTAATGACTGATACCAATAACAATAGTCACAAATGTGTCAAAATTGAATCAATCAATGAATTTAATCAACGTCATGTCACTGTAAATGTAACTGTAAATAAAAACTAAAATTTGTGCAATTATTAAATTTGTATAAATCACGTCTTATTTATTTTTTTTTCGTTGAAAGCATATAAAGGTTGACATACTTTCCAAACGCTACAGGGGCCTCCGTGGCCGAGTGGTTAGAGCATCGGGCTCAAAATCACAAGGCCTCTCACCTCTGTCGGCGCGTGTTTGAATCTCGGCCGCGGCGTTATGTGAGCAAGTTTGCCACTTTACTTGCGGAAGGTCGGTGGTCTCTTCCCAGGTGCATTGTATCTGGGTTCTCTCCTCCACCAACAAAAACTGGACGCCACCAGATAACTGAAAAATTGTTAAGTGTGGTGGAAAGCAATAAATAATAATAATAATAATCCAAACGCTACATTCCTGAAAACTAAAAGAGCGTTCGAAAAAAAAAGAAGAATGACGTCATGGGTGGATTTTAATCATTGTATTTATGTTACATGAAAGGGTTATGTTTGAAAGTATTACTTCACTTCCTAGACTTTAGTTTAAATGACAAATAATTATGTTATGTAAATATTTCACGATTCTTAATAGAAACCAGAATTAATGTGGATAGGCTGTCAGTTAGAAAGAATGCAATTTCACACCATTTAAAAACAAACACAACAACAACATCAACAAAACTTATGTATAAACATGAAGACATGTAAAAGAATAAACTTTTATATTCAAATAAAAACTATTTAAAACTTTAGAGTGCAGAAAACTTGCCTGCTTTCTATATTCTTCATCCACTGCTCTCTTCGGTGTCAAGTATTAAAAAAATTGTCCAATATGGTGACCTTTTATCTTCGACGTTATAATTCATCTGAGAACAGTTTGGTTTAATCACATATCTTTTATTCCGCGCGCTACTGTGCACTCAAAACACGATTCGTCTAATATATTGAGTTGATAATTAAATGTCTGATGGCATTTATAGTTTCAATACGCACAACCATAAAACTATATGATGTTACAATGACAACTAAGACCGTATCCCCCCTGCTATATGCAATATTCATCACATATGTAGTACTTTACTACAGCACAAACTGTACACAGTACAAGCTGTACATAGTACAAACTGTACACAGGACATACTGTACACAGTACACACTGTAGCTTTAACTCCATTGCTAATGTTTGCCTTCGATAAATCTATTAAAATACAAGATTTTACTTCAGATTCATTTGGTTATTAGGAGACGTCACCAGCTCCAAGTGAGATCATTAGGTCCAATAAATGTATGACGTGTTTCATACCAATTCCTATGTTGCTTCTTACATTTTCCCCACCTGCTTTAAGTAAGATCACTCTAACCTTGTACCCGAAGTGCTACTGATATTGCAAGGGTGCTCATACAGAGACTTCACCATTGCCGGTGAAAGGCTGTAAAATTAAGATCTTGCTCGGCGCTTTCGGTTTTTGTGCGGGTAGGGATCTTTATCGTGCCACACATGCTGTGACACAGGGCCTCGGTTTTTCAGTCTCATCCGAAGAACCACCCCACTTAGTCGCATCTTACGACAAGTAAGGAGGTATTGAGAACCGATATTCTAACCCGGATCCCCACGTGCAGAACCGTGTAGAGAAAACGTCGTCCATTGATCAATGTTAATATTTCATTACTGCGATAGTAGTGACTTTATGTTGGTAGTTTGACCCATCTGTATAAATCTCAACTTTAGAATGTTGAACCGTTTTAATTCGAATAGCGTTTCCTTGAAAACGACGGAGTTTGTTTCAGATTCAATGAAGCATCTGCTTATGGTTTATCAATTTCAGAAAGGGTTGAGGTGTTTACTATGTCCAAAGGTAAGTTAGAATCATGTGTATGTTTTTAATTTGTATTTTTTATTTAATTGAAGGTCTCCGATCCACAAAACACCCAATATTACCTCCCAAGAATTAATTGTTATTTACTGCAAAATTTGGTAATTAACATACACAACGACTCACCAAAAGATTATTCAAAATTGATTGTTTGTTTGTTTGTTTGTTTTATTTATAGTCGCCTGAGCAATTTTTCAGCTATCCGGCGACTGTTATTCAAAATTGACGAGATATACAAGAAATGTCATAGAGATTAACATGAACCCCTATGAAAAAATTAATACACTTCTGACACATAAGGTCATTTAGAATATAATTTCTAAAGAAAGCTCATGGTGAAAAGATGCATGTTACTACGATTTTTCAAAATATGCAAAGCAAAATAAAGGTTACCATACTTATTATGAAGTTATTTAGTTGTTTGTAAATTTCTACAAGGGGAAATAACTCAGATAAAATAATATCTAATTTACTGCGAATAGATCTAGGCATCATCTACTCTCTCCGTCATCTCCATCTCATTAAAACTTCGACATATTATTTTCACAAAAGATTTGATGCTACAAATATTGACTTTTTGTGACAACAAAATGTTTTTATAGATCAGATACCTGAAATACCAGAGATGATAATGTCATCCTGCAGTTATAAGAAAATAACTTGACATTTTAGAAAACGCCCAATGAAGAATAACATTGTCTATTGACTTTTGAACGTTGTCTGCCATTTTGATGAGCTTCAAATGAAAAGTAATACAAAGGGCTTTTGAGCCACAACGCTCGCCTGAATCATGTAAGATCGCGAAACATTAACAAGCAAGATTGGAAATATACAGCATTTACGACTGTCGTCTGTTAGAGTCAAAACAAATAAAGATAACGATTGATTGTATATTGAATAACGAGAATGAGAATTTTTCACTTATATGGAGACGTCACCATTGCCATTGCCGGTGAAGGGCTGCAAAATATAGGCCTATGCTCGGTGCTTACGGCTGTTGAGCTCACCTGCTGTGATACGAACAAATTGTTTTTAGAGAAATTTTCTCCAATATATCTCCATGTAAAACTCTTGTCCTCGCATTACCTATGAAAGCCATGATTTGAAAATAATTTTGAATCTTCATTCATTTTTAAAACGTTGACCTAAATTTTCTGGTCTAGTTATTTCAGAGCCTAAGCTTTAAATGAATAGCAAATTACAGACAAGAGACAATAGTATTGATGCAAATTTATGTCCTAATGATTTGTAATAAAACTGATAAGTGTATTTTTCATGACCATTTAATCAAAGATGTAGTATAGCAGATACTGAAAGAGATATAGACAGATATAATATATATGCACCAGACTAGATATACTACATAGATATATACAATGCGCCAAACATACAATATGATGAAAAGGCCAAGATAGCTAACAATATTCAATCTCGTAATTCCTATAGAAAATACAGATCATAGAAATGGGAAAACACAGACCCCTGGTCATACCAGAGGTGGGATCAGGTGCCTATTTGGAGTAAGCATCCCCTGTCGACCAGCCACACTCACTGTGAGCCCTATATTCCGATCAGGCAAACAGAACAATCCGTAGTCAAGATCAGGGTGTCAAGAACGACCTAACAATTGGTATGAAACACATCAGGCAACATTTGACTTAATGGTAAGTTGTACTGCCAAACTAGATCGTTATACCGACCATAAGCAGAAGAAGCTCTTGTATCGAATCAGTTGGGAGGTATAAACACCATATGCAGGTGATGATGGAATATTACCACATTGATAAGGAAGTTGACGATGGATAAATTGAAATCATCTCGTTTGTCATAAAGTTGAGCCGCTAGTTTGCCACCGGCACCTATTTGCAGTAAAATATCTAAGTACAAAGCAGAAGTGGGAGACTCTGTAGTGTCTTTAATTTCAAGTTCACTGGGATATATCGAATCGACATATGAATGAAAATAATCATTGTTAATAGACAAAACGTCGTCGATATATCTAAATGTCGAATTCAAGGCCACAGCAAGATATTTTTCTTCTCGTGTAGAAGCTTTTGAATGAAGTATGCTTCATAAGAATATAAAAATAGGTCAGCTAACAAAGGAGTACAATTCGTGTCCATGGGAATTCCAACAGACTGTTGGAAGACTGATCACCAAAGACTACAAAAATATTGTTATTGGGGAACTCTAGCATGTTTTTGATATCAACTTCAGTGTACTTGTGTGTGGATTCAGAGTGGTGTTTAACAAAATAATTTTTGGAATGACCAATCACAAAATATGAATATTTCCTTTCACCATTTTTGTTGACGGCGCAACTGTCTATGATGTCAAAAAGTCTAGCCTTTAATTTATCATGAGGTATGGTCGTGTAAACTGTTGCAAAATCATACGTTATAATGTTGTGGATTTGAGAAAAGTTTTGTGATTTCAAATTCAATAAAAGTTCTTTAGAATTTTTAAGTATCCACATTTATTAACACCACTTCTGGCATATGTAGTGGCACAGTGCGTTTGAAGTTTCTCCTTCACAGCAGTCATTATTTTCTTATCAGTTTAGACTACTCTTGAGGTTAGCTGAACTCGTTTGCTGGGTTTTGTTACAATTTGCTGGCTGCATGTAAATCAATAAAATCTTAGCACCAAATTTGGGAGATATCAAGAAACTTCTTATCGGAATTGAACATCACAATCCAGCCAACCTACAATATTGCTGGATGACCCCATTTTAATTGTGGATGTATATCTTATAAGAGGAAGGACTTTTGTAGGTACATTGGCGTACAGATAAACGAGACATTCAGCATTGAGAAAGTTTACTATCCCATCACCCATACTTTTAAATTTGAGTGGAAAACATCCCCTTCAAAGACAGTTTGGTTTTAATTTTCAGAACAAGGATCCTGCAGAAACAGTTTACTCAAATGAATAAATTCATTCTTCCAAATCGTCGTGTGTTCGATTCTTGCTCGCGCTGATAGATGTGAGATAGTTTGCCAGTTTACATTTGTAAGGTCGGTGATCTCTTCCTGGGTACATTGTATCCGGGTTCTCTCCTCCACCTACAAAAACTGAACGCCACCAGATAACTGAAAAATTGTTGAGTATGGCGGAAAAACAACAAACTATCAATCAATCAATCATATATATATATATATATATATATATATATATATATTCAAAATTTCTGTTTAATTACAGAAGAAGGAAAAAACCGAAGTTTGAAGAATATAAATCATTTTAACATTCTCTGATTATTAATTATATGCAATATCTATTGATTGCATATTATGAAAACGTCTATTTCTTACTGGCGTAAAATCACTATATTCTAAAAGAATGTGTTGTATAGTTAATGAACATTCACAAGATATATATTCAGGTTAGAGCTCTGTGTAGTAAATACTAATGTGTCAATTTTGAATGTCCGATGCGTATTCTTGAAATAATAACTTTGTCCTGGCGTTTCATTACGATATTACAAGGTTTGTTTAGTTTGTTTTGAATAGAATAAAGTTTACTTGTGTCACAAATATCCTAATTTCTTTTGAAGAACCACAGGACCCTGTCAACCAAATTGGTCATAAAGCAAAACTGTGTAAAAAAAATTATTGACATTAACTATATACTTTCAATTCCATCTCTTCGTTTTCCTTTAAATGTTTGCGGGCATATATCACACGATATATGACTGAAAACTTTCCGGCCCTCAAACATGGCGTCGTAGTAGTACATTCGCGAAACTACTACGCCGTTATTTTGTCATGGTTTGATTCCTTTACTCAGTTAAATCAATAAAGAAATTGTTAAAATGAAATTAGTGTTAGTTTCTAAATGAAATTGTATGTATAATAAAAAGGTAATAAACTTTGTATAGGAAACTACGATGACCACGTTTTTTGTTGCATCTACGCGCCAAAACACGAGGTCATCATATTTTCCCATACAAAGTCTATAACCGATATTTATTGTAGGATACCAAATTATGAAGTCTGTATGTTTCCTTTGATGGATCCTGGGTTTCCATTGCAGAACAGGTAAAACCGTGTAAATGGGATTTAAAATTATTCAAATGAAATGTTACACCCTTTTGGATAGGGGATATAATTAAGAAATATGTTGACGTCTTTTAGAAATGAACCGCGTTATTTCATGTATATAATTTTGTTTAGTTATTTGGAAAAGAACGACAACTCTTACAGGTAATTATACTTCCAAACGTATTTATTACGAACAACAGATCTTATTAGTAATCTCTCTTCTTATTTCGTTGGAGTATAATCGTTATCTCATTCCTTTCCATCTCAGCATCCGATTTTGATACAGGCAAAAAATATCTAATCTTTGTCACTCAGGTGACCTATCATTGTGGGTCTTCGTCATCGTCTTGCGTCCTCCATTAACAATTTTACATCTTTATCTTCTTAATTTTTACCATTTTTGATGTGAGGCATCTTTAGGACATGAGGAATATAAATTGTGAAATATATCAGGCAAGATACTCTGAAAAAGGCTACATTTTCAAACATTTTCTTCTCTATGATATTGTACACTTCACAATGCCTTACACAGATTTAAAATGCATAGAAAATCTACATGCAAAAAGCAATATTAGATTAGTAAGAGGCATAATATCGTTATATATAGTGCTGGTTTCAGCCAAAGAAAATTCAAGATTTCAAGAGGCAGGGAGGTAATGTTTTCTTTTTCTTAGCTAATCTTAGTCGCTCAATTATTTATAAATTTCTTCGGGGCGGGGTCAAATTGCTGACACTAAATTGAAATTAAATATAGAAGGAGTAGGTAGCCTTTTACCGAAATTGAAGGTTTTATTATCCCAGGAGTACAGGGGTAGGGGTTTTGGAACCAAAATGGTCATAGTGATTAGATATCTATATCGTAATACATATATATATATATATATATATATATATATATATATATTTATATACGGCCCTGAGCGCTAAGCATAGGTATTTCAACTACAGTTAATGACGTCTCAATATGTGTGAAAAAAATCTTGAAGAGACGTAAAACAAATAACCAAGCAAACAAAACGCTTCTCAGATATTGTGGATAGATTCAGCGTGACCGCTGTACATAATTGTCTTATTATTCATAAACTACATATACACCTCGATGCATGGTGCACAAGGTCTGTGTGGGTATATAATAAAGGCCAGATATCTGTTATGTCTGAACTTTCGATCCTTGGTATTTTCTCCAGTCTGACAGTTCTTCAGTTTATTCCAATTCTTATTAACACCATATTTATTCATTTTGAAAGTTAATTAGACATCGATGTACAAACAATTTCTGTGCAAACCTTGGTGTAAGCCTTGTGTTGAAGGAGGTTGGCATCGATGTCCTTTCTCAGCCCTACTACTCCATGACTATTTTAGGCCGTGTATCTGAAGACTGGTTTCATCTGGTCAGTTTATGTCGACGAGGTAACACTGCGCAAGTGACGTTTGCAAAATGGACAAAATCGGTGAAAGAGCAGTGGTCTAATTTTTGCATAAGAAAGGTTTAACACCTAAAGATATCCATACTGATATGGTAGCAACACTAGGGTAAGATGACCCTTGATAGGGTACAGTAAAAAGTGGCTGGCGGAATTCAAACGCGGCAAGCAGAGACGGCCCATGAGCATGCCCCCGTCCTGGAAGGCCTGTCACTGTTGCATCCAACGATATGGTCCATCACATGATGTTGTAATGACTGATAGACAAGTTATAGAAAGATATATAGCCAGTACAGTTAATATTTCACAGGAAAGATGGCATTCCATTCTGAGAAAGGATCCTACAATGAGAAAGCTTTTAGCCCGTTGAGTACCAAGACTTCTGACAATTGATAAGAAGCACACCAAGCACACATTAACACTTGCTGATTTAAACTTTTTGAGTTTCAAAACAAGAAACATAATGTGGGTGAGCAATACATGATGAAAAGGCCAAGATAAGAAACAGTATAGAATCTTGTAATTCTGATAGAATATACAAATCAGAGAGATGGGCAAACACGGACCCCTGGGCATACCAGAGTGGGATCAGATGCCTAGGAGGCGTATGAATCCCCTGTCAACTGGTCACACCCGCCGTGATCCCTATATCTTGATCAGGTAAACAGAGTAATCCACAGTCAGATAATATGAGATAAGAAATAGACATGCTAAAATGAGAATGTTCCTCATACGAAATCAAATGCAAAATCCTGGTCAACTAACCCAACATTTATCATAATCCGACTTTCATATCTGGATCCGGGTAAAACAATACTTTTATACCAAATAAAAAAGGCAAAGATAAGTTACAGTATTGAATCCCGGAATTCCTATAGAAAATACAAATCAGAGAGATGGGCATACACGTACCCCTGGAAATACCAGACGTGAGATCAGGTGCCTGGGATTAGTAAGCATCCACTGTCGACCGAATATAATCAGACCCACAAATATAAGTGACACAAATGAAAATAGGTCAGTAGTAATGACTGTTTAGTCAACAATTATTGGTATTAAACCTCCTTCATCTTCATCTGACGGCTTTGATGAATATCTTACTCAATTCAAAATATAGGGAAAGCTACATTGTTGGCACTACCAAGTAAATTCACCCTGCCTTGCCAGTTTCCTAAATGGAAATGCTAGAACCATTCTTACAGAGTTAAATGAAACAGAACAAGACTTCGATTCTTTAGTAAGACTGGCTCAATTATACGAACAGAAATGCATCACACTACGCTAAAGGGTAGAATAAGGGGAGAAAATGATTCACTCTCAGAATTAGCTCACAGGTCGGGCATACTCAACTGCAGATCAGGTCGTGGTAAATACATTTGCTCTCGATCATTTTGTGGGTGTTCTGACTGATCCCGACGTGCGCTTGCAACTAAGTGAAGCAATGACTCCAGGCAAAAATACTCTGAAGTTGATACTAAAAAGATGCTAAAGTTCCTCATTGACAATAGTTTTGTAGTCTTTGGTGATCAGGTCTTCCAACAGTCTGTTGACAATCCCATGGGCACGAATTGTGCTCCTTTGTTAGCTGACCTATCTTTATATTCTTACGAAGCAGAATTCATTCAAAAGCTTCTACATAAGAAGAAAAAATCTCTTGCTGTGGCCTTCAATTTGACATTTAGACATATCGACGACGTTTCGTCTATTAATAATGATCATTTTCATTCATATGTCGATTCGATATAATCCCATTGAGCTTGAAATCAAAGACACCACAGAATCTTTCTCTTCTGCTTCGTACTTAAATATTTTACTGAAAATAGATTCCGGCGGCAAACTAACAACTCAACTTTCTGACAAACGGGATGATTTCAATTTCTCATTTACAAAACATCACTATACCCGAATCATGCGCGGAACTAGAGAGGGGTCCAAATTTATAACCTCGTCTTTTCGAATGAAACCGCAAAAACCGCAAAAACGAGTCCCCGTCTCACAGCAGCTGTGGCATGAGAAAGACCCCCCCTAGGCTCAAAGACCACAAGCGCCGAGCAAAGGCTTAAATTTTTCGGCCCTTCACTGACAATAATGACGTCTCCATATGGGTGACAGATTCTGGAGCGGGACATTAAACAATATATAATCAATCAATCGTTTTTGCTAATTTACTTAGTTGATTCATATTCAAACATTTTTGTTGATTTATTTCAATTTTGATAACACTTTACATTTTTTTTAAACAGTGTTTTACTTATGAAAGTCTTGTCAGTTGACAATAAAATGATTAATAAAATTCGCATGCATACAAAACTGTGAATGCATGTGTATTTTAATTTCCTACGTCTAAATTTAAGTAATGATCTATAACACTTGTAGTTTTGTATGAAATGTATTGAAGTTTGTTGTAGATTAATTTTTAGATCCTATACTAATTAGAATGAGTTTCGTTATTGACCAATATGTCCAAGCATATGTACTTAATTTTGATTGGCTAGTACTCAAACACTTAGATGTATAACGTTCTTATGAAGAACAAAAAGGAGTTGTTGTTTGTTTTTTTCCACCACGCTCAACATTTTTCAGTCATCTGGTGGCGTCCAGTTTTTATTGGTGGAGGAGAGAACCCAGATACAATATACCCGGGAAGAGACCACCGACCTTCCGATTGATTGATTGATTGATTGATTAAATATTGTTTAACGTCCCGCTCGAGAATCTTTCACTCATATAGAGACGTCACCATTGCTGGTGAACGGCTGTAAATTTAGGCCTATGCTCGACGCTTATGGCCTTTGAGGAGGGAGGGATCTTTAACGTGCCACACCTACTGTGACACGGGACCTCGGTTTTTGCGGTCTCATCCGAAGGAACCCCCCATTTAGTCGCCTCTTACGACAAGCAAGGGGTACTGAGGATCTATTCTAATAACCCGGATCCGAAAGTTAACTGTCAAACTTTCTTACATATATCGGCGCGAGTGAGATTCGAACCCGCGCCGACTAGAGGTGAGAGGCTTTAGATTTTGAGAGTGATGCTCTAACCACGGAGTCCCCAAAATGGAGTTGTATTCACATCTCAGACATACAGTATGAGGTCATTAAAGGTGACATATTAAAAATTACTAAAACACATGCATGTTTTTTAACTTCATATTTTTGACGAACCCCTACTTCTTTATTGAAATTCGCCTTATAATTTATCTGGTCTCGTACCTGGTCGTCATGGTCAAAATTACTGGCCACAACGCCCATGCGTGTGTACTAAATTTGGATCGGATGTCTAAACCTTTCTAACCAATTTGATTTCGTATGAAATGGTCCAGAACCTGTATTATAGTTACATATTGAGAGCCCTAACTGATTGCTATAGTTAGCGTCAATGATATTAACGCACATGCACATTTCTTTTAATTTTGATTGGCTGATACTTAACAACCTATAACTGTCTTGTTTTCCATGAATCAGTTCGAAAATCGTATTGTAAACATATACTCGTATTTAGGCTTCAGCATATAAATATGGTCATAATTACTGACAAAGCATGCTCGGTTGATTGATGTTGGTAAGATAATCTTTATATTACAAGTCAAGGAAATAGTGTGAGGGTTATAATTTTGTAATATGATATGCGTGGTTATTACGCACATCAAACTAAAAAGTTCCACCTGAGAAAAAATTGAATTGGTCCGCAGTACAAGTTGCACTAGCTAATTTTGATAGCGTTTGTAATCGTTGTCATCTAGATTACTTTACAATATTGTAAGCATGAAACGTCGTAATTATGAACGTAGATATCAATACGTCATGGAATTTGGTTATGAATAACCTCTTAACCTTTGTTCACACAGAAATGAACTTGTTTGATATTCACAGTGTAGTAGGACAATTATTTATAAATATACTACAAGTACAAAGAACAAACAACTGACTAATAACATTCCTTGTTACAACTTAGTCCTAGAAACAAAATTATGTTGAAGAGAGGATGTAGGCAGTACTTTTTCATCTGATGATGTCACTAGCATTACGTCATCACATGGCGTATCGCAATCGATTTATGTTATGCATTGCTTTTTGCTTTGTGTCACCTTCATGGTTCCAGTGTGATACTGCAAAACTATGCTGTCATTTGTCTTGGATGCGGTCAATGATTTTCTTTTGATTTTCCTACAAATTATTTTGTTTCTGAACTTGGAGTTAGATTTAAAGTATACTATGACATTTATGGCGCAGTTAATGATCTTTCCCAGTTTGGTAACAGCCATCAATTCTTCGGAAACCCGGATGTCCCTCTGTAAAACAAAAATGAAATCTTTTAAAACAAAATCTACTGTTTAATATTTACTTATTGATTGCTGACAATGTGCCCCTAACAATTTTTTTAATGACGAAATTTGAATATTTATTCACCGGTTTCAGTTTATCGATAGAAGGCCGACTTTCTCTTTCCTATTGCAAAATTTGAAAGAGGCAAAGGATACAGTGATACTGATATTTTATGGAGCGATGCGTTACATAGATCAGTGTAGGTTTTAGAATACCGATTATTGATTGATTGATTATATATTGTTTAACTTCCCGCTCGAGAATTTTTCACACATATGGAGACGTCACCATTGCCGGTGAAGGTCTACGATTTTAGGCGAATGCTCGGCGCTTATGGCCTTTTAGGAGGGAGGGATCTTTAACGTGCCACACCTGCTGTGACACGGGACCTCGGTTTTTGAGGTCTCATCCGAAGGATCGCCCCATTTAGTCGCCTCTTACGACAAGGAAGGGGTACTGAGGATCAATTCTAACAACCCGGATCCCCACGAGGCTAGAATACCGAAGCAAACACCTCACTGCTATTGAGTAGCGAAACAAACACCTCACTGCTATTGAGTAGCGAAGCAAACACCTCACTGCTATTGAGTAGCGAAGCAAACACCTCACTGCTATTGAGTAGCAAAACAAACACCTCACTGCTATTGAGTAGCGAAACAAACACCTCACTGCTATTGAGTAGCGAAGCAAACACCTCACTGCTATTGAGTAGCGAGGCAAACACCTCACTGCTATTGAGTAGCGAAGCAAACACCTCACTGCTATTGAGTAGCGAGGCAAACACCTCACTGCTATTGAGTAGCGAAGCAAACACCTCACTGCTATTGAGTAGCGAGGCAAACACCTCACTGCTATTGAGTAGCGAAGCAAACACCTCACTGCTATTGAGTAGCGAAGCAAACACCTCATTGCTATTGAGATCACTTGTATCCATTATGTATCATAACCTACCTGGTAATACCCCGATTCAAACACACAATACAAAGTAGTACTTAATTAATGTACCTCTTAAAACAATCTTCACCTCCAGTTATAAGAATGCAACTCTAAAGAGGGGAGGGAGAGAAAGGGGAGAGAAAGAAGGAGAGAGAGAGAGAGGGAAGAAAGATACAGATAGAGAGGGAGGGAGGGAGAGAAAGGGAGAGAAAAGAGAGAGAGAGAGGGAAGAAAGATACAGATAGAGAGGGAGGGAGGGAGAGAAAGGGGAGAGAAAAGAGAGAGAGAGAGGGAAGAAAGATACAGATAGAGAGGGAGGGAGGGAGAGAAAGGGGAGAGAAAGGAGGAGAGAGAGAGGGGGAAGAAAGATACAGATAGAGAGGGATAAATGTTAAGATAAACAGCTGAAAACATTTGTGACTTTAAACAATTTAGTTTATCAATATTCATGATATTTGTTTGTTCATCAGCGTACTCCAAAAGTTCAAATATGATGTATCAACATGGAATAATCAGTCAAAAATTGCATTGTCAGTAACACTTAAAAACAAGGCTATTGAAAGGTGAACATTAAAAAATCATGATCAATCTCATAACACCTACAAGTAGGAGTTAGGCAAAAGCTAATCTAGGTGTACAATCAAGTGCCTAGGAGGAGAACGCATCTTCTGTTGACCGGTCACATCTGCCTTGAAATATAAACCGATTAATTAGTCCAAAAATGCTCATGACGACGTGACCGGTCGACAGCAGATGTTTACTCCTTCTATAGAGGGGTTGTGAAATTGTTCACTCTTCGTTATTTTTTCAGGCACGTATAGCAAATATATCATGGTTTAGATATCACGGTGGGATAAAAAAGACCACCATCCTCCAATTTTAAATAGCTACATGTCACTCGAAATAAAAGACACCACTGAGTCTTCCATAAATGCTAACGACAAACCATAATTCAACTTCATGACAAAGGGAATAACTTCAACATCTCCATCGTCAACTTCCCATATTTATGTAGCAATATTCCATTGTCATCTGTATGTGGTGTTGACATCTCTCATCTACTTCGATACGCAAGAAGTTGTTCTGGATATGATCAATAAATCTAGACAAGCTAATAGCAAGCAAGTAGATGTTACAAGGGTTTCAACACTCTTGTTTAACATTTTGCAAAGTCTATAGTTGTTATAACTATATAGTTCGCCACTAAAACCTGTCATTGGGTCAAATGCTGTTTAGCTGGTGTGTTTCAAGATATAGGACTTAGTGGGTGTGACCAGTCGACAGCTTACTCTTTCTAGGCAACTGATCCCAGTTCTGGTATATTTCGTTTTGCCCAATTTCTTAATATTGCATTTCTTATAGGAATTATGAGATTGATTACTTTTCGTTATATTCACCTTTTAATATAGACAAAATTGTGTAACTTGAGTGCTGTAACTAGTAAATCTCTTTTTTCTTACTATCATTAAATTTTGCAAATCAGTAGATTGTGACTAAGGGTTAATGTGTTTTTACAAATTGTGCTTTCAAGGTGTGTGCACTGATTTGAAATTACAAATCAATTAACAATTGTTATGCCGTTCTTTACATACTGATTTGACTACGAATTACTCCGATTTGACTACGAATTACTCCTTTTACATGATCAAGACAAATGTCTCACGTTGTAAGTGGTCGTTAAACAACGTGTCCAACTAATGTTTCCAGTGATCCGTCAAAGAATGAAGATGACAAAACGTGATCAATCTTTTACAGAATATAAATTTAAAAACATAACAAATTCAGACCACTGGAAAGGTATTCTATACTGTTCATAGTAGAATTAGTATTGATACCTACCACAAACACAAGTATCATACACTGTGTAATACACTGCACGCCAATCCTAACTACGAAAATAAAACTGGCTTTCATAAGCAGCTGTGTAACTCTTCTGGAATAGACTCTGATCCCATGTAACATTTCAATTTGTCTGACTCGACGTACAATGAGGGAACTGGCGGTCAAGGTCACAAGAAAAGGCGCCGTCATCAGAAACCAACAGTGTACCCAGATTTCCCACATCTCATACCAAAGCGTTTTACTGACCAAGGTTTTCATGTATGCTTTGGTTGGCTGAGATGAATGCGATATGGGTTTGAATTTTAGAAAGTAGGGTATGTTCATGAGAAAACAGAAGATGACAGAGGTCGATAGGAAGATGAAGATTCTATGTCTCGACGACACTGACTGAAATGTAAAAAAAAAGATACTTTGATGAGCTTCTCAAGCTTTTACAGAAATAAGGGAAAAGGGTTGTATTCCTTACCATAAAATTGTCCACGTTCCTGAGAGGAACTACAATTAAATTAATTTTTGTCTCTGTTAACTTGGATGATAGCTGCTAGAGTGAATGTAAGTGAGTTATATCTTTTTTTACTCGTTTATTTATTGCTTTTGTTTGTTTGTTTATTGTTTTTGTTTCTTTGTTTTACGTATCATTGAGAATTGTTTCATTCATATTAAGCCCATATGTTAATCTTATGTTACAATAAAACACAGTCGCAACGAACATACCTACAATGAATTAACGTTACAGTATAGTTATTTTCCTTCCCTGTAATTTCAGATGATATTACAAATCAAAATTGTTCGTCCACAGAACTCTGCTACAAGTGTGTTTTACTGTACATAACCTATATATAGTATGAAACACGAACCTTTGCAAAAGATGGTCGACACACTTTAAAGTATCTGTCCGTTGTTGTGGCTGCTAAGTTCCAGTTGCTTGTGAATATGAGTAACGAATAGACAGGTGAACCGAAATAGGAATGGAATTGTCCGTATGACTTTTCTTGTGTCACTTCCGGGTAATAAAAGGACAGGGGCTCATGGATGAAATAGAGAATGCAAACCAACACATCAACAGCTGATTGAAATATCATGTACCTCGATGTGGATGACGTCATTTGATTCTTACTCCATCCATAGAGAGAAATAATGCTCCCAAGAATTCCGAATGAACTAAATAGGGCGCCAAAAACGCAGGACACAATAAAGTGTACTTTTCGAACATTTTCAAGGGTTTCATTTATTGGAAAAATTGCAGCACTGTCGTTTATGTAACTGATGAATGAAGGCGTATTATCAAATGTAACCGTGCTTGTAGTCTTTAGCATTTCGTCATACAGCGCAACCCGTTGAACAGATGCTTTTACTGAGAATGTCGGCCCCGCCTCAAAACTTGTCATGTTGTTTTCCTAAATCGGAGTCTTATTCTGTTCTTTGTAAGTTGCATAGATGCACAGTGCTGTTGACATTAGTTGATACTGATTCTGCAAAAAGATAATTACCAGCATTAAATTTACTTAAAGAGGCATTACAGCTCATTTTGCACATTTTAATCGAGTGCTTTTAAAAACACGTATCGATAAAATAATAGAAATCATAACAATACTGACAATTTTTAACATTAGGGATGCATTAATTTGCTCTCAAATGGGATTTAAAGATCACCCGCAATTCAATGGTTCCTTCATTCTGACTCGATATTTTACATCACGTGATTCAGTATGACAACACACGTATTGTGTAAAAACTTATTTAAATATCCCTTAAAGGGGTCCACACTCGCTACTGGAGTACGGGATTATGTCCTGCTTCTTATAATTAAGTAATTATAAATTATTATTACAACAGAAAATTTTTCATATCCCTATAACCAAATAATGATTTTTTAAAGCACGCCACGTGTTTTCATAAAAATAGCACTTTCTGTTAAAGCCTTTTGTGTGTGTGTGTGTGCCTCGTAGCTAGAGGGTCATAGTGATATCCCCACGTAAATTTTAGTGTGCGTATGTGTTCTATCTCGTTCTATTTTATCCCTTTTCTCGCATAATCTGTCAAAATGTTAGGTTTAGTAATTGTACGCTAACTTTCACTGGATTATTTACCTTCCGTGCGCATGCGTCCGAAGACTGAAAGAGGAAATCTCAATGTTGTTAAAAAGGGACCCTCAAAAACTATTCATTTTTGCATTTAAACAAGAATCTCAACTTTAGAAATGTGTCATTTTTGCAAAGTTTATACCTTCAACTGTGTAACAGAATTAGACAAAGCTCCTGGAAAATTGTCATTTTACGATTTTGGAGCAAAATGATCTGTAGTGCCTCTTTAAGCAATATAATGTCTTTCATTGCTGTTTTATCATGTAATGATGGTAGAAAATATTGCAGCAGAAATTCTTAACCCACATTAGCAAGAATTACAGAAAATATTCAAAACACATAGAATGTCTTTCTTTCTTATTTTAACCGGTGATGACGGGAGCAAATATTCCGGAAAAAATCATAACCCACATTCGCAAGAATTACGGGAAAAATTCATAAACCGTGTTAGCAAGAGCTACAGAAAACATAAACCGCATTAGCAATAATCCAAGAAAAAATAATAACCCATTTTAGCGAGAATTACTGAATACACACACACACACACACACACACACACACACACACACAAATATATATATATATATATATATATATATATATATTCCGTAGCAAAAATTAAAGAAAAAAAATCATAACCTGCGTTAGCAAAAATTACAGAAAAAAAATTGTAACCCCTATTAGGACCAATTATAGAAAAGAATTCATAACCCGTGTTAGCAAAAATTACAGAGAAAAATCATAGGCTTGCATTAGCAATTTCAGAAAATATATATAACCCATAGAGTATCTTTTATTGTTGCTTTGTCGGGGAATGACGGTAGCAAATATTGCAGGAAACAATTCATAACCTTCGTTAGCAAAAATTACAGAAAAAAAGTCACTACCCACATTAGCAGAAATTACAGAAAAAAAAATTATAACCCGCGTTATCAAATCTTATTTAAAAATTTCATAACCCGCGTTTGCAAGTATATTCATACTGTAACATAACATCCGCTAAATTACCTATATTTATACCGTAATATGACATCCGCTAAATTATCGTATATTTCATTAGTGTTTTTTTGTTTAAATTTAATTTCTTTTCTGTTTTACGTCATATTCAAATCTTCGCTGATATAGAGATGTCATAAAGTTTATGTGAAGTATCACAAATTTGGACCTACACATATAGTTAAGGGCGTGGCAGTTAGTATTTTCTATCATAGCAGCTTCTAACATTATTGGGTATCTATGTTACTGTCGTCATAACCGAAAAACTCATGACATTAGCCTCTATTGCCTGTCATTCATTGCAAAGGAATAATCACTAGTTATGTTAAACGTCTTAGGATTAAAATTATCGCCTCGTCTTTCTGCATGAGACCGCAAAAACTGAGGCCCTACGCCACAGCAGGTGTGACATAATGAAAATCCCTCCCTGTTCAAAGGCCGTAAGTGCCGAGCATAGGCCTAAATTTTGTAGCCCTTTACCGACAATGGTGACGTCTCCTTACGAGTGAAAATTCTCGAGCGCGACGTTAAACAATATAGACTTCAAACTTCAATTTAAATGACAAACAATTTGGCTATGTACCAATGCATGGTTTGTAAATGAACAAATTATAAAAACTACCAGCAGAACAGAGGAGAAATAACCCACTAATATTATTCCAAAAAGTAGCGGATACTGTATTTTGTGATTAAAATGTTCACACATACAAAGGGATATGAAACCATTCTGTATAGTTCCTTAACGAGGAACCATTTCCAAACAAATTCATCACCCAAACACATCAATCACACTCTCATGATCTGCACGGGATGCTACTGATGATCAAAGGTGTTGTGCCACAAATTTGAATGCCTCTGAATTGGAACGTTAGAGCCACTCTATAGGACGATGTTGAAGAGAAAGCATTAAATTATGAATAGTTGAAGTCGTTAATTAAACAGAGACCATGTGCCGTTTAACACAGGATAAGAGGTGTCATTAACATCTACAGGTTGGCACAAGACAGGTCGTTGTGGCAAGGGCATTGACGGTTTCCCAGACTGTTATCACCAGATTATGGTCCCGACGTCGTGTCACAGAGTCTGTTCAGGATAGACAACGATCCGGTCGATCAAGGGCCACAACTCAGGCTCCGAACAGATTCATCCGCACTATTGCTTTGAGAAATCGTCTGGTAACAGCAAATCAGATAAGGTCTCAACTTCAAGGGATACTGGCCTGCTAGTGAGTGGCCAGACTATCGGGAATCGACTGCTCACTTACTCGCCCGACGTCCTCGTATCATTCCCTGTTTGAGGGATCGTCACATTAGGGCCCGACTCCAATGGTGTCGTCACCATTAACGCTGGGATAATCGCCGATGGAACCACGTGATGTTCTCAGATGAGTCGAGGTTCACTTTAGACTTCCTGGACAGACGCAGGAGGGTTTGGGCCGACGTAACGAACGTGTCCATGACGTTAACGTCATTAGACATGATCGGTATGGAGGTGGATCTGTAATGGTGTGGGGAGGCATCACTGTTGCCGTCAGAACAGACTTGCATGCTGTTGCTGGACATGTCACAGGGCAGTACTACCAGGACAACATCAAGGCACCCCATGTTGTACCGTTTGCACATCGTTATGGCCGCCGTTTCATTTTTCAAGATGACAATACCAGGGCTAGGATCGTTACAGATTATGTACAACAGCAGAATATCACCATATATCCATGGCTCGCACTCAGTCCGGTCCTTCCCCTTTCGAACATGTCTGGGACAGAGGCTATTCCAACGTCAACAACCTCCTGCCAATGTCCAAGAACTTGCTGCAGTAATCTTCCCCAAAATGCCCTGGGACGTTTCGTATGCCACGCCGATGCCGAGCTTTTCTGGCCAACCGAGGGGGCTTTACCCGCTACTGACTCTGTTTCACAATGGTGGTAATTTTGCTGTGTGACCCTGTGTTGGTGTCGACCCTTATTCTGGAGAATCTGTCCCTTTCTGACGGTACACAGGGTTTCGAATAAATTGACAAATGTTTTCTTAATGTTTTATAATAATAATAATAATACCATATTTATATAGCACCCTTTTCATGCATTTGTATGCTCAAAAGTGCTTTACAGTACATAAGACAATTAAAGAGAACATTGAAATAAAATAATATAAACATAAGATACAATGAATATGCTAAATAAGTATAAAACATTAGGTTCAGGCATATTAAAAATTATGAGATAATGTTGATGATATTTTTTGTGTGGATGTTTTTCTGACATTCGTTTCCTTTCTGACCTCATGATCTGCATTTCATTGTCCTTTTAAATCCAATATCCCCTACTTTATTTGAATTATATATATATATATATATATATATATATATATATATATATATATATATGTGTTGGTGTAATGGTTCAGTTTGTACAATGTTTTTGGACTACACCAAATATATCCACTGACTTTCAGCTAAATATTTACCACGTCTGAATATTTCTATTCTGAATATTACTAAGGGGGGATACCCGAAAATGGGGCGTAGCGCCTGCGCAATGATTGCTATTTAGTTGCATGTACATAGCTTTCGTCTTCTTCTCGTGTTCGTTATATAGTTTTAGAATCACCGATAATTAAAACAGATGACGAATGAATGTTGAAGAAAACCAGTTAATGTAAGCGTTATATAATCGCAATCTTTCATTACATTCTTCAACTAATTGGTGTGAAAAAAAAAACAAGCAATAAAACGATAACATCAACAAACTTAACGAATTATATCGCAGTGATAAGTAAACGAATACACTTTTATATTCAACAAAATCTCTTTAAAACAGAAAACTTGCCTTTTCTCCACATTCTCTGTATCTCGCTGCTATTTGGGGTTATTTTCTACGGCCGTAAATCACGGTAGTTTACATTCTTCTTCTAATATTTTGAGGTGTTAATTACCATTCGTAATTTCATATAAATTTTATGATCGTTGCTATGACATCCAGGACATCTTTCGTCGTAGCTAAATGCCTCGATATCAGATATTTGTAAACACCTTCGGTAATTACTACCATGCAGAATTAAAACGAAAAAGAACGAGTAGAGATAAGAACCGTATTCAATTAAAATACCAAAAAGAATACGAAACAGAAAGTAGGACAAACAAAATAGGGAATCACACTGAAGGAGGAGTAAGTATCCCATGTTGACAGGTCACAATCGCCGTCAGCCCTAGATCTTGATCAGGAAACGAAATAATCCGTGGAGAAAATCAGTATGTAGAGAATGTCCTAATAATTTGTATGAAACACGTCAGACAGCATACGTTCTAATGATAAATTATGTTGATAAATTCGATCAGTATAACGAATGTAGAATTTGTATATCAAATTGTTTGTTTGTTTGTTTGTTTGATGTTTTCCGCCACACTCAACATTTTTTCAGTTATCTGGTGGCGTATAGTTTTTGTTGGTGGAGGAGATAACCCAGATACAAATGTACCCGGGGAGAGACCACCGACCTTCCGAAAGTAAACTGGCAAACTTTCTCACATATATCGACGCAAGTGAGATTCGAACCCGCGCCGACTAGAGTGAGAGGCCTTGTGATTTTGAGCGCGATTCTCTAACCACTCGGCCACAAAGGTCCCCCTATATATAAAAGTGAAGCATTATTACGATCATAGAACGTGGGGCAAATGTGGACTTTAAACGAGACTGTTAAAACCCCAGTAGCATCAAATTGTTTGTGAGAAGCCTGCCAAGACTTAAACATTTGGCCAAACACAGAATAGATGCAGTTATTACATATAATATAGAAGTTAATGCCATCTCATTTGTCATAAACTTTAAATTGTTAATTTGCCGTTAATGTTCAATAAAATCCACGATTGTCTGTTTGTTGTTTTCCGCCACACTCAACAATATTTCAGTTCTCTGGTGGCGTCCAGTTTTTGTAGGTGGAGGAGAGAACCTAGATACAATGTACCCGGGAAAAGACCATCGACCTTCCGAAAAAAAACTGACGAACTTTCTCACATGTATCGGCGCGAAAATAAAATCCAAATATGAAACAGATTTGGCGTCTCTTATTTCAAATCCACTCGTTTAAAAGAATCAACCAACGAATGAAAATGAACGTGCGTCTATATCTAAATGTCACAGCAAGCATTTTTATGCCCCCGGAATCGAAGATTTGGAGGCACATAGGTGTTGGTGTGTTCGTCTGTGGCTCTTGTGATATCTTTTACACCATACGAGGTACATGTAGACCTTTAATATATAGTTTGTGTATCAGTTGTGGCAAGACCATTTCATTGACACCAACACCTTTGACCCTGTGACCTTTACTCTGATCTCTTTTATAAAATTCTAATAAAAGCCATATCTTTCAAATCGTAAGGGGTACTTGGTTTTATATTAAGCATGAGACTTTTCCAAAACTGTATAAGTATATCACCAAGTATACATATTTATTTCCAACTTTATTTCCATGTAATTTTTATTCATACATAAAATAAAACATGCAGCTATTAAGGTCAAATGACGTAGGAAAATAATGCTGTCGTGTAATTTGTGTATAATAGAAAGTAAACTGATGACGTCATAACTATACATCGAGTGATGATGACACATGTAATTTACAAGAATCTTTTTGTGCCATGTAAATATTCAATCCAGAATTTTCATTTCTTACACTCGCATATACCTCTGTCTCGAGGGTTTTTCAAGATTCTTGTACAACGGTAAAAATGTTCAAATAAAATATGGTTTCGGTTTCATTTGCAAAAATATACGTAAATAAATCAGTTTTAAGCAGATGTCAAGTCTTTCTGTGACACAATAGCCATTCAATTCTGTCGAAACACGGATACCGTTCGATCACACTGTATAGTTAGCTATGCAGTGTAATGGGATATAAAAACTACACTATGTTGTTTGCCCTACAAAATTCCTGATATTTCGTAAAAAAATTGTTAGTTTGTTTCGTTTTTCTTTTTTTTTTATTAATGATGGAAAAGTAGATTTCCTCGTGGAATAACACTGCTAATTTTAAAACATTGAGGTAAACGTGAGTATAAGGAACGATAACGTTGGGTTGTTTGTTTGTTTGTTTGTTTGTTTGTTTGTTTGTTTTACGCCCCATTGAGAACTTTTCACACATGTTGAAACGTCACCATGTGTAGGTGAAGTGCTACCAATTTAGACCTATGCTTAGCGCTCAGGGCCGTGGCAGTGACGGTTTTTGTTAGCATGAAAAGGTTAAGATAACGAACAGTTCTTATCCTCGTAACTCCTGTATAAAATACAAATCAGATAAATGGGCAAATACAGACACCTGGACATACCACAGATGGGATCAGGAGCCTAGGAGGAGTAAACATCCCCTGTCGACCGATCACACCCGCCATGAGCCTTCTATATTGATCAGGTAAACGGCGTAATCCGCAGTCAGAATTAGTGTGCCAAGAACGGCCTAACAATTGATAAAAAAACATGTCAGACAGCATTGATCTAACGGAAAGTTGTACTGACAAACTAGTTGGTTATAACGACCATAGAATTTGCGAAATGCTGACGTTAGACGAGATATACCAACCTCTGTAACGTCAACTTGTTTGTCGTATAGCCTGGCTCGGTGAGTCATATTAATATTTAATAAGTCGTGTTAAATTTATTTCATTTAATAATGTCTTGTCTTTGCCGTGTATACTTTTACAGTACCATAAACGCATGTCTAATTGTAGCTGGTAATAAGTCGTGTTAAATATATTTCATTTAATAATGTCTTGTCTTTGCCGTGTATACTTTTACAGTACCATAAACGCATGTCTAATTGTAGCTGGTCACGTGATCCAACGCACGTGATGATTCAAGTTTAGGTAACCACCTGAAAGCATTGCTTCATACGGTACAGCATTACTAAAATAGATTTCATTTCTAATTTATTAACCAACCATAGGCATGTGTACAAACCATAGGCATGTGTACAAACCATAGGCATGTGTACAAACCATTGGCATGTGTACAAACCATAGGCATGTGTACAAACCATAGGCATGTGTACAAACCATTGAGTTAGAGCACTCGTATTAATAATGTCTTCCTTATCGTCACTGAGTCTGTTTTGGACAACACTATGGTGTCCTGGAGGATGTGAAATACAGTCATTTGTCGTTGTGTTTGATGTGCGTTTTGAATTTTTTGACTGGTTCTCATGAACTTTGTTTACACAGCGTTTGACCTTGCGACGTGGACTTTGGATTATGACCTACTTTTAAAAAATCTGACCTATTCAACACCTCCTGAACTTTTAAAGGTAGAACTTTTAATTTTCGTAAATGTTAAATACATTCAAAAGAGTTAAAGAAAGATTATAATATCTAAAAATCTTATACTATATAAAATTTGAACCTAACAGTACTTTTAAAAAATGGGCATTGCCCCTCTTTTTTCCTTTTTGTGTTGTCAGCAGTTTTCCTAATATTGTATGAACTTGAGCATCACAGAAGAGACATTATTTGTTGAAAATGCGCATATGGTGCATCAAAATTGGTACCGTTTATGTTTTAAATTGGCATTATGAAATGGTCATTCTATATTTGTTTCTCTGCATAAAATATTTACTTCTACTGATACATGAATGTAAAAGATATATTTGATGTGAAAAAAGGCCTTCTGTTTCTGTTATACCGGAAGTCATTGTCTAGAGGGTCCATTCCTCTGATAGGTCTGCCTGCGTCCAGTACAAACGTACGAACGTTCGTGATATGATGTCGACTCGTTATGGCAAAGCGGCATAGCTAAGGTTTCATGTGTACATTCATATTTCACTGTATTGCTGTAGGATTATTATACACCTATCATACCTCTTTGTGTGTTTGTCTGTGTGTGTGCATCCTGCGTGCTGTGATAAAACAAGAATTCTTGTATCAGATGATCCTTGAACAAACGCGCACCTTGCATGTCTAATGCCTGCTTCTAGCGCTTGGCAAAAATACTGATTGATTTAAAAGTCTCCAGATGACGCAGCAGAATTTGAACAAGAAGGAAACACTGCATTGCCTGATACCAATAATAATTTTATTAAAGACCACAAACAACAAAGGCACGAGATTTATTTAATTTTTTTTTTTTGCAATAACAATTAACAAATTTACAGTTTGTGTCTGTGCAATTTCATATAAAAATACAGAAACAATCTCTTTATCTACATACGTCAAAAACAGCATTTCAGATATTGTTTGACATAATAAGCATTGATACACAACCAAAGAACCATATCATTTTAGATCACATTGTTGTTGAACATTTTTAATGTTGAACCCATTCAAAGGATTCATCATCTGTTTTTCCTACAATTAGACTCTTTTGAATAACATTAAAGAACAGCAAGCACAAAAAGCATACTTCCTCTTAAACGTGAGTGATATGTGTGCACATATTGATTTAAATGGAGAAAGGGTGTGGGGGCAAAAAAGCAAAATATAAAAAAAGTAGTTCGAATTTTTTAAAATTTTTTTCTGTATGACAAAGCATAGAATTTACTACCGTTCCAATACTGGCGTGTCATTTTGCTTGATGAAACGCGTAAAACTGTGGGCGTGGTATCTGATAGATTTCATTGAAACATGTTTTACTTTTGTTCGTAGTGACCAATCACATCAAAAGAATGACACAGTTTGGTTATCCAAGCTTACTTTAATTCCTACCATATGACAATCCGCATGCTCGATCGAGCGAAGTGACACGCTGTTATTGGAACGATAGTAACCCTGACAGAGTGGTATAAAGCCCAGAAAAAAGTAAAATAATTGATGGAAAATCCATATACATTTACCTGGTCGCTTGATTTTCTAATTTCGAATGTGCGTTTACTAAGTCTCTGAGTAATTTAAGTAGATATAGTCTCAAAGCTTGCGTGTGTACACAACTATTGGATGACATACTTCCAAGTAAGGGTATAAATTTAAATTCTAAACTGCACTAATAGATGGTTGTTACTGTGAAGTGCAACGTGTTACAAGATAAGCTGGTATATTGTATATCGCACAAAATGCCAATCTCGTCTCCAGCACAGAAATGTTACTGACTTAAGATATTGGCTGCATGCCTTATCATTAACATTAAGTTTTGACTCATCATAAATAGTCTGATTTGAGAAACGTCCATATTCATTTTAATCGAAACCTGTCAAAAGATCTCATCAAACTCGTAAATCACCTTTCATCTTCATGCTTGAAATACGGTGGATTCCGTCTCGTATCAGAATATTTGGCAAAAAAAAAAACCGTCCGTAGGTCTAGCAAAATTGTGAAATTTCGAGTGCAACGGGGAACTTAAATCTATTACAATGGCTTACTCGCGAGTTGTCGCAAAAATCTAATTATACGCGTATACTACAGAATGCACAATATGCATGAAAAATTCGTTAACATCTCGTTCCCGGAGCTGCGTGACAATTCTGCCAATGTGTTTGCATATTTGATGCACTAGATGTAAATTTTGGATCATCTGAAATTACCAAACACCAAGAATGAATTAATGATAGCGAAATTAATCATAGTTGGCTGAACATAATGATAAGGGTCTTTATACTGTAAAACACGCTGTGACGGAATTTGTTAGTGGTATATAAAAGAGTATTACTTCAAAATTGATTTTTTTTCCTTATATTTTGCCGCTCGTGTTTCTCAAAACCATATGATTTGTGTGTTGTGAATCCAGTTATTGTGGGGAAAGTATTAGAAAAATTCATATTGAACAAGTGCGTGATTTGAATTCCCGTTCACCATGTCTGTAGAGTTGTAACGAATGATCGGATGGATATTTCATAATTATAGGTTTATTATTTACAATGGACATTCATTGAACAACCTTTCAACGGTTTAAATGTTCTGGGATTAACTGAAGTCGATTTTTGTATACTATTTTACTCAGTATACAAAAATATGATTCATGCATTTCGTGTCGCTGTCGGTACCGATGTCACGCTGTGAGTAGGTTCATATGAACGTTTCTAAAATGTTTTGTTATAAACCGCTCTATCAGCAAGCAACGTTATTAGGATGTTTTACAATAAAAGTGAAGTATATTTCTTACAGTTATAATACACAGGGAATCAACACACCTCATCTGGTCTTTTTCTGTACAAAGAAGCGCTACAAAACAAGGAGAAGTCAGTAACTTATCTAAGTAGCAGTCTAGCAGAAAATCATTAATCATGCGATGTATGTACTATAGGTGTTCACAATAAAACCCATAATATTTCCAGAAAATATAATGGAATACGTTCTAAGAGATAATTGCCAAATATATTGGTAGTAGTCTACCATAAAGTACAGTGATCCTTTTGTGTAATAAAATACAGATTTATCAACTCTTTTTTGTAATAAAATAGCCCACTTTATATTGAAACACGTAGTCTTTTCATCAAGGAATCGTCCATATTGCATGTTTAACACACCGAGACTGCTACTTAATATAACTAACTGTTTTGTGTTCGACAACATCCTTTACATTTCACATCTTCAAATTGTCCGGATTTGTTTCTTTCTCTTCTCGGTTTTCTGTAAAGACCAAAATATCATTTATTAATATTGGGAGATTTGTTTTCCTTTTCATTACTCTAAGCGAAGTCAGCATCCATTGAAAATTGGGATATCTTCCTACATGTGTCCTCCACTTTCACCTATGACCTTTAAGTTCGCCCAGACGTATGTGGAAGATGGCATTTGAAATACAGTCAAACGTTCAAAGTTTCGATTTAAATTTCGCAATTTTTCTTTTACCAATCTTGAATGTTTACATTTTTTTTTAAATTTAAAAACAACCATTAACTCTATATGTAATGACTTGCAGGGCTAAGTTTTTTTCCATTAAATTTGTGGAAAAAAAATACAATGATAAAATGAATAGTAAGCACAATATTAATAAAAAAGACAAACCCCAGATTAATGCTTACTATTAAAAAAAATGAAAAAGAGGCTTGCAATACGAAAGAAACAATGAACGCACAAAATAAATGGGGAGTATCATATCCGCCAATGCAACGTTGTTTAAATATGATAAAATATACACGTGTGTTATGGCTGTGTTAATACCACTTTGTTACCTTTCTCTATCTTCGTGTTTGGCTCTTGTGATTTTACTTTCTCGTCGATTCTGTCTTGTTTTCCCACCGTTTCTTGTTTTTCATTTTCACTCTTTCCAGATGGCATCTCGTTCAAAGTCTCGTCCAGATCTTCGTAATCCCCTAGAGGGCGCTTTTCAAGACTATTCAAAACCTCATTGGCAAAAATATCGTCTGAAATGTAAAGTGAAGAAGGACAATGTATATGAAATAGAGTATTGACTAATCAGACCATGATCACAGGCAACTGAAACGTTTGATTCAATAGTACACCAACACAATAAAAAATGCATCATGTCTTATCGTCAGGTTCATCAAGGTGCTTGATCCGCTATCTGTCTCTTTACTTACACAGAATTTCTCTCATTTGAGACAAGTCGTCCGGGTTTGAGTCTTGCGACACGTGTCTGAGAATGTCACTTAACAAGTTTGCAGCATCGGGATCACCTACAGAGAGAAGCAATATTTAGAGTTTTGCAGTTGAGTCTCAGAGCCTTTCGACATTTAGACAAAACACTGTATTGTGAAGGAATGTGACATATTGTAACATCTGTACACTGGAAGAGTAGCACATAACGCTGTACTTATAGTAGTCTACTTAATACAATACATGTAAAATAGCGCGTCGATTTATTTGAGGTATTTATCGGTATATCAATAGGTTGGAGCGGGGGGGGGGGGGGGGGGGGTCGTGTTCGTTTTATTTATTTCTTGTGTGTGTGTGGTTTTTGTTACTGGTTTGGTTTCTTTGCTTTTTTGGTTTCTTTGCTTTTTTCCCTGTTTTTAATTTTGTTATTATTGTTTTATATATATATATATATATATATATATATATATATATATATATATAAGTACACCCTTTCGGGATCAATTGAAATGCCCCCATCTAAATTATTTACCTGTAATGGTAGCTTTGGTTAGCCATTCGTCCATAAGCGCTCGGATGACCTCGATCAACGACGTAGCTCTAGACAAAGCAATCCTCATGATTTCTTTACTCTGAAGCTCGTCAATGCCTAGGTGTGGGATAACGTCCTTGTATCCAAACATTCTGTAGATGTCATTTAGTGTGGAGTAGTCACTGAGGAATCGCTCATTTTGTTCACCTCTGGCCATATTCTTTAAAATACATTACAAATGTTTAATAATATTGTAAAGTTTGGTCGCATTATATTTGCAATGTCGAACAGTCTGCGCACTGGTACAGTGTACCTTTACTTCCGGCGACAAATTGCCCCATACAAAACAAAGCAAGCAAAAAACGCATGGCGTTGCTTATGTAGGTAAGGGGTGGATCAAGAAATTTTTCAAAGAGGTTTTCCGACTCAAGTGTTGTGCCTTTTTTCCGCCTAGAAAGGAGGGGCGAGAGAACTCAAAATTACCAAAAAGGACCAAAGGAAAGTCAACACCCCCTCTAAACTCTCACTATGAGTATGTGTATGATAGAACCATGCCCTTCCTTAAGCTTATCGTAAGAAGAGGTTAATTTCAAGTCCTACGTTGAGCTACCCAGCTAGGCAACTCGATTTAAAAGACTATACATGCCTTGCTGATATTTATGTTAAGGAAGAGTATGGTCATGTGTTATTTTTGTACATGACGTATACTAATTGAGATGGTTAAACTTTCACTTAGACATTCCTGTGGAGATCCGGGTTACAATAGGTTCTTAGTTTCCCTTGCTTGTAGTAAGAGGCAACTAAACGGGGCGGTCCTTCGGATGAGACCGCATAAACCGAGGCTCCGTGTCACAGTAGGTGTGTCACGATAACGATCCCTCCCTGCTCAAAGGTTGTAAGAGGCCGAACATTGGTAAAGTCTCTATATGAATGAAAAATTCTCGTGCGGGACTTTAAACAGTATATAACCACCCAACCATTTATACATGAAAAGTTAGAATAGCTCCAAGTGAACAAGTAGCATACAAAACAAAAACAAAACAAACAAACAAACAAAAAATATTTAGTGTAGAGTTACCATGTTGGCGGCCATGTTGGAGGCGGCGGCCTGTTGTACTAGAATGTTGTACTCCTTCCTCACGTCTTCTCTGTAAGTGTCCGCCTGTTGTTGCGTCATCTAAAAAAGGACAGATAAATGCGTCATTCGAGAAGCGTACTCTGATGTAAAGTCACGTGATATACGATCATGCTGTTGAGATAAACACCGCTTCTGTGTGACAAGAGAATATGGTTTTCTTCACATAACACATTTAAACTCAGAATAAAACAATCTCTGGTGTAGTTTGTAATTACATTAATCGCTTTAATAATTAAGATTAATTACTTTAATTAAAGTTAGATGAACCTAATTAATAATTATATCAATCATTTTGATAATTAATTTAATTATATTCATTTCAATAATTAGATTAATTATTCTACTAATTAGATTAATCATTTTGATAAATAATCATTTTAATAATTGAATTAATTATTTGAATAATCATATTGTTTTAATAATTAGATTGATCATTATAATGATTAGATTATTATTTGAATAATTATATTATTTTAATAATTAGATTGATCATTGTAATAATTAGATTAATTAGTTGAATAAATGTATTATTTTAATAATTAGATTGATCATTGTAATAATTGGATTAATTATTTTAGACACACAGTTTTTTTCTGATACAAATCAGTTATTACTACACACTTATCTTATGCTAAATTATACTCAAAATTGTGTAACATTCCGTTTACAGCAGAAATACATTTGTATTAGAAAGTGTATATTATAAGTGTCGCATTTGTTTGCTTGTTGTTTAACATTCCATTACGTTATTTTTATATATCTCATATAGAGACACCACCAGTTTTTATATGAAGTGTTGCATCACCACAGTCCTTACGGTTTTAGCAGTGAAGGTTCTTTACTTTATCAATGCCTACCGCGTCACATGACTTCCGTTTTTAAATCATATTAAAGAGACATTCACATTTTTCGTTTCTAGTTTCACGAGCCGGGATCAAGAATTGAACTGGGCCCCCCGTTGCAAAGCTAATTTCGTGTCTTACTAATTGTGTATTTACTACCACCCAGTAAATTTAAAATTTACAATATGGCATAACCACTAAGCAAACGACACCGGTAGTTCGTTTTGTAACTGGGGGTAGTGAGTTCGAGCCCCGCTTCTGCCATACTCGTTTCAAACCTAAGACAGAAACATAGGTAGTAATTGCTTCTTCGCCAAACGCTCTGCGTTTAAAAGTGAAAATCGCGGGTCTTTCGGATGTGACCTGAAAAACGTACGTCACGTGTCACGACAGGCATTGATACATTAAAGAACCCTCATTGTTACGGTCATAAACGCTAAGCATAGCTCATAGGTCTAGTACTTCACCTACAGTTGGTGACTATTCTCAATATGAGCGAACAATGCTCGACAGGACGTGAAACAAACAAACAATACTAAGATACTGCGAACAGTAAACAATAAATAGTCTCCAAAAACTACCAGAGAAGTATAATTGTATATAAAAGTGTAAGTAATAACTGTAAAAGAAATAATTTGAAGTATAAAGGCATTAAGAATTACCCGTAAACGCATCTCGTGCATACATATATGTACACGTGTATCAAAGTGTATGCGTTAAGTGTAAACGCATTTACAATTCAATGAAAATGACGTGATCACTGTTAACACTTGTGAAATAAACACTAATTCTGATATCGACATTTTCTACCATTGAACAATAAAGAGATAGCATGTTTCCTCAGTCTTCTGCTGTCCTTATAGAGATTTTTATCTGACTTGATTTGTCTGGGGAAAATCGATCTTTCTGGAGACGCTTTGGCCAAATTAATTTGAGAGATTGTTCCAGATACTGCTAATACGTCTGCCTTTTTTTTGTCTCTAAAATGATGATCTGTTCGTGCTAGTTCTGAACAGACTAGCTTTCCTTTCGGCAAACGTTATGTCATCCGTCTGACGCCGTGTTTCAGGTTTACAGACATTATCAGCTAAGTGGGGGCTATTGCCTGTGCCCTTTGCCACCATACTGCACTTAAGGCGATTCTCCATTACAACCAGCTAGCGATAAATAACAAATCTTACACCTCTGCCTAACAGCAAATCTTGCATCAGTAAAAGAATACCAAATTCGGTTGTTTTGTTTGTTTGATTTTTTAGTTTGTTTGTTCTGTTTTTGTTTGTTTGTTTTTGTAGTTTGTTTCGTTTATGTTTTTTTTTCAAAAAAAAAATATTATTTCAGTTCTCTCCTATAATTTTGATGGCCTCTTCAATAAATGGTACAATAACGTTGATACCTTGCTTTTTGTGTTTTTGGAATGCCATCACTGTCTAAATAAAATATGTAAACAAAGAAAAAATAAATAAATAAACTGTGAGGAAAAATAGAATGAAAGAGAAGCAAACTAAAAACTTTTGTGCTGAAAGAAATTTCTATAAAGTCACAATCCTAGCCAGCCCTAAGCTTCTGTGGACAACCGTAACCCATATTGTTGCAGTGTTAGATGATGCGTCAATTTGTTCTATATTTATATTGTTCGTGGTTACAGACGGGAAGGGGGGAGGTCAATATAGCTGCTGGACCCTCTCCTGAATTCCATATAAGATGATAAGGACGAAATACATTCCGGTCTTAATGAATTATTTCCTACATTATGCAAGACGTTTTGTGCAAAGAAAATTTTCTCAATGGAACACCCCGTGGTTAACCATCGCAGGCCGGAAGTGGGAAGTCACGATTTTCTTGCCACAATTACCATTATAGATGTTTTATGACGTCATAATAGACTTAATATTGGCAGGTTCGGTTTCAAGTTGTGTTCCAAGCTGTCCATAAAAATTTATCGACCATCACTTCGTTATTATAAATTAGCGCCGCTGACGCTAGATGAATTTTTTTCTTTCCTCGATATTTTACCCTCGTTTGTCATTTTGTAATGGACAGTTTGTTGAAGCACTACAGAAAATCCGGTAAATGATTACTATGAAAGTACCTAGATGGCTTTGGGGTCTAATTCGCCATTACACTATACTTATTATTGCGAAAAAGAGTAATGGTCACGCTTGAATGAGGATTCCAATTGTCTGCAATCTGAGAGGAAACCTGAAAAATTCCGAATCTGACAGTTTTATAAAATATATTAATTCTAAGTGTTTACCAAAACGATTGCTTATTCCTATTGTGAACATTAATGAATATGGCTTTTGAGAAAGCAACTGACACTTTGCATATCGCACACTGAATGGATATGAATATTCATGATATGGGTAAAAGGGGATGTTAAACACAAACTTAGAAACACGCAAATTTTGTTGCATTTCTTATCATCTTACTGAATGACGTCAAAATAATTGTTCGTCGGTACCTTCATATATCGATTCTTAACAAGCATACCTCTTTAGTACGTACAAACGGATATAATTATGTCATGATAACTATATCCGGCTGACTCTAGGTTAATATTTGTACAGAATATTCCAAGCACTGAAAAGATACTAATCATGATCTTCGGAATGATTTATCTGTTTCGAACAATGTTTGTATTGGTGATAATTGACAAACATAAAGCGTGCAGATGACAGTGATTTATCAAGCACATATCGGGAATGGCTGCTTTCACAAGGCAGCATTTGTTCTCTGGTAGTTGTATTCTCTATAAAGGGAAATCAATAGTGACTAAAAATGGACGTAGTTTGATTTTCTATTTTGGATCTATCCACGCCTACACGTGAAATTTACAAGGTCATCGACACGGAAATAAAGTCGGTCGTTAAAGGTCTTAATTACAGAATACTACGATCTACAAATCATTGTATATTTCTGAAAATGTTGGTGGCACATATAAACCGAACGAAACATTTTCTTAGTACGACAAACTTGTTCTAAGCTTATTTTTTTTTGGCTGCCGACAATGCTACATTTCAATTAAATCATCATGGTGATAAGTGCGAATTAATTTGTTGCAAAGTGACACATGCGCACGGACAAATATAATTTTGCCATACTTTTCCAAATGATGCACTGCGTATTCATAACGTAACAATGTACTCTGTCTGTTTAAGTTGCAATGTAAAATCCTTTGAGAACAATTTAAAACTTCCTTTGGTTGGCTCCCCGTGGTGATCCGAGTTGTTAGAATACATCCTTAGTACCTCTTGCTTGTCGTAAGAGGCGACTAAATGGGGCGGTCATTCGGATGAGAATGCAGAAACCGAGGCCACGTGTCACAGTAGGTTTGGCACGATAAAGATCCCTCCCTGCTCAAAGGCCATAAGCGCCGAGCATATGCCTAAATTTTGCAATCTAATGAATTCAATCTATCTACGCAAAATGGTTATTTGTCTAACGCAGAAAAATGTGATAAAAGTCACATTATCATGGGTACACAAGCATTGTTGTCGGCTTCACGAGTCTTTTCTTTTCTTTTGAATGGATTCAAAAGATTTTGGAAAACTTTTGTCAATATTTTGCCTCTCCCCATATACGGGTCACCTCGCCCCCTTCCCTTCCTTTTTTTAAAAAACAAAAACCAGTAAATTGAAATTCGCAAAATGTATAATGTTTCATATATCAATAAAAAAGCAAATTTCTCGTCTTACATTGTAAGAGTTCACTATTATCACCGAATGAACCATTATATGGGGGCAGAAGACAATGTCTCTGTATTGGAATTCATAGCAGTATAATCAATTCGTGCTATGTTGGGAAAATCATTACTGTTGATTGCATGACAAATCAACGAAATTTCAAAACGACAACGTAGATGGAACAAGCTCATCATCTCAGACGGTGTCCTCAACATGGAGCTTCTGAATTTCATCAGACTATCTTCATGAAAAATGACAATGCTTGACAACTTCTACATTGAAGAGCGCCAACTTGTCTAGGTTTCAAGTTGAAATAATGACTGCTGTTTTCCTTGGGTACATTGTACCTTGGTGAACAATTTTCACTGCGAGAATTGTTTTGAGACCATGTTTTTCAGTCGTTGACATTTAAAAGAAAATGTCGCCGTGTACATAATTATGATTCCCGACGTTTACCAAATTCGGTTCTGTCTTTTATATTACCATAAATGCTTCTTTTATTCCACTCACACAGCGCAAAAAGACACCTCGAACTTGAAATATCGATAAAGCATAACTGTTAAATTCCAACTG
The DNA here is from genome assembly GCA_024699665.1 of Ostrea denselamellosa. NCBI lineage: Eukaryota > Metazoa > Mollusca > Bivalvia > Ostreida > Ostreidae > Ostrea > Ostrea denselamellosa. The sequence goes on along the minus strand of JAMZEH010000050.1, from coordinate 3,940,369 downwards.
GAAGCTATAAAACAGAGGTTTAACAATGCTTTACGATTTGGATAGGATTTTACTGTTATTATATTTTGGGACGAATAAGATTCACAACTCTGACGGAGACACCGTTCCTCCGCACGAATAAATGTGTGTCACCAATATTAAAAAAATATTTACCACTCGATTTGTAATTTTTTTTTATTCACCAAGTTATTACAGTGGATAAGTAAATTTAATATTCCATAGAATATCCCACTGGATTAGTGGAATCAATAGTAACTTTAATATTCCACAATATTTACAAGTTCATTATCACTCATTTTATTCCACGTTATTTTACAGTTGTTTAGTAACTTTAATATTCCACAATATTTACAAGTTCATTATCACTCATTTTATTCCACGTTATTTTACAGTTGTTTAGTAACTTTAATATTCCACAACATTTTAAAATGATCTCAACTTTACGACTTTAACACGTGACACCGAATTTAATTCACCAAAGCAAAACCCATTCGCTGCAGGTCCTTTTATTTCCCTTAAGTACTTTTCACGAAGCCGAAGCTTGTGGTTATATCTTTTTCTTTCTTTTTTTATACAGCAGGTGAATACACACAACGCCATGTCATTTATTTGGCAAATTACAAAACGTGGCACAGAGGTTAGGGGTCAGTAATGACTAAAGACATGGCTGAAAATCACGCAGAACTGACCACCACCTACGTATTATCTGACATAAAACACTTATTTAGCAGGCCACCTAATGGGTAGACAGAACGGCCACTCATTTACACGATTCTTGTAAAAGCAGAAATGAGCAAGTCATTAAATGATATTATTTGCAATAATGTAATATTTTATCTATTAAATCAGATTGTGGAACAGACATGTAACTGACGGTATCGACGGCAACGGTAACGTGGAGAATCAGAGTAATAGCACACACTCACATGTCAGATAATATTAAAAAAAAACCTAATTTAAAACAGTACTGTTCCGGAAGTGATGTAACAAAACAATGATGGGAGATAAAACGGAACTTAACTTACAAAGTAACGCGGAGCCTGTGTATCTAATTAACCTAAGGTGCTGGGTCCAGGGGAGGGGGTTATAATTCACAAGAGACATCACAAGACACCTCCCTTCGCTCCTGTCAATTTTGTGTATTTTGATGATTTCGTATGAATTCAAAGGTCATGCATGTCATGTAGGATCAGCGACACCTATCCGGAAGTGACGTAACACAATTGTTAATTCTTTTCTCCATGTATTTTACCAACCCAATTCTTTATATATATATTTATAGTTATGCCTTAATGTTTCTCCAAATTATTTTTTTTCAAGATATCATGAAAGAAAGTAATATATAACGCCATATTGAGAGAGAGAGAGAGAGAGAGAGAGAGAGAGAGAGAGAGAGAGGTGTTGAGGTTGCTTTTCTCTCTTTCACAATCCTCCAACTGTCGAGACCATGATACATTATTGGGGGAAAAATCTCAGCTGGTTTTGGCATATTCCTAGAATTGCTGTCAGCGGAGACCTCACACATTAGGTTCATTAGGACACTCACAATTCAGTCGGTTTACGCACAAAATTTGTGAACTTGTGAAATTAATACATATTCAATTTATACTTATCATTTTAATATTGTCAGTTTGTTTCTATAAATTGTTGCTCTGTGTCATAAAGATGAGACCTCACACGTCATGTAATAACAGCTCAGAAATGCAAGTAATCCTGAAGGAATAAACAGGCTATTGATGTCTGTGAAGAGGGCGAGAGAAACAAAATAGAGAATAGAGAGCGAGAGAAACAAAATAGAGAATAGAGAGCGAGAGAAACAAAATAGAGAATAGAGAGCGAGAGAAACAAAATAGAGAATAGAGAGCGAGAGAAACAAAATAGAGAATAGAGAGCGAGAGAAAAATGATAGAGAAAAGCGTGAGTAAAAGGATAGAGAATAGAGAGCGAGAGAAACAAAATAGAGAATAGAGGGCGAGAGAAAAATGATAGAGAAAAGCGTGAGTAAAAGGATAGAGAATAGAGAGCGAGAGAAACAAAATAGAGAATAGAGGGCGAGAGAAAAATGATAGAGAAAAGCGTGAGTAAAAGGATAGAGAATAGAGAGGGAGAGAAACAAAATAGAGAATAGAGGGCGAGAGAAAAATGATAGAGAAAAGCGTGAGTAAAAGGATAGAGAATAGAGAGCGAGAGAAACAAAATAGAGAATAGAAGGCGAGAGAAAAACGATAGAGAATAGAGTGCGAGAGAAACAAAATAGAGAATAAAGAGCGAGAGAAACACAATAGAGAATAGAGAGCGAGAGAAAAATGATAGAGAGTGAGAGAAACAAAATAGAGAATAGAGAGCGAGAGAAAAAAGACAGAGAAAAGACAGCGTGAGTAAAAGGATAGAGAATAGAAAGCGATAGAAACAAAATAGAGAATAGAGAGCGAGAGAAAAATGATAGAGAATAGAGAGTGAGAGAAACAAAATAGAGAATAGAGAGCGAGAGAAAAAAGACAGAAAAGACAGCGTGAGTAAAAGGATAGAGAATAGAGAGCGAGAGACACAAAATAGAGAATAGAGAGCTAAAGAAACAAAATAGAGAATAGAGAGCGAGAGAAAAATGATAGAGAAAAGATAGGTTGAGAAATAAAATAGAGAATAGAGAGCGAGAGAAACAAAATAGAGAATAGAGAGCGAGAGAAAAAAGACAGAGAAAAGACAGCGTGAGTAAAAGGATAGAGAATAGAGAGTGAGAGAAAGAAAATAGAGAATAGAGAGCGAGAGAAAAATGATAGAGAAAAGACAGGGTGAGAAATAAAATAGAGAATAGAGAGCGAGAGAAACAAAATAGAGAATAGAGAGCAAGAGAAAAAAGACAGAGAAAAGACAGCGTGATTAAAAAGATAGAGAATAGAGAGAGAGAAAAAATGAGAGAAAAGAGTGAGAGAAAAAGAGCGAGAAAAAAAGATAGAGAAAAAAGAGCGAGAGAAACAAAATAGAGAATAGAGAGCGAGAGAAAAATGATAGAGAAAAGAGTAAGAGAAAAAGAGCGAGAAAAAAAGATAGAGAAAAGAGAGCGAGAGAAAAAAGATATAGAAAAGAGAGGGAGAGAAAAATGAAAGAGAAAAGAGAACGGGAGAAAAGATATAGAAGAGAGCAAGAGATACATGAAAGAGAGATATATATGTAAGAGAGAGGGAGAGAGAGAGAGAAACAGAGAGACAGAGAGAGAGAAAGAGACAGAGAAGAGAAAGAGAGAGACAGAGAGAGAGACAGAGAGAGAGAGAGAGAAAGAGAGAGAGAGAGGAAAAAGGCGAGATACATGTGAAAGAAAAGAGAAAGGAAAGAGCATGAGAACAGATAGAGAGAAAAGAGTGAGAGAAAAGATATAGAGAGAAAATAAAAAGAGAGAAAAGAGATAGGTAACGTTGAATGCTATTTTTTATTATTATCATCTGCTAAATATTTCTTATTCTAACACAATTTTATCGCATAACGGTTTTCCTAGTGACCAGCTGTTGCAGACCTTGTATATAGATGTCGCACTCAATTCTGCATTTAGTTTTTGCTATCTTTTGCATCACGATTATTTTTGAATTGTTTATTGAGTGCTAAGTTTTCAGCAGGTCCATCTGTAACACATATCGTGTTTGTGAGAGATTTAACCACGCATATATTGACTCGCGAACGAAGCGGACACATATCCAGAAATGTTTTGTTTATTTCAAGAAATATGTCTCTCTTGTAAAATGTATTTTTAAGTTTTATATTTTTCTCTGCCTAATGCAAAGAGATGGGCTTTTTTTTATCTCAAGACTCGATTTTAATTTCACAGCCTTTGTCACTCCAAAGCAGCATCAATGTCACGATCTAGTAACTGAAAAATTTAAGGGGAGAAAAATCATGAAAAAGATTTTTCATCTGAGGTGGGATTAACTTGGGATTGACTTCGTAACTTCCGAATGCTCTGTCTATGCATTTACTGTGTACGTTCTTATACTAATCACTCAATTGATAATAAAGAGAGGGAGAAAAAAAAATCTTCAAAAGAAAAGAATATTGATTGCAAAAATTTCGTTCAAAATAATCAGCAAGAGTCTTTATATAAAATGGGATATGTTTCTTTAATCCAAATAAAATTGGGAATCGTTATTGTGTCTCTGCCCATGACATAGAGTGATGACGGATATTGAAAAAAAGGAAAATGTTCTCCATTTCTGAATCAATATAGATTGTTAATTCCAAACCTTATATGATGATTCAACACTTTCAACATTTCTTGTATCAGCAACCAATCTCTCTCTCTCTCTCTCTCTCTCTCTCTCTCTCTCTCTCTCTCTCTCTCTCTCTCTCTCTCTCTCTCTAACAGGTTTGGCACGATATAATTTATATTTTTCAAAGAAAAACCAAATCCAAAGATTTGTATGATCACTACGAAATAATTAAAATGCTCTACACGATTTCTGCTTTGATGCTTGTTGGAAAAGATGTATTGAATACGCCCACTTGACGTCACGAAGACTGTTTTTTCGAAACTGAATACACCTATAATTACTAAATAAATCACGTCGTCTTTCTTTGAACGGCTTTGATATTTTATTCACAATATTAGATTAAAAAAAACCCAACTAAGAATAAAAAACCAACTATGAAAATGAAAGAAGAAATACGAGTGGTTTTATCTTTGTGACTCTTAGAATTAAACAGTCATTTATTGACAGTGATGCAGCACGTGCCCTGTAAAGCGCTTTATAGACATCGACAGTAGTAATACTTTCAATACTGTATTCAGAAGGTCCACTTACATGCAAACGCGCCAATCTCAGTATTACTTTTATCTCTACATCTTTTTTCAGTTTATTGAAAAAAAATTGCACACATATAGATTGATAAATAGATAAATAGATAGATAAATATGAAATTTAACGTAAAGCACCTCTCACGTATGAATCCCTGATACGAATTCCAACAAATTATAGTATAAAAAACAGGGATTTATTATGGCAAAGATTTACCATAGTCAAATTGTGAAATCTTGTTAACTATTTAAGAGACAAGTTTCATTTTCGTAATGCGCTTCATGAAAAGAGTGCTGACGCAAAGCGTTGCCTTTTCATATCTTCATGTATTTTCAAACATGAAATTTTTTGCATACTTACATTTAGTTTTATTTCTGTCAGAATATTCCTAGCCGATAAAATAGTCGTACTATATTTATCAAGATTCATACACACATTATTCACATTCTTGAAGAAATGGCTTATCATTTCAATTGGTACAAACTCTGGAGATGTAAGTATCATAAAATTTATACTTTGAAACTTATTTGTATGTAATTACTCGTAATGTAATAATTTGTTGCACATGCGCAACAACTTAAGTAGAAATGTTCAGCGATCGAGAATAACACGCCATCAGAATCTTTCTTACGGAAGTACGGCCATTTTATGGCAAAGATGAGTTCAGAAATTGTTTCTTTGTCCTTGTGAATGTAATCTCCTACTGTCTTATCTCAGTGGATTAAAGGAATTGGCTAACAAATCTGTATCCTGTGCGCGTTTGACTTTCGCAGGGAATTCTTTCTTGGTGACTTTACATCAAAATCGCAATTTTTCGCTACATTAAGCAAAACGTTTAGGCTTTTAACACCCTAACTTTATTTCATTTATCTCGTTGATTTCGTTCATGAAAATTTCAATCGATGTATATATTATACCTATTTAAGCAAAGAGATCGATCGGAAAAAAATTGTAAATTTCAAGTACGTACGCGTACATGTAACAAGACACAAAATCCAGATGCCATATTTTGCACTTACAATGGATGAATTGACTAGATCCGCCAGTGCTTCTTCCAGCTCTTCAAATTCTCCAGACTTAAACAGGTACTCGGCTACAGCGGCAGGCGTGAACTTAAAGACCTTAGAGTAATCTTTGTCCTAGAATAAAGAAAATACAGAAATAACAAGAAATCAACTTGACGCAAGCGTCAAAAGTATCAGGCCACAGAAGATACGCAAGCGTCAAAAGTATCAGGCCACAGAAGATACGCAAGCGTCAAAAGTATCAGGCCACAGAAGATACGCAAGCGTCAAAAGTATCAGGCCACAGAAGATACGAAAGATTATATTCTGAATTTTTTATTATTATTATTATTTTTTAGATCGGACCACACTGATGATATGCATTTGTACGTAAATCCCTTCGGGATGAAGAGTTAATTGTGAAGTCATAATATAAAATAAGCAAAATCGTTCGTAGAAACAACTTTACGGAGAAGGATAACGGCTTTAGAGGGAGTTTTCATGCACTTGTTCGGAAGTTTCGCCTCTTATCACCTCATGACCAGTTATGGTTATGTGAACATGCGGATTCGCAGAAGAGACTAGGGGACTGAATCTTGACACAACTGTTTTGGAGAAATATCACATTTAAAAGAAAAAACAACAAAATCTTGAGGTGGCGATATAAAGATAAAAATCCTACACCTAAACAGAGCGCGGGAAATGTTGCGATGATGGTTGTATATTGCTTTAACGTCCGGTTCGAGAATTCTTCACTTATATGGATACGTCACCTTTGCCGGTGAAGGGTTGCCAAAATTTAGGTTTATGTTCGGCGTTTACGGTCTTTGAGCAGGGAGGGATCTTTATCGAGCCGCACCTGCTGTTACAAGGGACCTCGATATCTGCAGTCTCATCCGACGGGCGTCCCATTTAAACCGGGATTGCGAGGTAAATTAAAAGTAGTATCGTTATGGTATACTCAGTTACTGCGAAGTTTGAAGCTGTATATCAACAAATCTACATGGCAAATTGTACAATTATATTCATCTGGTGTAAGTATCCAACTAGCCTATTGCAATGTTCGCACAGACTGCGTGATCTTGGTCTCTTTTGAACGCATTTTATTGTAATGCAATAACAAAAGGACCGAGGCACACGTTCTTCAAAACAATAGTGACTTATGGTGCGTCCATGCCACCATTTTACATGCAGCCTTATCGGATTGGCTGGAGAACATCTTATTTGAAAATTGCACGCCATTTTCATATGAATCAAGTAAAAGGCTTGCATGCAATGCATTAAACATAACACGCATAATTCACTGCAAAATTTAGTGCTGAAATACTTTGAGGAGAATAGTAAATATTGAACTTATTGAGGACATTTTTCCCGGGGTTATCATTTTATAGTATTTTTGATTGAATTTATAGAACTTAAACGGAGGAAAGTGCCAATATTCTTATAATTAATTCGAATATTACTTTTCTAAAGCTCAGGAACATAGCACTCTCGATAGAATATGCCAAACTATTTATCAGGATTCTATCAAAGTCCATCGAAAAATAGTGACATTATCTATGAATTATTCAAACTTGTAATATGATAAATAATCACTCGTGGTGATGCATTTCACGTTTCTCAATGGAGCCTGGATTTGTTAAAAACCTTTTCCCCTACAGAACGATCTGATAACCAGCAGATGAAGCATTAAAACTGATCTCTTACACTGGTTTTATTGATAATTATGGAAAAAATTGCTATGACACCAAATTCTGACAACGTATCATTGGTTTGAATATCCTGCAATATACGTGCAACGCCGGTCAATTGCCTCGGGCTCGAGATCCATGAAAGCTTCATCTGACAATAAAATTTAATTACTGGATAAGGAAACACGCTGAAAAATATTGTGCTTAAAGGCTTGCAACTTTGATACGTCGAAAATGTAACTACCCTCTTGCGTTATTTTATGACTGGTCTTCTTTATGGAGGGCCCTAATACATATGATTAAATGCTCACAGCTGATTGAAAAGAAAACACTGGTCTTAGCTTTAAATTGGGTTTTTTAAAACACCAAATTAAAAATTCCTGACGATATCTGTATTATAATCACAGTGATTTTTTTTTTCATTTATGCAAATCTAAGAATGGAAGTATAGGGGACAACTATCAAATTACTTCATAACATCAGTTTTGTAGAATACATCGATTGATGAGTTTAAATAGTCGTCAGACAATATACCTAGTGGAGATATATACAACCTTTTAAGACCTCCATTGCTTCACTTTCATTCTTGTATTACGTTCACGTGTGTTTCCGCCGGATGAGATTATTTCAACCGAGGTCCATGTCACTTCAGCTGGCTGGCTGTGTAATTCTTTTATATTCCAATGAAGTTTTTAGAGGTCAAAGGTCATAACACTGGGGATCTTTCCGGAGAGCAAGACATCTAAACCCACTTGCTTTAATTATCGTCGATTTACAGCGCAACTGTTTGTGCTCACACTGACGAAATCCTACCATATTTTCTTGTTACACATATGTCAAGATATGTATTAGAACTGGTTGGTGAGATGTATATTGTTTAACCTCACGCTAGAGAATTTTTCATTCATAATGAGACGTTACTATTGTCGATGAAGGGCTGTAAAATTTAGCCCTGTGCTCGGCATTTACGATCTTTAAGATGGGAGGGATCTTCATCGTGCCATACATGCTGTGACACGGAGTTTCAGTGTTTGTGGTTTCATCCGAAAGACCGAATGCAATAATGCAGTGAAATAAGACCCCAGTCGTGTGCAGAAAGAAAAAGTCACTGTAACTCAATGGCTTTTGTTAAGAAGTGCAATCTGATAGATCTCATCTCTCGTGGAAAGCCACAGGCGGATCCTTGGAGATGAACACGGCATATTTATCAGTCTAAGGGCGTATTGGTTACAGACCTCAAATGCCGTTTAGTTATTAAACATTTTTCAACTGCAAGCCACTTCTATATAATTCGCAAATTTTTACAGTTCAAGGTTATTCAAAACTAGAATGCCATGTGAATTATCTTTCGAATTACAATCTTTTCCCCCCATTTAAGATTCACAATTTCACTAATAGCAATGCAACAATAACTACCCGGTACAATTGTCTTCGTTCATGATAATTTGTGGTCATTTACTCTCTCGGAAAATGCGGGGGAACTGAACAATGAGGATCATAAAACCTTTGATACGTTACTTGGGTGATAACACTGCCCAAAGATATATAAATATGGGTCAATGCGGATACATTATACATGTTTACACAGCGCCAGTTCTGCGGCGCAAACGCAAATATTTGTCTTTCGGGAAGATCTTTGGAATACCGTTTGTGTAATTATCGGAGTCCAATGTTTTTCATAATTCATAACAGATTGTCATTACCTGGGGAGGAATGAGGTGTAATTATTGTATAAATTTTCTTAATCCTGAGCTGAAATCAATAACAAGAATATAAACCGTGTGTAATCACCAACTCAAAGTGCATTTCAACACATGTCATATTGTTTTTGAATTTCCTTCGAGAATTCATTTTTACAACAATGGTTGTTGACGCAGAGCAATAAGATTCCGTGACATCGATCTACTCTGTTCCCTGATTAGGTCTAGGTATCTATGCTAACCTTTATATTTATCGAGTATGCATATTTTAATAACGAAAGAGATACCTAAAATGTAACCATCAACCAATCGGTCGGCACCGTAACCATAGCACCACGTGCAACCAGCCCTCATAAGATTTTACAGTTCTCTTATTTATGATAGTTGTGTTAATGTTAGACATTAAATCGACTGTAATGTTGGAGTGTATTAGGGCAATTCCATACCCTCTCTCTCTCTCTCTCTCTCTCTCTCTCTCTCTCTCTGTGTGTGTGTAACAGTTGACTGCTTTACAAATTCTTTGTTTTTTCTAACTATAATTCATACCGTTTTCTTGATGGGATCCTTGTAAAAAATGGTCCTTAGTATCCCTTACTTGTCGTAAGAGGCGATTAAATGGGGCGGTACTTCGGATGAGACCGCGAAAACGACACCTTGTGTCACAGCAGGTATGGCACAAGCCGTAACCGCTGAACATAGACCTAAATTTTGCAGCACTTCACCGGCAATGGCGACGTTTCAATGTCAGTGAAAACTAAGTTCTCGAGCGGGACGTTAAACAACATACATCCAACCAACATACCGTTTTGGACAGGAGCTGGTCTTCATTTTCACTAATCACACTCTGGTGAACATTTGCTGCCGGAATGTCTAGTTTCGTTTTCAATTTGTCGGCATCTTTTCCTAAAGTCTCTTGCTGCAAGTCGGAAATGACTTTACCCGTCTTTGGGTTGAAAACTGAAGTAAAATGGAATTAATGTTACATAAATGTGCACACAGAAGAGTGACACTATATATTTTGATTAGAAAATCTGTTATAATTCATATTATGACAAGACAATGATTAGTGCAGGCAACTTACAGGCTTGACAATTTTTTGAAAATGTGGAGACTACGGAATCCTTGCTAAGCGTTCGACTCTATCTCAGACAGCTTAATTTCTTATTAAAAGAAACCCCTTTGATACTCAATGAAGGTGGAAACATCACCTCATGTAGGGGTAGGACATGCAGCAGTACTGTCCAGAGAAATTAAGTTCAGAAAGCTTGACCAGTGTACCTGCTATAACTATTCTTATTGTACACTAGCAACTGATTGTTAATGGCGGAACACGTGCTATTCCAGACTCAGTGCTACTATGCTATGAAGTGCGTCATTATTTATAATATGATGGTCGCCAAGTTTGTTTTTTTTTAAATCAAAAGTTATGTTAATTTTTCTTTCTTTTCACCAACATAGAAAAAAATGATAAGGTAACATGACAGATTTCAGCCTTTAATAGCTTCCACGTGCGTCTGATTTTCACGTTGGTTTCAATGTGCCCTATAAGATGAACTGTTCAAGTAGATGGGCATGCGCAGTAATTAAATAACCTGCTCCCACAGATATTGACACGACAAAAAAGCAGTGCACGCCATCTTTAAATTTCTGTGGTATGACTATGTTTTGATGTAAATCAATCCATTGCATAAAAAAGAACAAAAATTTAAAAAAAAACACACAACAAAACAAAAAAACATATAAAGAAAAAAACAAAATTATAATAATAAAGATGAAGAATAGCAACAGGATTTACTCTAATGTAACATTTATTCAAACTTCCACCTTTATTTATTTTCTTAGTAAGAAGGATGGGTTTCAGTATCGTATATTCTTCTGTCAGGCTGTGTAAGTATCACTGGTGTGACAAAGAAAGATGTACAGAAAGATTATGCAGGATACAAACAGCATTCTCTGCTTTATTGCGAAAAGAAACACTTTCAATCCCACACGCTAGTACTACAATGTTTTATTTCACAATACGGCACGAGGCAAATACGTGTGTTAATAACGCACTCTGATTCCATGTCTTCAAAACACCGCTTAAATTGCACCTTTTATAGAACGTGTAATTCTATAAAACTGATGTAACTTATTTTTTCTTGTGCTAAGTAATTAAAAGTGTTCACTATCAAAATATACCAAGTGATGGAACATTAAATGATATGCGTTAATCATCATAGATTTGTTTGCATTTGAACGAGGAGAAATCCTTTACGATAAGAGAATTACGAAAGCGAGGCTGCCGTGTTGTTTGAGGGAACGAGTGTTTTCATAACATTAATGTTATAATTGCATTTAAACATGAATATGATTGATTGGTTTGGTATATATTTACAAAAAGTCTTTAGTTGTACCTTTACAACTCAGAGAATGGCTTTATATTACAAAGAAATTGATTCTAAATTCTGAAGGACAAGCAGAAGAAACGTTTTTGACATACCTATGATTATTGTAAAATTGATATGTTTAAGGGATTTGGTTTTATTCTGTAAACATTTAAATTCTTGACGAGCAGTTGAAAGGGTTTGGCATAGTTAACATCTCTTTTTCAACCACCATAGTTTTCATGATCATGTTTTGTTTCAAATAAAGAAATTATGACGTCATGTCAGTAAATGAGTGCATTTAAAGGTGAAGATAACGAACAGTGATCAATTTCATGAAAACATGAACAATGACCAATCTTATAAATGCAAAATTAAAATCTGGGCAGACGTGGACCGCTGGATATACCAGAGGAGAGACCAGGTGCCTAGTAGTAAACATTTCCTATATACATTGTAATATATTATCATATTGATATAATTATTTGATACATCTAACTTGCGAATCTCTCGCGATACATACAATATAAAGGAAAACAAGCACGTGGAAAACAACGTGATACATGGTATTTTGTTAAATCTATCACAACTATTGTGACGTATTCCACTGAAAACAACGTGACACACAGTATTTTGTTACATTTATCACAACTATTGTGATGTATTCCACATATTTTTTTTACTCCTCATTCCCTAGTTAACACACACGATTATCGCGAATTCTTAATTACCTTTACTGTACATGCATTTAACGGTATGTTTTTACATTTTCAATGTTTTCTCTCGATATCTTTACTTAACTAAAATGATAGACATTTTTTTTTTTTTTCATAAAATGTCAACGATGTGCGTATGAATTTTGATAAATATATTTCGGTTATTTTAACGGTTGGAAATTATGCGATGGAAATGAAAACAGAATGTAAATATAGAAATGAATTTCAGTTTTAAAAAATCCATGAGGATATGAATTGCGACGCTTTACGAATGCATACTTCTCATTTATTTCTTAAATATGCATTTTACACATTTGTTTAAAAGATTCAAAATATCAAGCATTAATAGGTCATTATGTAGAAAAAGGGATTTTTTTTAACTTTCAAAGAATATGCTAAAGGCATTACAAGACTTTATACTGTTACAAAATTAAGCAAAATTTAATATTTTAAGCAGAAAATCAGTTCAATTTCCCTTTGATAGTTCGGAGTTTTTTTTTTTTTATAGATTGAGATATATGTTTGTCATATTTCATACCAGTGTGTTACAGTTTTGTAATACTAACTTATTATTCCGTAGAGATCCGCGTTAGAATTAATCTTATTATAGGTCCTCAGTACCCTTGCTTGTCGTAAAAAGAGACTAAATGGGGCGGTCCTTCGGGCGAGACCGCAAAAACCGAGGTCCTGTGTCACAGCAGGTGTCACTCGATAAAGATCCCTCCCTACTCAAAGACCACAAGCGCCGAACATAGGCCTAATTTTTGCAGCCCATTACCGGCAAAGGTGGCACCTCCATATGAGTGAAAGATTCTCGAGTGGGACGTTAAACAATAGAGAACTACCCAACCACTCAAAGTCCATTGATCAATCGGTAAATTACGTTATATTGAAATCCGGATAATTTGCCGAACTAGATTTTAAAAGATTGATAATCATCTTCTGGTGATTAAATATTGTTCATTAACCTTTCCATTGATTTTACTGAGAATATCAATTGAATGTGATAAAAATAAACCTGAACAAATGCCCACGTCAGATGCTTCAAGCCTCTCTGGGTACATTGTACATCACAATCTTTTCACTCCTTTTACAAAGGGTAGAAAATTAATCTTATGAGGGATATTAGATCATTTGAAACGATTTACAGCGACGTCTCCATGTATGATAACACACACACACACACACACACACACACACACACACACACACACACACACACACACACACATATATATATATATATATATATATATATATATATATATATATATATATATATATTGAGAGAGAGAGAGAGAGAGAGAGAGAGAGAGAGAGAGAGAGATGTTATTAGTGGCCGATTCAGAATAAAAATCTAATAGGGTGATTGTGACCCAAGTTTGTATCTTTCCTGCCTAAAAGGGATTTGTCAAGACCTCACACCCAACATGGCAAAAATGACTGTTTTGTTTCAACCAAGGAGGGGGATGCAACTCTCCCCCCACCCCACCCCCACCCCCGATCTGCCATTGGCTATTGATCTAACATATAATACCTTAATCGTTTTCTAAAGATCATGAAAGATTGTTACACACCTTCATTTTTCTCCATTTAAAATATTGACCAAAAGATCAACATTTATTTTGACTTAAATCTTAAACTTTCATTCCTGACTTCCTGTCAATAATCTGAAGGGTTGAACGCTATCGCACAGTAGACCGATTGTCCCATTTTATTGGCATAATACACACATAATGTACTTTTACGCAGTTCACTCTAAGTCATAAAAGTTGTATGTCGCATGTTGTAATTCAGTTTCATTATACCTGCTTTAGTTTTATACGAGAAAGCATTAAACATCTTAAATCACATTCACGCTTGTCACTGCACAAAGCAACTTTTTCTTTTCCCACTGGATTATTTGCTAACTAAATAGAAGCAAACAAATGACTCTATCAAAGACATGAATTCACGATAACCGTTTTCGTTTTCAGCACATTTACTAGAGTTCCCTCTTTTACCTTTGCTTTCTGCCTTCGCTTTACTGTCCACGTGACCATTGAAGTTATGGAAGGAGTATTCCTTTTGAGTCTCTAACCCAACGTCCTGTGAGCCAGATTCCGCTAAAAATAATAGATGTCTTCGATATAAAAAAAAAATTTACCCATGCTGTTGAACAACATTAGGTGATACCACGCTTGCGTTTTGTTACCTTTAACTTTTAAAAACAAAATTCTAAATAATCTGAAATAAAATGACGTTCTAATTAAAGTTAATGTTAACACCTGTTCTAAAGATTTATTTAACAACTAAATATGTATATATGCCCATCTTTAAAGTTACATTAACTGTCATTTTTTTTTTTTTAGTCATTTTTTTCTTCTTGTAAAATTGTGATTTACTTTTTCAATAATAAAATTAGAAAAAAAATAAGGTTCGAAAATATTTCTATTAGTATTTGTGTTAGAAACCTATTTAGTGGCTCTGAATGAGGCAAAATTACATTACTGTCTTCCCGTACAAAAATTGATTTCTATATAATACTACGTATTCAACAGAATCTTTATTATGGTGAAATTTTAAACTCATTGTTTTAATTTTATTAATGATTTTGCTTAAAGTTACATACAAAATTATCATAATAACACATTTTTATAACACAATAAAGCTCTGTATCTGAAAATGTTATTTCGAGGAGAGGACCTGTAACTCTATTGTTAATTCTAACTCTTGTTTCCAGAGAGCTACAGTTCTGCAGCTACGAATTAGGGAGCATTTATTATATATAACCGATAGAGTCCTGTTTGATAGATATTAATGCGTGCTTTAAAAACTGATGACAATATTACGCAAGATGATACAATGTGGTCAAGAAATTTTAATAAATTTGCCTGAAAGTCGTTTAGTGTTACTTCATAAAGCACAATCTACGTTGAAAATATTCATTCAATTTAACATTTAAAAAGTCACACACAATAAAATAATTAAATCCAGGTTGAAATTGAACAGAGGACAAACAAACGAAATTTTTGCTTGAAAGATAAATAAGTTCTTCATATAAAATGAGTGACGCAAACATTCGTCTATGTAACATACCTGCTAGATCCGCCAATTCCTCTATCTCTTTCTCCGTGTTTTGTATCTATAAACGCAAATGAATGTTAAATCCCTATACACCGATCATTATACGTCAGATATAACATAGAACATGGCGTGTAATGAGCACATATATCACTCACCGATTCCAGTCCTTCTTCTTTACCTACAAAAATATAAAACCACTTCTTATTGTTTGAAGTATGCTGTATTACATGTGTCGTAGCAAGCTATTATGGTTAGTGAAAATATTGCACGTACTCACTGTTAAAATTTTGGTTGTTTGGTTTTTTTTTGTACGGCCGTAGCAGTGATGGTTTTGTATCGTGCCAATGCATGCCGCGACACGAGACCTCCGTTTTTAAGGTCAAATCTGAAAGATCTGTGGCTCTCATGCGTTTGACGAAGGAGCAATCACTTCATATGTTTGCGTCTTATTTTTATGGCACAAGCGGGATTTGAACTCACGACCTCCCGGTTACGAAGCGAACGCTCTACCACTGACCTATTGAGTCCGCTTTTAAAATGTTGAGAAAATCAGATATATCATACGATAATGAACCCACCATACTGGGATAAAAAAAAGAGCATTGACAAATGTTTATAAAAATAACACAAAAGCAAATTATCTCTTTCGTAACGTCTCCGGATTTTACATATGCATTAACTATGGGACCTGGATACGGCCACATTATATATTATGATGACCGAACGATGACACTATGACGACAGCGCAATGATAACTGATCGGTGAGGATAACGCGATGATGATGGCACGATCTGGCACGATATGATATCGTATCATCGTCATCACATCATCGATAACATTGTACAGATGTTTCTATTTCATCAGACAGGCCCGATCCTGATTTTGATTCTGATCACATATAACTACCACTATTACTTGGTTTGGATAATAATCAGAGAAAGGATTAATAAATAGACTGATTGAACCCAAATACAATGTACCAGGGAAGACATCACCGACTTTCTGAAAGTAAACTGGCAAACTTTCTCGTATACATAAGCGCAAGCGAGAATCGAACCCTTACTAACAAGAGATGAGAAACCTTATGACTTTGATCGCGATGATCTAACCACTCGGCCACGGACAACCCCCCCCCCCCCCCCACCACTACCCCCACCCACCCCACCCCCACCCCTTGATTAATAAAAGAGAAAGTGTAATGTATACCTTTTGGATTTGGCGGTGTATTACTTTAAGCGAATTTGGCGGAAAAGACCTTCCGCTAAAATTAAGTACATCGAATTTTTTAATTTTTTTTATCTTATACATAGAGGCCAAACATTAAACCTCCGTTATGTCAAATCCAAGTTAAATAAGCAAAAACGTTATTGCTACATATCGTACACGGTGCATGTAAGTATGATACATATACAGTATTAAAACCCTGTAAAGCATATTAACGAAGGAAATTAAGCAAAGAGATGTTGAAGTGTACACACTTGTCTATAGTCATGTTATCCTAAATTGTGCAATGGAATCCGAATTAAATACTTTTAAGTTGGATGGATACAAAAGAGGTAAAATTAATTTCTCTTTTTACCAACAAGATTTTTTTTTTTTTTTTTTTTTTTTTTTTTTTTTTTTTTGTGGGCAAAAATTTATCGGATGAGAGGAAGGAGTCTATTCGACAAGCGAATTATACGTACACGCGAATGACTGTATTTAAATACCTCCCAACTCCTTTAGCATTACGTGAATAAACGAATCATTACGATGTCGCACATTCCGTGATATACACGAGATTACTCGATAGAGCATACCTACTGCGTCTGATTTCTATAGACAAATATATGATGGTTTCATATTTGTAATATGGGTACCTTTCCAGGTTCCTTGTCGGGAAAGGCTTAGAATGTTAGAACGAGCAGATTTATCTCGTTTTTGTTGTCATAATTGAGGTAAATTTCTGACGTGGATGAATATTCGATAAAGGACAGGGCTAGCAAAATCAGCACGTTCCAACATCAAGTAGTTCATTACCTACCGGAGACGACACGTTATAACAAGTTGAGAGTGTCATTAAATATCGAAGCTTGCTTCCCACATGCATCCGATTTATTTAGAATGAGAAATGGCAATGCTCAATCAACTCCTTGAATAGTTTCATTAACGTGAAGTAAAACATAAAATCATTAATTTTTGTACATAAAATTCTTTTAAGATGGATGAAAACAAATGAGGTAAATTTATTTTCTCTTAATCATTCAGAATTGATAATATGCATTGATTAGGAACATACTCGGAGAGTTGAAATTGTATATTGCTTTCTTAGACTTCTGTGCAAAGGAGCAGCTGTTTTAATGATGGTCCTGGTTACGCTTTAATTAATTTCGATATTCTTCCTGTTACATAATATGCTGTATCTCCTGTGACAAGATGCGTGTTTTTGTGTTCTTGGCACCAGTACAGCTTTAATGTTCTCGCCACCCGATGTACCAGGTAGATTTATTGGCGTCATATTACGCAAACTCGTGTGAATCATTATATCATATTAATCTTCACAGTGCATAGGATGATCCACGGTAGGAAAAAACACAGCGATAATGGACACAATACCTGGTCTTTTCGATCCGGGTTAGATTAAGTCCTCAGTACCCCTTGATTGTTGTAAAAGTTGACTAAATGGGGCGGTCCTTCAGATGAGACCGCAAAACCCGAGGCCCCGTGTCACAGCAGCTGTGACACGATATCAATCCCTCCCTGCTCAAAGACTGTAAGCGCTGAGCATAGGCCTAGACCTAGTATCCCCTCACCGGCAATGGCGACATCTCCATATGAGTAAAAGATTCTCGAGAGGGACATTAAACAATATTCAACCACCCAACTTTCATTTTATGTGATCTGAAGGTTTCAGATTGCAAGCGAAATGATAGAAAATGAGGTGATATTATTAATATCATAATTCAATTTTCAACGAATATACATTGTGTATACTTAGTTGTTAGAGGGCACGTGATCGCCTACTTTAATCTATTGTTCATTTAATATCAATGGAAACGCATCATACATTTAATTTCTTCCCTATGTGTTTTCATCAAACTCCATGTATTCACCGGAGATATAAATTTCAGTTTCGAAGATATACAGACGGGCTTCATAACACGTTTCATGAAGTGTGCCGGCGTGACGCGGTGCCGTTCATACTATCATTTATTTTCAAAAATGAACGCATTTATTTTCAGTATGTACATTCTACCTTCATTTCTGTCCCAACCCCCTGGTTTTTAAATAGATTATTATATTCCTCAAGATTCCTTGTCGCATTCTTCACAACTGCAGCAATTCATCAGAAAATGGTTATCATTACAAATTGTAAACAAAAAAATTATCAAAGGGAGAAACATTAGACATGTATATGTTCTAAGACAAAGTTTCAATACCTTATCTTATTACAATAAAGTTGGTAAATTGACGTCAGCAAGCGACGGTCTTACATAGGTTGTTGTCTTAAGAACCTTATGGCCTTTCAGTTGCGCATCATAGGACGACCGTTGGCATTAAGGAGCGTGATAAGAACTTGGGGGAAAAAGGGTTATTGCTCGTCTTGGACTACAGAGACAAATTGGCATCATTATAGAACAAATTAAGTCGCTTACAACACGTGCGTCATGTTTGTTTAATTATTCTTTCTGAAAGATAAATATTAACACTTCTAATCACCCACTGGTAGTTAGCGTGGAAGAAATGGCGATCAACAAAGTTTGATTATTTCGCCAAAACCAAGTAAAAATTGTATTTCTACATTACCAATAACTGTTTGATGAATCTTGACAGCAAATTAGTCAGTTTGAAAATGAATCTTTTAAGGAAGCAAGTACTCTCTCTCTCTCTCTTCTCTCTCTCTCTCTCTCTATATATATATATATATATGTGTGTGTGTGTGTGTGTGTGTGTGTGTGTGTGTGTGTGTGTGTGTGTGTGGAAGAAAAACGGTACATATGATTCTATCCTATCGTTGAGAATATTACGTACTTTCTAGTATTCAAAAGACAAATGAAAATTCAAGTCATACGGACACGTTAAACAATTCTACATTTAATACCCTTCTTTCAATTTCCGCGCTAATTATCATTATTGCGCGACATTTCCATAATTCCCCAGCGATATACTATGTTCATTTCTCCGAGGATAAATTGAGCCACGCGTAGAAGGAAACATACTCCCATTATGGAGGTATTTCGTCCTAATTTCCTCCAACGGCAAGCCAACGCAATCTTATCCATTTTTTTTTCGCCTACGTGTAAACCGTGTGTAGTACTAATTTTCCTAGAACAGGAGATACTGTCTTCACCGTATCGACTGCTATGATTTGGAATGCCTGTCGTGATCGTGTGTGATTGGAATGGAATCGTATGTCTGATGATGAGAAGGAAGAAGAAAAAGAATTTATTCTAAATCTCATACATAGAGATTAAACAAGCATGATTCATGACGAACAATTTCAGCTTAAAGTTCATTTCGCAGACATAAACTGAATTATCGCATGTGCTATTTCAGTTTTACGACCGATCTAGGAAAAAAAAGCACTTTAAGAATGAATGGCTCCGTTTCAGAAAAGACGTGTCAATTATATTCGACTAACAATCAACTCGGTATCAACTATTGCATCAATGTATGATATAGAGTTAATTATACGCTTAATTTCACTTAAATTCAACGTGCGTCTGACCAAGTGTCTAGTCCCAACTTGTTAGTAAAGAAGGCGGAATAAAACAAAAACAAAAAACAAAAATAACTTCAAATCAACAAAAAAAATAAAAAATAAATAAATCAAAAATATAAAAAAAATAATAAAAATAATAAAAAAAAACAAAAACCCACAAACAAACAAATACGAAAACATAACAAAAAATAAATCAAAAAAAACAAAATAAAACAAAAACAAACAAGAAAAAAACCCGACTAAAAACAAACTGAATAAATAACATAATAAAAACAGGATACACAAAGAAAGAAAAACTGACAAAAGCTTATAAAGGAAGTAAAATGAAAGAAACCCTGGAGATATGTCCACGTGATTGGTCGATGTCCAGATCCACAGATACATTGGTTTTATTTGAGGATCAATAACAACATTTACTTAGAGTCTTTATTGGCCATCTGACAGTATTCTGTTGTCATGGAAATCAGTAATTCACTGTCATGTCTCGGCGATTTTAAGTTTAGTGAAACCTTATCAGCAGATCGTGAGACATTTGTTGATCCAGGGAAAATCGGAAATTATCACCGTTTAATCATCAGAAAATACAATACGCTCGCGCGCCCTCTAGCGATGCTACTGTTAGATAACAGAGAGATTGCTACAAGAAAGTTTGATATTTTCGTACAAATTTCAAAGAGAATGCAAACGCGGCATATGGCTTTCGATGTACCTCATTCTGTGATACAATGCAAACGTTTATACAAGGGACAGCTTGCAAGTCTGGTTTTGAACGCAGTCGATTTACCGAATTGTAGTGCCTGGTGGAATCCAGTTGAATCACCGCGAAAGATAATGGCTTAATAGAAATGTTCATTCACATTAATGGATTTATATTTTGATATCGAGTTCATTGCGGACGTGGAACGCCATTATGCCACTGTGTTTGAAACTAACTAAATACAACTGACATTTTCACTGCTGATACATGCAGATCT
The DNA here is from genome assembly GCA_024699665.1 of Ostrea denselamellosa. Lineage (NCBI taxonomy): Eukaryota > Metazoa > Mollusca > Bivalvia > Ostreida > Ostreidae > Ostrea > Ostrea denselamellosa. Next base: position 3,919,365 of record JAMZEH010000050.1, on the reverse strand, counting down.
CTCTTTCTCTCTCTCTCTCTCTCTTTCTCTCTCTCTCAAACCGTATTAATACAGATTACAGCTAATATGAAATCAGCATGATCACGTGATGTTCCAAACCAGCTATGAAGATCAATATTGGTCAAGTATAGTTTATTTGCATGGTAAATTTCTAACGGTTCTGCTTTTGATATCTCTACAATTCTAATGACTGTCATGAAAGCGCTGTAGTTGTAAGTAATTCGCGTATGAATACAAATATAGTACGTCTACTTTAACGGCTGGTAATCCCGACAGAAATGAAAGTACAAATGCTCATCTGTTCAGTTATTATTCTGAATGACGTTAAGGGTGGCAGTGGCTACCAAAGTTTCGGAAAAATTGAAGAATTTTTAGCGTCCATGTATTTAGCAGATAAATAATTAAAACAAAGAATTAAATCAATATTGTTTACTTTATATCCGTCGTTTAATATATTCACATGTAATATTCAAATGATTTAGACGGAAATGATTTTTTTAAAATTTGAATTTAGATCATAATTAGGATAGTTTAATAAAATTATACGTTACTTCATGTAACCCAATGTCATGATATTATAAAACAATTTTGTATACTTCTTTTATTTCTCCATTCAAAGAAGATCTAGAGATTAAGGCTAAAATCGAAATTGTCATCACAGCCAAATCTAGTACAGGATTTGCGTCAGTAGAGGCAGACCGAGAAACTCCAGACATTATTTAACTATAGCTGGTCAGAAATTTTAAGCCATCATTTACAGCACCTGAAAATTCCGCAACCTTTACTTTCTATGGTTGGGTGATTATTGAAATTTGTGAAATCAGATCTCTGTCCTCTCCGTTAACAAATTAATTACGTGTACTTCGAGAAACGCCTGTTTAGGGAACATATTTTGATTATGCATTCTAAGAAGAAAAAGGGGAAAAAAGAGAATTGTACCGTATTAGGTGAAATGAATTGATGTATTTATTAAATAGAGAGACAAAAGAATTGAATATATAAAATTTAAATTAAGCGCTTTCGTCAGACTTTAATTGATTTACAAATAAGTGCAATTCATGGTCTTGGTAAATGCAAAGAAAAAATATTTATTTGTAATACCTTTTTTTTTCATTTAAAATCGCATGTGGTTTTGTATTGTGCATTACACATATTTGCTGAAATTATCAAATTCTCGATGGGAAGTAAAACAAACAAACAAATGCATATCACATTTTACTCCTGCACATTTCATAAAACGCTTTTAGCTGGCTTGAGTATAGCAGTTCATGCATTTTCAAAACTGAAATTTATTTCTTATATTTACATTCTACTTTCATTTCTGTCGGAATTTTCAGCCGTTGAAATAGACGTACTATATTTATCAATGGTTCTTTAGTCATACCTGCATTGTGTACATTTCCAACGCATTCATCAGGAAAGTCTATCATTGAAAGTTGTAAAAATATCAAAGCCATAAACAATGGGAATGCAAATATTTCATATCTAACAGCCCTACAATTTGTTGATAAATATATATGTAATTGTGCTCGACTCATAATGTGATAAGACACATCTAATTAGATGTTGGCTTTAGAATAGAACGTCAAAAATTCTATCATTCTTTATTTCTGGCGAATAAAACCTTCATTCATTAAGCGGGTGAATTTACGCTTCGTAGATAGAATTAATTTGATAAAACACCATTACATTTACTGGTATAAACGAGAATGTCAGCTTTCTACAGTTATAAAAAATTCGCTGTCAATAAAAGGGATAATCGTGATTTATACACAGCACAAGATGTGTTCAGTTAACAAATCATATAATATAAATTTCATTCAACAGGAAATATATCTTTTGCTTACCTGTGATGCCGAGTACCTGAATTTTGTTCTATATATCATTTCCATTCGTAGACAAAAAACTAAATCAATAAAACCCTACCACCCTCATATAAAACTCTTTCACTTTTATAAAAGTAACTAAGTATATTTCTCAAAAAATTCCACCTTACCTTTGTGGCCCATTGGGGCACCCCATGCCACCCATACACACACCAAAAAAATGAACCCTCTCATTGTCATCTGGAATCCTTTGGGCGATGTGTTTTCACGTGCAGGTGCTTGCAAGGTGCCCCTAAATATTCAAAAGGCAACGCAAATGTTTGTTAATAATGTTTGTAAGTTATTTTCTTCTTTCTCTCTGATCGATAACCTCTCGACGGCAATTCCTTTTGTAAACTATTTGGTCTGACAGCTCCATCGCCCATTATATTCAAATACGTCATCAGCACTTCTGGTTGCCATGGTTACGTGTAATTTCTCTGGCACCAATTGGTGGTTCTTGGTCTTTGACACATACGTATCCATTTTGTGAATGAAGTTGCAAAATTCATTCATGATATTCCGTATATAGATTTTTAGCCATTTCTGTCCAACAGTTTTATTGGAAAAGTAATAACCCTTGAAAAAATCGATTGCAGGTCCCCTGCTACATTGTAGCGTGCTAGATTTAGAGGTCCGGTTCTCTGATAATTGTTTTCATCGTCATTGTATATCACATAAGGAGTGGCTTGCACTTCGCATCGGAACTGGGGCAATTTCTTAAAATGTTTACTTCAAAAAGTAGAAATTTGTCAATCGTAAAATAAATAAATGTATCATCTGTCTTTGACTTCGTCCCCAGTCCTCGATCCACAATTTCGTAAAATATGAAATAATTTTTTTTTTTAAATTTAATTTTGTAATTAATTGTGGAATCCTTGCATTTTGTTGGACTTGAATTTCTGCAGATTTTGATAAACCTATCAATTAAGATCTAAATTATGAAAATACAAAATTTATATAACTAAATAGTCGATATACCTGGACAGAGACAATTCATGTCTCAAAGAAGTTTTTTTTTTTTAAAAATTGACAATAATCGAAAATTGCAATCTGCGATTTATATAAGTCCACAACATATTTTTCTGATGTAACGACAATATTTTAGGACACTGAATATATAGTACATTATTGATGACAATACCTACAGTCTTTATTGATCCCGGACGTTAATAATGCGTAGTTTGCATACAGAATAATTTGTTAGGAAATGGAATCACACTGTGGGGTAAGTACATTGAAGAAAGGTCTTTGTTATTCAATCAGGGATATCTGATCATTTATGTCTAAATGACTAATGATATCCAGTGTTGGATTTAGAGGGGGTGTTTTGATGGTACATGTGAAACAAAAATGATGATGATGATGATTTTCCATTTTAGCTTCCCCCTTTGGAGCAGAAGCGGAAAAGGTACAACGTGGCTTACAACTCCATTTTGAAAACAAATTATGGATCCGCACCCTGTGTATGTATCTCAATGATACATTGTCAAATATGAGTACGCCCCACTATTGCTAAATCGATACGATAAACAGAACAGTTCCTGGAAATTTAAACAGTATATACTGCGAGTTACTCCGTTTACCTGGTCAAGCTATAGGGTTGAAAGCGGATGTGACCAGTCAGCAGGGGGTGATTACTCCTCCTAAGCTCCCGATCCCTCCTCTGGTGTGTCCAGGGATCCATGCTAGCCCAACTCCCTTCTAAGAGTTGTGAGATTGATCTCTTTCATATAATTTTAGGTTGTGGGAAATGATTTATCGCTGTAAACTGTCCGAGTCCGAATACTGTCCGAATAAACGAGTTAAATTTCTTGATTCAGCATGAGGAATCGGTAACATTGTTTATAGCAACGGATGACGAGTGAGTATGACGTATCCACTGGCTGTGAGTGGGACAGATTTTTTTTATCAAACCCGGTATAGGAATAAATACCCGAGGGAAATACGTGTAGCCCTGAGAGAAACACTTGCTGCGACACTGGACCTCAGGTTTTGTGGTTTAAATCTGAAGGACTGTCCCATTTAGTCGCCTTTTACGACAAGCAAGGGTACTGATGACCTATTCTAAGCCGGATCACCAAGGCAAGTGTGTCACGATAAAGATCCCTCCCTGCCGAGCATTGGCCTAGATTTTGCAGCCCATTACCGGCAAAGATGACGTCTCCATGTGACTGATGAATTCACAAGCGGAGCGTTTGAAAATAAACAACAAAAGGCGACAGTTTTGCTTGAATTCGAATTTACTATTAAAGTTTACTTTTTAAAGTAATTGAAGTTTGACACGCATTAATAGTTCACCAAAATTCTACGTACATGCTCCCGAAAACAATTTGACACTGGAACACTTCGTTATCTTATCCACTCAAACTGTTTAACATTTATTTTCCTTGTTTGGCCTTTTCTTTCAAAGTTGTACTAAGTTCACGACGGTTTCCGTTAAAGGCAATCTGTCAATCAATCTATCAATCAATCAATCATTCAATCAATCTATCTACCTATCTATCTATCTGTCTGTCTGTCTGTCCGTCCGTCCCTCCCTCCGTCCGTCCGTCCATCCATCCATCCATCCATCCATCCATCCATCCATCCATCTATCTATCTATCTATCTATCTATCTATCTATCTATCTATCTATCTATCTATCTATTTATCTGTCTATCAATCAACCTATCAATCAATCTATCTATCTATCTATCTATCTATCTATCTATCTGTCTGTCTATCTATCTATCTATCTATCTATCTATCTATCAATCAACCTATCAATCAATCGATCTATCTATCTATCTATCTATCTATCTATCTATCTATCTATCTATCTATCTATCTGTCTGTCTGTCTGTCTGTCTGTCTGTCTGTCTGTCTGGCTCACTGTCTGTCTGTTTGTCTGTCTGGCTCACTGTCTGTCTGTTTGTCTGTCTATCTCACTGTCTGTCTGTTGGTCTGTCTGGCTCACTGTCTGTTTGTCTGTCTGGCTCACTGTCTGTCTGTTTGTCTGTCTGTCTGTCTGTCCGTCCGTCCGTCCGTCCGTCCGTCCATCCATCCATCCATCCATCCATCCATCCATCCATCTATCTATCTATCTATCTATCTATCTATCTATCTATCTATCTATCTGTCTGTCTGTCTATCAGTCAACCTATCAATCAACCTATCTATCTATCTATCTATCAATCAACCTATCTATCTATCTATCTATTTATCTATCTATCTATCTATTTGTCTATCTATCAATCAATCTATCTATCTATCTATCTATCTATCTATCTATCTATCTATCTATCTATCTGTCTATCAATCAACCTATCAATCAATATATCTTTTTTATTTTCTTACAATACAAAGCAGTAAAGCATTGAAAAGAATATCAATATAAATATTACAAAACAAAGCAAAATATTACTAAAAAAAGGAAAAGACTGCTAGCCTGGAGAACTAACCCTTTCCATGATAATTCTTATAAATTTACGTAACCTTCATGCCTTTGTCAAACACCCTTCACTCAGAAAAAATACTACTTCTTGTGCGCAGCCTTCACTAATAAAACACGGGTATCACGCGCTGTATTCGGCGTGTTTGTTACCAGTCCCTTTCACGTCATTTATGACATAAACTAAACAGTTTCCAAGTTGAAAGTTTATTTCAAACTCGGCACATTGTAATAAATAGAAATTTGACATAAGACAATATTAAGGACTAGAAGTGAGTTTCAATATTAAAAAAAAATCCTCCTGAAAGCGACAGTTGTTTAGTGGAAAACTCGATGAAAATGTTCATGCTAAAATTTTGTTTTACGGAGCCAGTGTTTCTGAGATTTGGGGATACTCCTGTATTTTATCGCTACAAAACATATGAATCACTTATTGCTTGATTTAAAATCAAATTCGTTTGGCTAATTCCTTTCAATACACATCTGTGAAACTTATTTTCCAAGATGTATGGATCAAGGCATTGGATTTCTAACTGGTTTCATTATCTATTTGAATGTTTCACGGAACACCTTCAGGAAAATTAACATCAGACGTGCAACACCTTCTCTGAGATTTATTACCCCTGCCCACGTTGGATCATACAAATGTTTTAAAATTATTTATTGCTCCAGTATGTCCGACAAAATTCGTTATAGGCAAAATATATTTTCTTCAGCATACCTCAGAATACTCGTGCATTTACATCAGCTATCGATACACACATTGAAACCTGCATATAAATACACAGGAAGGACGGATCAAGAAAATTTCCAGAGGGTAGCGCGGCTTTTACGTTTTCACTTCAGATATGGCAAAAATGGCCTATTTTGGTTAAAGATTTTCATCCAAAGGGGGTTGCAACCTCATAACTCCCTCTAGGTTCGCCACTGTACAGAATGTTGTAACATGCGGCAATGGATTCGAGTATTCGCGCTTTATGCCATTTGTGTTTTGAAACAGTCTTATTATGACATATTTGGATGTACATCTCCTCAGGAAGTTAACAACATGTGATAAATTGTCTCTACAAGTCTACATGCTGCTTACAAGTTTATCATTGAAATTAGCACTGAAAAACACACAGGAATGTTGTCAATTTATCAATCAGAAGATATATTAAACATCTTTTCTAGAACATTTCAGCATTTCATCAACGCATGATGGAAATAGTAAGCATGTGTAACCTGCCCACCTTTCACCACCACCACCACCACACACATACAACACCACCACACACATACAACACACATATACAACATACACCACCACACACACACAACACACACATACAACACACACCAACACACACATACAACACACATATTCAACACACACTACACACACATACAACATACACAACACACACATGCAACACACACCACACACATATACAACACACACATACAACATACACCACACACACATACAACACACACTACACACACATACAACATACACAACACACACATGCAACACACACCACACACATATACAACACACACATACAACATACACCACACACACACATACAACACACACCACACACACATACAACACACACCACAGACACATACAACACACACACACACACACACCACACACACATACAACACACACCACAGACACATACAACACACACACCACACACACATACAACACACACCACACACACATACAACACACACCTACATACACATGCAACACACACCAACACACACATACAACATATACCACACAGACACATACAACAAACACATACAACATACACCAACACACACATACAACACACACACACACACACACACACATACAACAAACACCACACACACATACAACGCACACCAACATACATGACTGATTTACATTGCTGTGTGATTAAATAATAGAAAATCCTATATACTCAAAACAAGATCCTCCTTCTGGTAAGTTCAGAGTTCATGGGTATCCTATGACCTTGAGCAAGCGCTGAGATTGATCTTGGCTTTACCTCCCTCTTGACTTTGCATAATTCGAGTACGACAGATGATATTGGAACTTTTTTGTAAGAGTTATCATTCTTTCCCAAAACGGTGGCGTTGAAATCGCCTGTTGTCAAGGTGCTGACAAAGACTGATTGATTGTTTATTGTTTTACGCCACATTCAACAATTTTTCAGTTATCTGATGGCGTCCAGTTTTTATTGGTGGAGGAGAGAACCTAGATACGATGTACCCGGGAAGAGACTATCGACCTTCCGAAAGTAAACTGGCAAACTTTATCGCGTATATCGGCGCGAGCGCCGAATAGAGGTGATAAAGACAGAAAGCGACTAAATATGAACTGCAAAACAGAGAGTAACAGAGAGTTGCGTTTTCTTTTCTTCCAATAGAATGCTCAGACACAGATTTAGCTCTTCCAATTCCGATCGTAATCAATCTGTGAGCCACAGAGAGCTATTATTATCTCTCATTACTAAGTTGTGGTCCACGTACATGAACTACTGTGAACAGTTGATTGATTAGTTGTTTGTTTTAATCCCGTCAAGAATTGTTTTACTCATATTGAGACGTCACCAGTTGTAAGTGAAGTGGCATAATTTTAGACCTATCCTAAGTGCTCAGGGCCGTAGCAGTGAGGGTTCGTTAACCTGGCAATGCCTGCCTCGACATGGGACCTCCGTTATAAGGTCATGTACGAAAGACCCGTGAATCTACCTTCTAAATACCGAGTGTCTGGCGAAGATCTAATCACTACCTATGTTTACGTTTGACGCGGCCATGTCGTGAGCGGGACTCGAACTCACTACCTTCTGTTTACGAAGCGAACGCTCTAACCACTAAGGTACCGTGACCGATATTGTAGAGAGTGATATGATATTTATAAAAACGTGGTTTCTATGTGGGATTTGTTTATTTCACTGAAATAAAATATAATTAAATATTTTGTGAAAAACATGTGCTTTAAATATCTAGGCATTGAACATTAAGCAATACAATGTGTTTTATTTACATGTATTTATAAAGGTGAGATTGAGATTTATGGACTCTGGACTAAATGACTCAAAGCGTGTAATTCTGTTTTGAAAATGATGCAAATCGCTAAAATAATTTGAGTTGCTTTTAAAATCGAAGAAAGAGAGTATGTACCATTCAAAACGGAAATTTTAATTCATATACCTGTGAATATGAATAATACGAAGCATATTCATCATAGAAATGGCGGAAAACCACCAAGACATTTACACTGATGCTTATGCTATTTCGGGAATTCTAAGAATTCTTTCAGTCAACTTAGTTGTTCCTTTAAAGGAACCATACGCATTAAAAATAGTCAATAGTAATAATTATATACAATCCCCGACCCTTGGGTCATCCGGGTTAGAATACATGTACGCCCTCAGCACCCCATTGTTTGTTGTAAGAGGCGACTATGGCGCGGTCCGCAGAAACCGAGGCTCCATGTCGCAGCAGGTGTGGCAGGATAAAGACCTTTCCCTGGTCAAAGCCATAAGCGCCAGACATAGGCCTAAATTTTGCAGCCCTGCATCGGCAATGGTGACATCTCCATATGAGTGAAAATTCTCAAAGGGAACGTTAATCAATAAACGACCAACCAACATCATAGAGTAATCAACAATTACCATATCCCAATTGGGGGGGGGGGGGGGGGGGGGGGGCAGTCACAAATACCCTGGTATTCCCTCGCGGAGGAAGGAGGGCAATCAGTATTTGAAATAGTGTTTGATAATGGATGCAATGCTTTCATCATAATATCTACTATATAGCTTCCATATTGAATTGACTTGTCACTGAAATTGAAACTGATGATGACGTCATAAGCAATGTGTGTAGGTGACGTCACAGACATGCATGTTGGTTGATGTATAGCCCAATAGTCACACATCTCAGTAAAGAGAACAGTAACTGAATCAATGCTACACAGATATTGATTATATTAAACAATATTTAATCAATCAATCAGATATTGATTAGGTCCTCGGAGAACAGCATTGATATGGAACAGATCCGTTCTCAAGCCAGACAGTAAGCTCTTTTGTTGAACAACCTCTTTTCTTCTGGACTGTTCTAGCATCACGTGACTTACATAACTAATGCCATTAAGGCAATCAGTCAACAGATGGGATTTAGAATATCAGTTCAAGCCACTTTTGATTGGCGGCGGATTAACAGACCAGCAGTTACATGTATTTAGCTAATGACTTAATTAACATATGAAAAATTGGAAATAATTAAAGGTGTTACACCCCTAATCATTATAAATACCAATCATACCACATATATACCATATATACCAAACAGATTTATCAAATGTGGTTTACGTCCCTTTGATAGATATTCATTCGCATAGAGACATCACTAGGTCTACGTGTTAACACGCATCTCTTATTATTCTTACGGTCCTGTGGGGATCCGGGTTGGGGATCCGGGTTGTTAGAATAGATCCCCAGTACCTCTTGCTTGTCGTAAGAGGCGACTAAATGAGGACACTCCTTCAGATGAGACCGCCAAAACCGAGGCTCCGTGTCAAAGCAGGTGTGGCACGATAAAGATCCTTCCCTGCTTAAAGGCCATAAGCGCCGAGCATAGGCCTAAATTTTGCAGCCCTTCACCGGCAATGGTGACGTCTCCATATGAGTGAAAAATTATCGAGTTGTACGCTAAGCAATATACAGTCACCAATCAACTTTTATGGGAATCATTGCTTTCCATACATTTCTCTTCTCTGTGTCTTCTGACTTATTTTGTGCTGGAGGTATGTAGACAGGATTTTACACTCTGAATGTCATGAAGCCATCCAAGAACATCTGATCTCGTATGTCCTCCTATGGGAAGTATGTAACAATTCAAAACACAAACACTCTATTCCGCAAATGTTCAGCCACTTGGCCTTTTTATCAAGCGTAAAAAAACGAAAGAAAAAGTGCAAGTGTAATTGAAATACTTTTTTTGCAATAATAATAATAATATAATAACTGGAGTACATTGTATTTGTATATGAAAAAGTGAAGATAACGAACAGCGATCAATGTCTATGAAGAAAAGAAATATGAATAGTAAGGCAGTCGTGAAGTATGTAGTATGGCGACACTATATTATTTTGTTCAATTAGGGTCACGTTCTGTCATTCAATAATGAGTTTCCGTCACGATAAGAACGTCGTGTGTTCAAATGTTATAAGATTATGGATTTTAATTTTTTTTTTTCACGCCTTCGGTATCGGGATCGGGATCGAAAATCTAGACTGTTTTGTTTAGGATTTTAAAAGTTGAGTTATTGCATCACGATAGATGTAGGCGTGCGGGAATGACAGACTACTAAACGGCCTGTAGTGTCTAGCATTATGTTTATGGGACAGATGGATGACGTTTCTGCAAGGCTGAAATATACTAGAAAGGACATAAAAACGTCCTGCATCTAACCAACTAACAACATTGAAACGTATTATAACCGATACGATTTCATGTTTGAAATATAAAAAATGGGTTTTCTATGACATATGTTAAACATTGAACATTTATATAGCTGGGAGATCCATAAAAAAAGATTTGAATGGTATAATGATAGGCGAATAAATACTCGCGTATAGTGTATCTAGTGCATTATAAAGTAATATGTCTATGGAACAAACCTCGTACACAGGTAGGTAACCAACACTGCATTCACAACCATACTGACAATGACAGCTGCGAGGACTCTATGAAACCTGATCGGCTCCATTGATTTTTCCACTAAGTAAAAAGAATCCGATTTCAGTCGCAATACATCTCATGCAATTCCAAATCCGTGTAGCACATACAAATAAGCAATAGTCTATATGTAGAAAACTTCGAATAACAATAATTATAACATCAGAGTATCTCTAAAACTACCCCGTGGGTATCCGGGTTGTTAGAATAGATCTGGGTTGTTAGAACAGATCCGGGTTGTTAGAATAGATCCGGGTTGTTAGAATAGATCCTCAGTACCCATTTCTTGTCGTAAGAGGCGGCTACATGGGGCAGTCAAAAACCGAGGTCCCGTGTTACAGTAGGTGTGGCGCGTAAAAGATCCCTCCCTGCTCAAAGGCCATAAGCGCCGAGCATAGGCCTAAATTTTGCAGCCCTTCACCGGCAATAGTGACGTCTCCATATGAGTGAAAGATTCTTGAGCGGGACGTTAAACAATATATAATCAATCAATCAATCTCTAAAATGTTGACACTTTGAAGGTCATTAAAGTCGCCTTAAATTTGCGAACTGGGTGAATAATACGCTTGTCAGTACTTGGTTGTTCGGTGATGATCACTTCCACCGTACAGAGAAATTCTTCATACTGGGGTAGTGAAAAACTAAATCTTTATCTTAAGAAGTCTGATTGTGGAGATCAATATTGATCGTTTGAGCCTACTTGAATTATAGGGGGAATAACTGGACCTCTTTTATTTTTCTGTTTGGTTTTTGTTTAAGATGAAGCAGGAAGAGCTCAAAGGCAACATAACTTGTCGGACAATTATATTGACTTGTCAGATGATAATGCCGTCACTTGTTGGATAATTATATCCACTTGTCAAATGATAATATCGAATTGTCGCCGCCGTAAAGTGGCTGAAATATTGCCAAAACGGTGTAATACAACAAACAATCCATCAATCAACTTGTGAAATCAAAGTACTAAAAGTACTGGAAAGAGCTAATCTTTGTTTGTAATGTATGGATATGCAAGTACTACTGGCATATCAAAAGATAATTTTGAATAATTTGCTTCATTCATTCGAGTCATTCTTTGATAAGATATTGAATACCAAACATGGCTATTGATGTAAAGGCATCCTTTTCATCTAAAGTTGAGTATCTTGTTGTAATTTGGTACTTTTATTTAAAAAGTGAAACAGGCAAGGGAATACACTGCTGTTTATTGGTCTTCTTCACCATCGTATGCTCAGGATAAATGCTGGGAATTCAAACGTGATAGGTCGTCTTTAGAAGATGACACTGGATGCCACCGACCAAGGAATATGTAACTAAGTTCGGGATCTGGTATACTCTGATAAGCGAATTCAGGTTGGAAAATAGCACAGATATTAGACATTTCACACGGTAGTGTTTCAACAATCTTACATTATCGTTTAGGTACGCTGAAGCTTACAACCCATTGGGTCCCCGGTTTACATGTTTAATTGGCGATAATTAGTAATGGATGGTAATGTGACAGGTAATGTTATACAAGGTGAAGGTCATTGGTATGGAAATCCAAGACATTCCGTGTTTCTGATATCTTTAGCATGTTATCTTGTGACATCTCCTTTTGGGAGTTAATACCATCCTCTTGGGGCCTCCGTGGCCGAGTGGTTAGAGCATCGAGCTCAAAATCACAAGGCCCCTCACCTCTAGTCGGCCCGGGTTCGAATCTCGCTCGCGCCGATATATGTGATAAATTTTGCCAGTTTACTTTTGGAAGGTCGGTTGTCTCTTCTCGGGTACATTGTATCTGGGTTCTCTCCTCCACCATTAAAAACTGGACGCCACCAGATACCTGAAAAGTTGTTGAGTATGGCGGAAAAAAACAAAACAATCAAATCAATCAATCTTCGTAGGATCCGGGATAGAATAGGTCCTCAGTCCCCCTTGCCTGTCGTAAGAGGTGACTAAATGGGGCGGTGGCTCGGATGAGACCGCAAGAACCGAGGTCGTCTCCTTGCTAAGAGGCCGTAAGCGCCGATCATAAGTCTAAATTTTACAGCCCTTCACCGGCACTGGCGATGTCTCCATATGAGTGATTGATTGATTGATTATTTATTGCTTTCCGCCACACTCAACAATTTTTCAGTTATCTGGTGGCGTCCAGTTTTTGTTGGTGGAGGAAAGAACCCAGATACAATGTACCTGGGAAGAGACCACCGACCTTCCGCAAGTAAACTGGCAAACTTGCTCACATAACGCCGCGGCCGAGATTCGAACACGCGCCGACAGAGGTGATAGGTCTTGTGATTTTGAGCCCGATGCTCTAACCACTCGGCCACGGAGCCCCCCCCCCCCCCCCCCCCCCCCCCATATGAGTGAAATAATCTACGGATACAGAATCCTTGCGCAGAAATTGAAAATTCGTGATTATTTATCCGATCTCAAGTCAGGAAACAAGAGGAAAAACCATGCAGCAGTTACAACAATGATGGCATTTTTTGAAAAGGAAGTGAAACAAGCACATGCTAAGTCTTAAAGTATTTATACGGATAAAAGACATTTCTTCACAAACTGTTAAATGGTTATTTTAGAGAGGCGGAGAAAAAACCCTGTCATTTATGGTAGTGTGCAAGAGAATATATCATTTGTCAAGAGAGGAAGCAGGAAGAGAGAGTAAACAAGCTAATGGTTTCCATATCATCTAAGATGAAGTCGTCCGCATTCCTGTACCTCCAAGTCAGTTGTTTCCTTTACGTACAAACCTACGATCAGTTTGCATTCACTTTATTTGATTTTGATTCAAACTTCGATCGTATTAGAAAACGGTATTTAACAAAGGAAGTATTGTGCATTAACAGTCGTTCATAAGCAGCAATTCGTTTTTTTTTTTAAAACGAGTAGATCAGCTGGTGAGGCTCTGGTGTACGAAAGTTGTGAGTAGTTCTGTAGGATGGAGAGGATATCCAAACAAGACAGTGGACGGAGACAAGGGGAAGTACTGCATGTACACGAAAACAAGACAAACAGAGGCGTGGCTCAGAATTGACTTGGGAGGAGTCTACAATATGAAATCCGTCAAATTATGGTATAGAAACGACTCAGGTGAGTACTACGTAAAATTCCTGCTTATTAATACACCTTCAAATAGAATATGTGTTGTGATTTTTCACTGTACTGCAGTATGCGTGCTCAACTGGCTGAGAAAGGTCTCAGGTACATGTAGATACAAAGCCAGAGAAAGCCATTATACTGTTTGATAGAGATTCCTGATTGTTACAATTATAATGATATCATTCTTAGCTGCATCCTTTTCAATTTGACAAGAATAAAAGTATGTCTTTAACAAGAGGCACATGGGCCTTAACGGATGTATGTGTATGTATGTATGTATGTATGTATGTATGTGTGTATGTATGTATGTATGTGTGTGTGTATGTATGTATGTATGTGTGTGTGTATGTATGTATGTATGTATGTATGTATGTATGTATGTATGTATGTATGTATGTATGTATGTATGTATGTGTGTGTGTATGTATGTATGTATGTATGTGTGTGTGTGTGTGTGTATGTATGTATGTATGTATGTGTGTGTGTGTGTGTGTGTGTGTGTGTGTGTGTGTGTGTGTGTGTGTGTGTGTGTGTGTGTGTGTGTGTGTGTGTGTGTGTGTGTATGTATGTATGTGTGTGTGTGTATGTGTGTGTGTGTGTGTGTGTGTGTGTTTGTGTATGTAGGTAGGTAGGTATGTGTGTGTGTGTGTGTGTGTGTGTGTGTGTGTGTGTGTGTGTGTGTGTGTGTGTATGTATGTATGTGTGTGTGTGCATTTGTAGGTATGTATGTATGTATGTATGTGTGTGTGTGTATGTGTGTGTGTGTGTGTGTGTGTGTGTGTATATGTATGTATGTATGTGTGTGTGTGTGTGTGTGTGTGTATGTATGTATGTATGTATGTATGTATGTATGTATGTATGCACAGCATAAACAATAGCTGCACCGGATGCGCATTGCGACAAAATATGTCTCTTCAATGATGCTCAAGTCACAAATGATGGAAAATCAAAATAAGAAGAAACTTGGAAGAGCTGAAAGAACTAAAAAAAAGTGGAGCCAAATCCGGATAAGGATCAGAATTATGCATGAGAGAGATAATCCTTAATTTTAAAATGAATTTCTTAATTTTATATATACAGTATAATCTGTCTAAACCGAACTGGTTCCGTAAAAAAAAATTGGCCGGATTAGACAGAATCCTGAATGCATGAAAATTTGAAGGAAATTATTTAAGAGTTATTTCCCTTTATTTATACATTCGTCATTTATTCAAGGCAAACTCTTTCATGCACACAAATACATAATTATTTATAATCGCCGATAAAGTGTCCAACATTAATTCAAGAATCCAAGTTTAATACAAAAAAATCTTTTCCATATACATATGCATATAACGTCTGATAGTTCACATAGACAAACGTGGCATATTACTTTTTAAAATAAGAATCGATAGTTTTTTGGTATGTCGTTGACTTGACTTCAATAATTTTCTTTTCAGTAATTTGAATCTTGAATTAATTAAGTTAATCATCATTGTTAATCACGATGGCGAAGTTAAACATTCAAGCACATCGGTATAATTCGTGCAAGTCGGACTATTGTCATTTTCGTCGGGTTCGTCATTGTCTTCGTCGCTTGACTTGTTTTCTACATGTAATGATTCTTTATGTTCGTCTACAATCGTTTTCTCCCATTCTCCCATTCTCCGTCATAAATTTACACAGTGGGAATGCGATCTCAATATTTTCTAAATCTTTAATAGAATTTTCTGCAACACCAAGGACAAACAACACGTTTGTATGTTGTCGTCGTTCTCTTTCACTACCTTCTTATTTCAGAAAAGGTTAGAATCTGACCAAAGTATAGACCTATGTTATAAGGTTATTACATATAATAAATATGACCCCTTTATCGTCTCCCGTTTGAATACATCTGTTTTTGAGATCTTTGAGTGCAAGCAGTACAGTACAGCGATAACATACGTACATATTTTAATTGCATTATTGACTTTAAGACATTTTTTACAATGCATTATCTAATGCCAATATATATTATTGTGAATGATCGTGGTTACGGCATCAAAAATAATACCACCTCTTTATGTCTGCCAGGCTTACAGATAGTTTTACAATTGAAAGCCTTTCTCTGCCAAACAAGTTTGAGAATTCCTTATTGAATGATATTATAGGTTTAAAACGGGGGTGGGGGATATCTCTCCGTATATGCTAAGTGAGAAGATTATTTCATTTTAAAACGCCTCCCCATGAGAAACAGGTGTGATCATTTCTCCTTATACTTACCTGTCATTTCGGATCAGTATATAGTACTTGAAAATACAGTTTTAATTATCCTTTGTGTACGTAATACACATCTACTTGCAATGTAAATAAATATTTGAATAAGGCTTTGAAGTCATTATTTCACGTCTTCAGCATGTCCAACGTACATACTAGGTCACACACAATACAGCTACTCATGAAGTGGTCCCACGAAATGAGTTTGTAAAGAATGTGAAGAGACAGCTATCTGAAAAGGGGGTGGGGGGGGAATGATACAAAGTGTGCGCGGTATTCTGTCAATAGGCATACAACAGTCTCGCCAAACACACAATATTTGTTGTCAAAGATTATTTTCCGCCACGGAGATGCACGCCCACATACAGTATTCATGACAATCTGCTTCGTTGACTTGCCTTTCTTTCCACTGCCACTTGATCGTGAGGGTTACTGACTTCCTGTAGGTGATGTAATACACCACACACATGTGCGGTAGATATACACTAAGCTATAGAGCGAGAGAGAAAGTTAAACACGATAAATGATGAAAAGTAAGGACTAAATCATCTACTAGTAAACTTCATCCGTGAATGCAGAGAAAATCCACTTTGGTTTACTTGCAAAATATACTTAAAACATTTTTCTAAATCCTGATCTTTGTCCTGTGACGGGAAATATAATTATAGAATGCACTGCTTATCGATTTTCTTGACCTCTAACTGATATGCAAAGGGTACTCTAATCCCAAGAATCATTAATTATTCTATGCGAAATTTTCAGTGCACATATTCTTACTGTTCTTGAATCATATTTTAAAGGGTTCGTAAAATGAACTTCTTAGTTAATAAAAACTTTATTTCAGAGTCTATATCGAAAGAATGACATCCTTCTTGTGCCTAATTTATTCCCAGAATTGCAATCCACGCAAGTGCATTTGAAGTTTTAACCCACTACAATTAGTTAGTCCGCGGGTTGACTAATCATAAGCATCACCGGGATTCCCAGTTTCAAGACCCGATTGAAAATTTTGAACGCGGATATTTAGCTTTGACGGATACTTACACAGTAGTTACGTTGCAGTGTCATTATAGACACCACATATTATGGTGAAACGTTGAACATGGATTGTCACGTGGCTATATTTCCGGAATGATGCAACATGAAACAAACAATTGCTACAGGACCATGTACAATAGAAAAATATTCACATAGCAGATAGAATTATCTTCCTCAACCAATATTAGCGGTATATCAATGCAGTGAGTATGTGCATGAAGTGATGTCGCACGTTTATTTTATTTTTTTCAGCCGCAAGCGCTCAATATGGGTAAGAGGCAGCTAAATCGGGCTGTCCTCCGGATGAGACCGCAAAACCCGAAGCCCCGTGTCACAGCAGGTGTGACACGATAAAGGCCAAAAGAGCCGAGTATGGGCCTAAATTTTTCAGCCCTTCACCGGCAATGGTGACGTCTCCATATGAGTGAAAAATTTCCGATAGGGACGTTAAATAATATATAATCAATCAATCAGATAGATTTGAAACTATGTACAGTGCGTCATTGACATTTGTAGATGTGCATATTGTCGGAATGGGAGGATCCCAAAGGTTATAGTGGATCTATGAGGGGTGGAGGCAGGGCAATAGCTTGTGAACGCCTCTCCTCCTATATGGCTTATCGGATAGACTTGGAACTTTGTACGATATATTAATGTCATTTTCATATGTGAATATTATAGGGACACAAGGATCCAATTATTATCCTTAAAGTTATAGTGGATCTAAGAGGAATGGAGGGTATAAAACAGCTTGTGAACACTTCTCCTATTTTACTTATCGGAGTTCTCTATGTTCATGTTCATGTTTTCTCCTCATATCATGCAGTACATTAAGGGGAGGGGGTTTAATTTGGAGCACTTTCTATTTGGGGAGCTGGCGAGTAAGGCTGTCACGTTTACAAAATTTTGTAAACGTTTAAACGAAGCATTGTAAACGAAACGTTACCGTTTAAACGAAGTGTTGTATAATTTAATAAAATAAAATACGCACGGAATTTTAAGACCCATTAATGACCATTATGTTTGTGTTTCAGTTTTCATCGTTCTATGGACGATGCAGAGATTGTCACCGGACGTTCCGGAGTATAAATATAAGACAGAATAAAATACACGAACATAAATATCCGGATAGCATTTAAATTGAATTCAATTTTCTTCACACTGTAGTGACTGTACAACATTTGCACAATACAGATCACAAATTCACAATAAACTTCATTTTTCAAATTTTCATTTCAGTGATTTCACATTAGATTGTCCAGAGAGGGCAGAGCTGGTGCCGCGGCTTCTTCCGTCGGTTCGGTTTTGACATGGACTTCACGTGCAGCCGGTGCAGGCGGAGCAGCGCAATTCACTTTATGTTTTAATCTTTTGTTCAAAAAGATC
This sequence comes from Ostrea denselamellosa, assembly GCA_024699665.1. Lineage (NCBI taxonomy): Eukaryota > Metazoa > Mollusca > Bivalvia > Ostreida > Ostreidae > Ostrea > Ostrea denselamellosa. Next base: position 3,900,598 of record JAMZEH010000050.1, on the reverse strand, counting down.
AGTTTGTCCACGTTCTCAGCGTCAAGGGAGGAGCGCAGTTTTGTAACAGTTCCACCCGCTGTGGAAAAGACGCGCACAGAGGCAACGGACGTTGCCGGTGTGCATAGCAAATCCTTTGCGAGACTTGCTAATTTTGGAAAATTAATACCACTGGTTTTCCACCAAGTGAATGGGTTGGTATTTGTCGGCGCACTTTTTTCAGATAGATATAATTCGATCTCTTCATCTGAAGTGGAAGGGGTAATTATTTTGCAATCTCCGGTGTCAAAATATGATCCTAACAGGAAGGATATATCATCCGGAGAAAGTTTACTTGAAATAATTATTCAAATAATTTAGATTGTAATTTGAACCCTGCAAGATTTGTGCCACATATATAAGACATCGTTTAAACGTTTAGGGATTTTGTAAACGTTTACAGCCCAAACACGAAACGTTACCGGTTACACGTGTACACGTGACAGCCTTACTGGCGAGACATTTGTTTTTAACAAAAATACTCTCTAGTTTTTTTTATATTTAGTTATAGAAGTAACGAGCTGATGCAGAAAAGAAAAATCCCTGGAAATGTGCCTGTTAAATGGACAGAGACGGATCCGGACAATGGGTTGGCATGTTGCTATACTTAATAGACACCGATGTAAAAATTGTATATATTTTCGAGTCGTGATATTTTTGACTCATTATTAATTTAAAAGTAATTTCCCAATAAAAAAAAATATTTAGCAATTTATGTTGATTTATGTGATTAATTACTGAGTGTTACCATTGCCATAGTGAAAAAGATCAACTTTTTTTTGTATTCCTCCAGAAATCGATTTATTTTGGTTTTGTTGATATTGCCTTAGCAACTTTCACGTGTTTATATCGAATTTTAATTTTCGCTGCTGACGTCTGTAATGTATTATCACACATGTTTATTGCTGATTACGTTGTAGGTTATACTGCCATTAAGTATCTTCCTTATTCATAGAACACCTCATCTGTAGAATATAGAATATAGTTAATTATATACACAACATAGAACATAGCTAATTTCCTTTTTTTTAATTTTATTTATTTATTTATTTACTTTATTTGAATTTTAAAATAAATATAAATATTTGTAGTTGCGATTAGCATTTATTTAGCCCAATGTAATTCATATGTATAAAATATTTTTCAAAGACAAATTAATATCAATATGATATATTAACATTTCCAATGTTTTTGGCTTAGGTATCTTTACAAATTTTAATATTAATGATAGCCATTTCTTCATGAATGTTTTGTGGACAATGTAAACAATATGCACAAGATTTTGATTAATATAGTATGTCAACTTTATCGACTGGGAATCGCGACAAAATGAAAATATAAGACATAAATTTTCTTATGACCTTCAGTAGTACTAGTACGGGTATCCCGACAAAATGAAAATATAAAACATAAATTTTCTTATGACCTTCAGTAGTACTAGTACGGGCAGTTTCTGACGTGTTGACAGATGGGTGGTTGAGGTGAGTACATTAATTTATGGACAATTTAAAAAAATAGAAAAAAAAAGAAAAAGGCTGCACCATGCGTATCAATGTATTTGGGTGGTTGTGTTAAGCGTATACTTTTTAATGTTAGTGTGGGTGGGTAAAAATTGCAATTTGATTGATTGATTATATATCGTTGCAATTTATCACACATTTTATTGCGTATTCAATTATTCTTCATGGTAACAAAAATTTGTACATTTCGCTGTTTACAGAGAATATATTATAAAACCTGATATCACATTAAAATTTTGGTAATAAACCTTGTAAGTTTATGAACATAAGGTATTTTAAATAATGTTTAAAAGAAGAAAAAAAGGTATGTAAACAAGACAGATTGTGACAAAAATGACATTTTGTGATTTATTCTGAAGAAGAACAGGGCATTGTTTTGTATTTATTTAAATGTCCATAACAAATGAATAACTTGGTTTAATCCTACTTAATTAATGTTATAACCTAATATAATGTGATTTAAAACATATATTCATGTTTTAAAACATGTGTAAGTGTATAAATCATGAGATCATCTTATTTGCACGAAACTTTGGAGGCTTGAATTTTGTGTGCACGAGAAAAACTGGAAGTTTGTGGGTATTGTTTAGCAATACATGTCCCCTATCTGTCCAATTCAAGTCATCTGCAAAATATTCGGCGTGAATAATCACATGATAACAGCTTATACACACGAATAACAATTTCTCGTAAAAACAAAGCCATATAATGACAGATTCAATTTCCGTATTTTCATTTCTCCAGCACTCGTACCTCGGCAAAACATGAATAGACCGCAATAAGATTCCAACTTGATTTGTAACATGGTAAAGCGATGTACCAAATCTGCAGATAGACGGCGAAAAGAGGTCAAGAAAATTAAGTATTTGATTTAATTTTCTAAGTCCATGGGCCATAATTCAGCAAAACAATCAATAGATTGGAACAAATTCAAACTTGATCTGCAACTTGTCATGGCACAGCAGTGTACCAAATACATGTATTTAATGAGTATCTGGAAGCATAAAAAATGTAGAAAACTCATTTGCCAGACTGACAGACAGATGGACAGACAGAGTGCAAACTTAACACCCCCCCCCCCCCCCCCCCCCCCCGCATTTCACTGGTAGGAGACTGATAAGCATGATACGGTATGTCAAATATGGAGTGTTGCGTTAAGAGTTATTTTAAAACCAATTTGAATGGGAAAAAATAATAGCCCCAAATTGATTTACCTTAAAGATCAAATATATGAAAGCGATTTAAATATTTGATATTTTATATACGAAGAAGATTTTCGATGGATTTGTAATGTTGACATCTTGTCTAAGAATAATCATTATTTAGAGTCAAACAAGTATAGAAGGAGATTACAAGGATTCTCCATCCGCCTGTCCAACACCCCTACACCAGTACCCAGTGACACCTGTTATCAGGATCCTGGAAACCAAACGCTGCCTCCCGTGTTGGAAAGAGAATGCCGGGGAGCGGCCAGATATGTGTGGGTCTACAAAAACAGAAAACGTAGCGGTTTCTTGGCACTTAAAAGATATGAAGTTGAGGTGTACGGTAAGAATCTATCTTGAATAGAAAAATATCAAAAGTTATTTTACTCTCGTGTCTACATCTATTTGTCTCTGAGATTCCTTTTGATGTCTTTCCGTGAGGCCTCAGTACCCCGATTGTCGTAAGACACGACTAAATGAATGGATGAGGTCGCAAAAAATCAGGCCCCCTGTCACAGCAGGTGCGATAAAGATCCCTCCATGCCCATAAGCCGTAAGCGCCGAGCATAGATCTAAATTTTGCAGCCTTTCACCAGCAATGGTTACTTCTCCGTCACAGGCACTTGGGGCATGGATCATTTTCTGATCTGAAATAGACACACTGATTTTTTTTTCTCTACTGAGCTTTTGTTAAAACTAAGCAAATTCGAGTATTCTTCTCCATCGGAAGCTTCCGGTGTCATCGTTTGCTTAATGTCATTCGGAACAGTAGTCTGGGTTATCGTTCCTGCACTTCCGGGCAGTCTGATGCACAACAACGAAATTGACTCTGATTGTGAGTGATTAAATATCTGCGAGTTTTGAAAATATAACGGAAAAACGAAAGTAGAGAAGAATGTCTAACCAATATATTGATATATGCGCATTCCATGTTTTGACTTGCTGTGAGTGAAAAATCAGGCGAAGTTTGAACCAGGTGAGGCAGACGACGTGAAAAGAGTTGCATGCCTTCTCTTCTTATAATCACTGAAAACGTAATTTTTGCTAATACGTGACAGAGACGAAAAATAACATACTTGGATGATCTTTAATGCATGTTTACAAAATATAAGTAGGAAAAAAATAGTGTCTATTTCAGATCAGAAAAAAATAGAGTGATAAGGGGGGGGGGGGGGGGGTATGATCATGATCCATGCCCCAAGTGACTGTGTTCTCCATATGAGTGAAAAATTCTTGAGCGGGACGTTACACAATATACAACTAACCAAATTCTTTTAATACAGTATATATTTCATTTTGTTATTTCATACAGGATGTCAGCTTCAATACTACGGTAGAAATTGTACAGAAAGCTGTGGACATTGCGGAAGTGGGGAACCCTGCCATATCATCAACGGATCCTGTCCCGGGTCATGTGATCCTGGATACCGAGGACAGAAATGTAACACGGGTGTGTACTAAAATTGCCTAGAACAATTATAGTTTTCAGGTATTATTTTTGTTACACACTGTAATAGCCACATTTCATTTTCATTATGTACACTAGACATTAACCCATGAAAGCATGGAGGATATAAAAAAATTACAGTTAATTTGTAAGCAAAAATTCAGAAACTGGGATTTTGAAGCTTTAAGTGAAGAAAAGTAAAGAAAGTTTTATGGGGGGGGGGGGGGGTATGTTTGTTTAAAAGTGGAGTTGTACACTGAATAATGCATAAATGTAATGTTTCCATATGAGTGATATTGTTTTGAAATTTTATTAAGCTATCCTTTTAAATTAAGACCTGCCTTGAAATATTGGACACTATATCCCTAAACGAATAACAAATAGATTAAATTATATATATATATATATATATATATATATATATATATATATATTGATTTAACTCAGTTAGAAATAGGTAAGTTTTGTATTGAGATAGACCCAGCTTAAACAGACTTTGATCCTTTCTATAAATGATTTAGATATTGTATAGGAGGTGGGCAAGTTTTGTTTTCCTTACTCATTGTATATGTATATTATACATACAGTGTAAGTGAGATGTAGGTTTGCAGTCTAACGTATGAAAAAATAGGCCCATAGGCCTCAACGGTCACCTGGGTATCTTTTTCTTCAAGTGTCTGGTCTGGTCTTGCAGACATCGACGATCATGGCTCTCCATTCCTTCCTGTTCTCGGTCTTTCTCGTGAGGTCATTGTTGGTGCCCTCTTTATTCGTTGCAAATTTGTTTAGACTGTCTGTGAATTTTGTGCGTTGCCTTCCTCTGCTCTTGTTTCCACATATTTTGCCACTCCATAACAGTTTCTTTAGTCCGCCATCCCTGATTATGTGGCCGAAGAATTTGAGCTGTCTTTCTCTGATGGTGTTGAGAACGGATCTCTTGTATCCAGCCATGTCCATTACCTCTGCATTTGTTTTTTCTTTTTGTCCATGATATTTTCACGATTCTTCGGATGAACCACACTTCCACTGCTTCTAGTCGCTGTTTTGTGTCCTTGGTTAGCGTCCAGCATTCGTATCCGTATAAAAGAATGGCCTATACGTAGGCTCTCATAACATGAGTGTCATAGCCAATAAAAGACCTGTCTGGTAGTATCATCTGCATTGTAGCCTCATTTTGGAGCCTTTGACCACAACTATATGATCTTTCTATTTATAAATGCAATTCCCATTCAAACACAACAGAAGGAAAGCTGAAACTTGAAGCATTTAAATCACCCCGTGTTTCCCTTTTGGTTTGATTGATTGTTTGTTTGTTTTACGTCCCGTCGAGAATTTTTCACTCATATTGAGACGTCACCAGCTGTAGGTGAAGTACCAAAAATTTAGACCTATGCTTAGCGCTCAGGACTGTAGCAGTGAGGGTTCTTTAACGTGCCAAAGCCTACCGTGATACGGGACCTCCGTTTTTAAAGGTCATATCCAAAAGACCCGTGATTCTCACTTCTAAATGCCGAGCGTTTGGCGAAGGAGCAATAACTACCTATTTTTCGTCTTAGGTTTGACGCGGCCATGGCACGAGCGGGGTTCGAACTCACGACCTTCCGGTTACGAAGCGAACGCTCTAATCACTGAGCTACCGCGACCGGTCCCTTTTGGTAACGGGCTTCATGAACATGTTGACCATGCATTTGCCTTTTCTTCCACATATGGAGCTGTAGAGAAGATTTTAAAAACGTTTTTGCAGTTTTTTTATGGCCCCAAGCCATGAGGCACTGGGATATGATCTTAAATTTCACAATTTACATATATTCATTCTATCCCAACTGTGTGTGCCCCACCCTTAGGGCCCCATGGGAGCAGGGGACCTGAGTTTTACAATTTGTGTCCCCCATCTCCAAAAGATTCGTCCTACAAATTTTCAGAGGAATCGGAATGGTAGTTATCAAGAAGTTAAACAATGTTCAGTTATTAACACATTTAATCACTGCTCATTTTGGTTCCACCCTGATACCAAAACCCCTACCCCTGGGATCACGACATTTACAATTCTGGTAAACGGTCACCTACTTATTATACATATTCATTTAGTTTCAGTTTGGCATCAGTAGCATTAACGGTGTTTTACTAAAGTTTTACACTTGAAAACTAAATACCATCTTTGGCCACACCCTGGTGTTAGACCCTCTACCCCAGGGATCATGAAAGATGCAATTTTAGTAGAGGCCTTCCTGCTCTACATTAGCAGGAATTTAGCTTTTCTTACAAACCATCTACCTGCAATCACGTGACTGATCATTATATAGATGGATGTATCGATGCGTAGCAAGGATTTTATTGTCTAGAAGGTGAATAGAAATTTCGTTCAAAATGAAAATCTACATTGCATTTCTACATTAGAATATTCATTTTGCAAATTGGCAGGTTCCAAAATAATATCTTGATGTCATACTTTATAATAATTCAAAGATTTCTGATTCATGAACGGTGAAAATATTCATATGCATGTGTTATGAATTCCGTACGACACGTGACAATTCTAATTATATTGTTTATATAGTGGAAAAATCAATGGAGCCGACCAGGTTTTATGGAGTCCTCGCAGCTGTCATTGTCAGTATGGTTGTGAATGCAGTGTTGGTTACTATCTACCTGTGTACGAGGTTTGTTCCAATACAAATATTAGTGTACATGCTCATTCTGACCGTACACTCACATACTTAATAAACTTTCATTTCCATTGAAAAGTATCATACAGATCTAATTTGTAATGTATATTACACATTACATCGATTCATTGTAGTTGGTTGGTTTGATGTAGAAAGTTATCATTTTGTCCTTTTAAGTATATACTTACTGAGAAGCCATTCATCAGCCTAATAAGTTATAATCTAACGCTGGGCACTATCGGTAGTTTAGAAGTATGGCTTTTCTAGCATATATACACTATGGTGATAACAGAACTCAGCTTTTAAGTTTGATACAAAACTTCTTTTTTTTTTGAGTTCTGTTATCTGGTGACGTCCAGTTTTTCACATATATCGGCGCGAGCGAGATTCGAACCCGCGCCGACTGGAAGTGAGAGGCTTTGTGATTTTGAGCGTGATGCTCTAACCACTCGGCCACGGAGCCCCCCCCCCCCTTTTTCTTTTTTGATATTCAATGAAAAAAACGTTGATATTGTTTATAGCATACCAATTCATGAGCTTCAGAATATATGATCCAATATACATATTTGCAGAAGAAAACGATTGGCAAGACACAAAAGAGAGAAATCCATGGAAAGTCCCCAAAACGAAGTTAAGCTATCAGTTATATCTGGCAAAACTGATGATCCTACAGCGGACACTTACGAAGAGCTTGGGGAGAGAGCATTGCCACCAAACTACGACATTATTTGTTAACGCTTCACTTCAAATCGTTGTTGTTCCCGTGGAGATCCGGATTAGAATAGGTCCTTAGTACACCGTGCTCGTCGTAAAAGGCTACTAAAAGGGGCGGTCCTTCGGATGACCAACAATACCCAAGACATCACACCGGAAATCAAAGTCAGCGGGTAAAGTCTTGACACAGTGAAAACCTTTCATTATCTTGGCTCCATCATATTGGACGAAGGTTCAAAACACGAAATTATGACAAGGATCCCACAAACAACAGGGTATTAGCAAAACTCTAGACTATCAGGAGAGATAAGAACATCAGTCTGCGCTCTAACTAATGCGGTCCTTTGCATTATTAATCTTCCTATACCCCTGTGAAATATGGACACTCACCGCAGAGCTAGAAAGGAGGGAACTGAGATGAGATGCTACAGGAAGATCCCAGGCATCCACTATACAGATCATGTGACAAACGAAGAGGTCCACACTAAGAGGAAGCTATAGGACACCGCGATGATGCCCTCATCGTTGTAAAGAAGCGAACATTAGAATGGTATGTTTCCAGTACAAGAAGACTTGCAAAATCAATCCAATGGAGACTGTGCCTTTGAGCAGGGAGGGATCTTTAACGTGCCACACCTGCTGTGACACGGGGCCTTGGTTTTTGCTGTCTCATCCGAAGGACCGCCCCATTTAGTCGCCTCTTACGACAAGCCAGGGCTACTGAGGATCTATGCTAACAACCTGGATGCCCACGGGGTTTCCCCAAATTGAACGCTCACGTAACACATAAATATTACATGCTTGCAATGTTATCATTTTTACAAAGTGTTTGTAAATTAATATCATAAAATCACGCATTAAAACAATTTAAACATTTTACCTACATTTTTTTAAATGTCAACCCCCCCCCCCCCAAAAGAAAAATGAATAAATAAAACTTTGCTATGATTTAAAAGTATATAACAGTAAGTTTTATATTAGCTTGGTCTAAGGTTTAAATGATAGAAGGAAAGTGCATACAGTTTTTATGAAATACTAAGATTTAATTGAGATACGAGTGCGAGTCAATAAGTAACTAGCCTATGCCATTTCCAATTGACCGAGGCGGTCACAATTTTCATGCCTTGTTTCAATACATGTTTTGTACCTGACAGTACGAAATTGCACGCGTATTAAGCCATTCGTTAATAAGATATTGAATGTCAACATGGCTACTGATGCAAAGGCGTGTTTTTCATCTAAATTTGAGTACCGTGCTGTAATTCAGTACTTGTATTTAAAACAAGCAAGGAAATTCACGGCGAGTTAGACGATGTTTATGGGTCTTCTGCACCATCTTATGCTATGGTTAAATTCTGGGTAGTGGAATTCAAACGCGGTAGAACGTCTTCTGAAGATAACCCAGGTCTAAATGTCATCGACGAAGAAATATGTGTAACTAAGTTCGGGATCTGGTATACTCTGATAGGCTAATTCAGGTGGAAGAAATAACACAGGCATTAGGCATTTCCCATGGTAGCCTTTCAACAATTTTATATGATCATTTAAGTATGAGGAAGCTTACAACCCACTGGGTCCCCGTTTTACATGTTTAATTGGCGATATTTAGTAATGTATGGCGATGTGACGAGGTAATGATATACAAAGCGAAAGTCACTGTTATGGAAGTCCTAGACGTTCTGTGTGTCTGATATCTTAAGCATGCTATCTTTGGACATGTTTTAGAACAATATACAACCATCTTATTGTAGAGCTAATTCACCCTACATCAAAGTACATCTAAAATCTTCAGGCATTGACACAAAACATTCATTCTCTACGGATATAAGAACTTTTGTTCAGAAACATTATGCGGAAATTGAAAACATGGGAAGACAGTGATTGCTTATACGATCTCAAGTCAGAAAACAAGATGAAGAACCACGCAGCAGTTACTACAATGATGGCATTTGTCAAATGAAAGTGAAACAAGCACATGCTAAGTATTAAAGTATTTATGCGGATAAACGACATTTCTTCACAAACTGTTAAATGGTTATTTTGGGGAGACGATTCCTGAAAAAGAAAACTTGACATTTATAGTAGTGTGCAAGAGAATATATTATTATTATTACTATTATTATTATATTCACTTATATAGCGCAAAATTACGTATAGTTACTATGCGCTTTACAGAGTTTGTCTTAACCCCTTCTCTACCGTACCGGCCAATTTGACCGGTGGCGCGTAAAAACAGGACAACGCAAAAGGGGCGCCTTTAAATCTTTGAAACCACGGTCATAAGACATCTGAGTTATATATCATATTTTACAGAATCTCTTGTAGTTTTTAATCATGTATAAATCAATAATGTAAATAGAGACATATAAGAGATTTTGGCATTTGAAATGAAAGGTGCTGTCGTGAAAATATGACGTTATGCATTGCCGCAAGCCATTTTTGCCTTCGGTGTTGCTTTATTCAATTTTATTTTTAATGCAATATATCGTATACCTTAGGAAAGCATACTGTCCACACTTTTAGTGTATATGAAAATTATTTTAATTCCTTTACATGATTGTAAGAAAATAGAAAGTTTCTACACATGTACATATTCTAACGCTGTAATTTCTCAATGTTTAGACAGTTCGGCATTTTACATATATTTGTATATGGAAATAGGGAAAAGTAAATTCATTCTATAAAAGTAGAGAAAATTTACTTTTCAATGAGTGTTTATTTAGGTTCTAATTACACGTAGTTATTGTATTACGAGAAAATGAAATCAGATACATGCTGTGTGGTTTTCCTAGAATTGCGAGAAAATAACGTCGTTGAACCCGAATGCCACGCGTCGCACAAAAATAGTATTTTACCATTTATGTTGGTTATTAAATGTGTGTTGCGATACACTAAAACAGTATTTACGTGTGTAACATAATTGCAAATATATATAATTATTATTTATTCATAACAGAGAGCTGTACATACGAACCATTCGATTTATAAATATAAAACAACTGTTACACGTTTCAAGTAGGCTACAGCTAGGTCTATGTAGTTTTTAAAAATGTTATACGTAACCCTAATTTGAAGGATATCCTTTCATTTGGATTTAGATATATAACATTTCTATTTCGAACAAACATTTTTCATTTGTTAAAAAAAAAAAATACATGTTTATTTATGTAATCCGGATCCGGGGTTTTCTGACGGTTCACAAGCAAACACGTGTTTCCGTTTCACTGAAAACAACAACACAGCGATCTTGCACAGTATCAACATTTTTCCACGCGTTAGTTACTTAGTATGGACAACGATATGATATCATCAGATGAAGAAGATGCCCTGGATCTCCTGTTGCAAGATATAATTGATGATGATCCGAGTGATCCTGCCTTCAATGTAAACGACATGTAAGTTTATTAGGCTGAGTGACAGCTTGGGGCCATGAGGGGGAAAAGAGCGCGAAAATTTGTTTGTACCTCTCTCTTTTGATGGAAATTCACGGTTTATTGTTGTAATTTGTAGTTTCATGAAAGAAAGTAATCATAATATATGATATCACATCTATATATGACATAAAATCCAAAATATAAACCGATTTAGGCGATTACACCAAATTCTCTGCCCCCGGCGCGGCATTCACTGTGTTGTTCATTATAAGTCAACGTGCGTTGTTAAAAGGTTTATCGCCTAGAACATTTGTCTTGTTTAAAAAAAAGATGCAAGCATGCTTAAGAATTGTTACAAAAAACACATTATTTTATCGATGTAATTATTTACATCGTTTGAGCTCTGGTTAATATACATTAGGGGAAAAAGGGTGAGGGGGGGGGGGGGGTCTTACAGTTGCATACATGCACTAAACATTATAATCATAATGGTAATTTTATATGGTGTTGTTAGATACTTGTATATAATTTATTACGCAAGACTCACTGGCGGATTTAGCGAGTTGGAGGGGGATTGGTTGGGCTGCACCCCCCTAACTTCATTTCCTGGATCCGCCCCTGTCTATAATTGCAAATTGAATTCTGCGAGAACCTTCAGGCATCCTTATATAAATCATGACTGCTCAATTGCAATGCCAGTATATGTATATATATTTATATCAATCTTTTAACAGGGATTTGGCATCTCAGTCTACACTGGGAAGTTCCCAGTTATCCTCTGGAAGTCAGGATCCACTTTCAAATCCAGATTTACATTGGAAGGATGGTGATGTGGAAGACACAGGGGCCCCGGATCCAAGGACTGCAGCATTTCACCCAGAGCGACAGCCAGGCGTGCAGTTGGGACGACTCTTGAGGTTGGTAGTGCTCTCGCTTAGCACCCAGGTGCTCATGAGTTCACAGGGATTTTTCAAGGCTGTTGTTGGGTCCGATTGTCGGACCCATTCCCAACGCGAAAATGGTCTGAATTTTCCCAAAATATGAACAAATTTTCCCAATTTTAAACTTATATGGAACTAATTGAAAAAAGTCTTGCCAAGTATTTTGATTTTTCAATAAGGGTCTTAGGGAATGATGGCAAAAATGCTAAATTTAATATTTGCATTTTTTTTTTCCAGATATGGGGCTAAAACTTTCCGAGCACCTATAGATTTTTTGAAGCTTTTTCTGACGGAAACTCTGGTGTTCTCAATTTGTGTTGCCACCAATCATTATGCTGATACGGCCATTGCTAGAGGAGATAGAATGTCTTATTCTTCCCACGGAAGTTGGCAGCCTCTTAGTGAAGAGGAGCTGTATAGGTATCAGTAGATCTGAAATATTTCCATTTTTAAATGAATTCAACATCATGTTTTCTTTGACTATTAATTATACTATATAGTAATTTTAATATATATCTGATGTAAAGTTCAAAGAGTAATTGCAGAATCTTAGACTAGTAATGAATTAAATACTGTACAAGATAATGATTGCAATCCAATGAGACTAAAATTATTGTGGCTGTACATTTAAGCTTGCCATAAGGATGGCAATTGTTTGGCCCATACTCTGCACTTCATGCCTTTGAGCAGAGAGTGATCTACTGAGTATATTGTGTCACACTTATTGTGATGCAGGGAGTCGACATTTGCAAATTATCCCTTTAATTTGGCCTGTTAATATGACAAGCAAGGGGCATTAGGTATCAATGACCTATTGAGTATTTTGACCCTGATTTCCATAAGAACCTTTAATTTTCCTATTTTCTTTATGTTCTAGGTTTTTGGGCATCATCCTATATATGTCTGTCGTGAAGTTCCAATCTATTGATAGATATTGGTCAACGCATGCTCTCTATCGGTACAACCCAGTACCAGGGATTATGTCAAGAAATAGATTCCAGGCCATTTTGTCCTTTCTACAAGTAACCCCACCAACTGATATCAACAAAGGGTTTTACTTTTGTCAAATTTCACATTTTTTTAATAAGATGTTTAACTACTGAAACTGCATGTGACCGAATTATGTGAATAGCTGGACATTTCCATGTATCCTATAGCAGTAAATTTATCAGTCTCCAAGGGCACATCTTTTATGTTCATGTATATAATTAATTGCGTATAGTTTTTGCTATGTCTTTTTGTCTGTCTATGATCAAAAGAAAAACTTTTAATGGCAAGAGCTTGTGGATGAGTAATACCTCAAATTTTACATGTTTATGTTTTTGGCAAAATCTTTACAAAGATTGTTTAAAAAGCAAAGTTTTCTTTTTATCAGCTGAGAAGTTAACTCGCACCAAGTCCTTGGTTGATCATGTTCGAGAGAAATCCAAAGAACTGTACCAGCCTCACAGGGAAATAGCGGTAGATGAAAGAATGGTCGCCTCCAAGCATAAGTTCTCGGGTATCCGTCAGTTCATCAAGGATAAACCTGTTCGCTTTGGAATAAAGCTGTGGGTTGTTGCAGGTAATATGTCTGGCTATACATATAACTTTTTTATGTATCTTGGTAAAAAGAACACTATTTTTACAGATAAGACAAAGGGTATTGGATTTAATATTGCTTTTACAATATGTAAACCTCTTTTTGATCAAGGATATAGGTTGTTTACTGATTGTTTTTACACATCTTTAGCTCTAGGCAAAGAATTGCTTGCAAGGAAAGTTTACCTTATTGGTGTCTTGAAATCAAATAGTATGTCCATACCTGATGAGCTTAAAAATGTTAAGATGTGGGAAAGAATAGCCACTAGAGGTGATTTTAGATGGCACAGAGTTGATGAATTTGTTTTTGTCCAATGGAAAGATTGCAAAGTAGTTACTTTTATGTCGCCATTACATCAGGGCTCAGATACAACTGTTTGTCAGCATACTATGAAATCTAGATTAACTTGGAACAAAAAAGAACTTGTACAGCCTGTTGTTGCCAATGATTATAACAAATGTATGGGAGCTGTTGATCTTTCAAACCAGTTTACGAATAAGTATCCATCTTATATTAGAACTCAGTATCACTGGTGGAAAGTTTTGTTTTTTCATTTGCTAGATATCATGGTTGTTAATTCTTATATTCTTTTTCAAGAATTTAGAAAATCACATGAGACAATCAATTTACAAATGTTTCTTCTGTATTTGGACAACTCGAATTCCGTGAGTCACTAGCTATGTCACTGATGGGTTTAAATGAAAAGTGTACATCAAAAGATAACCCCCTTGTATGTATGCCTGAATTTTTTGAAAAAAGGAAAGATTGTACATTTTGCAATGCAGAGGCAATCCTTATGAATAAGAAGGTTCCTAGTTATAAGACATCTGTATTTTGTCCATCATGTCAAGTTCCTTTATGTTTGTCTAATGACAGAAATTGTTTTAAGAAATGGCACAGTGAAGAAGGTGGAGATGTTAGAAAGTGTGCGGAATCATCATGCAAAAAGAGAAAACTATGAATTTTAATATTGTTTCATTGTATGAACTTTTCTCTGTTGTCAAATGTACTGCTAGTGAATGCTAAATGTTATGCAATACATATAAGAGGCCTGAAATAATTGACAATATCTGAAATATTTACAGAGGTTGTCTTAATGAAGATGAAACACTTATAAAAAGAACACCTAAGAATGAAATTGACAAATTATTACTAAAATAGCGATTAGACACCAAAATGTTGTATAAAAGTATAGCAGTCAGATGTCGAGACAAAAATTACATACGTCGTCTTTGATGTGATATTGATTATGCTAAAATGTAATCGCGTTTGAACAGCAGTGTTTTGACTTATCATTTGTCAAGAGAGGAAGCAGGAAGAGAGAGTAAACAAGCTAATGGTTTCCATATCATCTAAGATGAAGTCGTCCGCATTCCTGTACCTCCAAGTCAGTTGTTTCCTTTACGTACAAACCTACGGTCAGTTTGCATTCACTTTATTTGATTTTGATTCAAACTTCGATCGTATTAGAAAACGGTATTTAACAAAGAAAGTATTGTGCATTAACAGTCGTTCATAAGCAGCGATTCGTTTTTTTTTTTAAAACGAGTAGATCAGCTGGTGAGGCTCTGGTGTACGAAAGTTGTGAGTAGTTCTGTAGGATGGAGAGGATATCCAAACAAGACAGTGGACGGAGACAAGGGACAAAATACCTACACGTACACAAAAGACGGAAAAACAGAGGCTTGGCTCAGAGTAGATGTAGGAGAGGTCTACAATCTGAAATCTGTTAAATTATTGTATAGAAACGGCAATAAGTAATCCGCAAACTCCCTGCTTATTACACACCTTCAATAGAATATATGTAGTGATTTAACACTGTACGTACAGTAAGCGTAAAGAAGTTGTCGAATACATGTAAATATAACGGCAGAGAAAGCAATTGTACTGTCTGATAGAGATAATTAAAATACCACACATGTAAATACAACGGCAGAGAAAGCAATTGTACTGTCTGATAGAGATAATTAAAATACCACACATGTAAATACAACGGCAGAGAAAGCAATTGTACTGTCTGATAGAGATAATTAAAATACCACACATATGTAAATACAACGGCAGAGAAAGCAATTGTACTGTCTGATAGAGATAATTAAAATATCACACATGTAAATACAACGGCAGAGAAAGCAATTGTACTGTCTGATAGAGATGATTAAAATACCACACATGTAAATACAACGGCAGAGAAAGCAATTGTATTGTCTGATAGAGATGATTAAAATACCACACATGTAAATACAACGGCAGAGAAAGCAATTGTACTGTCTGATAGAGATAATTAAAATACCACACATGTAAATACAACGGCAGAGAAAGCAATTGTACTGTCTGATAGAGATAATTAAAATACCACACATGTAAATACAACGGCAGAGAAAGCAATTGTACTGTCTGATAGAGATAATTAAAATACCACACATGTAAATACAACGGCAGAGAAAGCAATTGTACTGTCTGATAGAGATAATTAAAATACCACACATGTAAATACAACGGCAGAGAAAGCAATTGTACTGTCTGATAGAGATAATTAAAGTACCACACATGTAAATACAACGGCAGAGAAAGCAATTGTACTGTCTGATAGAGATAATTAAAATACCACACATGTAAATACAACGGCAGAGAAAGCAATTGTACTGTCTGATAGAGATAATTAAAATACCACACATGTAAATACAACGGCAGAGAAAGCAATTGTACTGTCTGATAGAGATGATTAAAATACCACACACGTAAATACAACGGCAGAGAAAGCAATTGTACTGTCTGATAGAGATGATTAAAATACCACACACGTAAATACAACGGCAGAGAAAGCAATTGTACTGTCTGATAGAGATAATTAAAATACCACACACCTAAATACAACGGCAGAGAAAGCAATTGTACTGTCTGATAGAGATGATTAAAATACCACACACGTAAATACAACGGCAGAGAAAGCAATTGTACTGTCTGATAGAGATGATTAAAATACCACACATATGTAAATACAACGGCAGAGAAAGCAATTGTACTGTCTGATAGAGATGATTAAAATACCACACATGTAAATACAACGGCAGAGAAAGCAATTGTACTGTCTGATAGAGATAATTAAAATACCACACATGTAAATACAACGGCAGAGAAAGCAATTGTACTGTCTGATAGAGATAATTAAAATACCACACATGTAAATACAACGGCAGAGAAAGCAATTGTACTGTCTGATAGAGATGATTAAAATACCACACATGTAAATACAACGGCAGAGAAAGCAATTGTACTGTCTGATAGAGATGATTAAAATACCACACATATGGAAATACAACGGCAGAGAAAGCAATTGTACTGTCTGATAGAGATGATTAAAATACCACACATGTAAATACAACGGCAGAGAAAGCAATTGTACTGTCTGATAGAGATAATTAAAATACCACACATGTAAATACAACGGCAGAGAAAGCAATTGTACTGTCTGATAGAGATAATTAAAATACCACACATGTAAATACAACGGCAGAGAAAGCAATTGTACTGTCTGATAGAGATAATTAAAATACCACACATGTAAATACAACGGCAGAGAAAGCAATTGTACTGTCTGATAGAGATAATTAAAATACCACACATGTAAATACAACGGCAGAGAAAGCAATTGTACTGTCTGATAGAGATAATTAAAATACCACACATGTAAATACAACGGCAGAGAAAGCAATTGTACTGTCTGATAGGGATAATTAAAATACCACACACATGTAAATACAACGGCAGAGAAAGCAATTGTACTGTCTGATAGAGATAATTAAAATACCACACATGTAAATACAACGGCAGAGAAAGCAATTGTACTGTCTGATAGAGATAATTAAAATACCACACATGTAAATACAACGGCAGAGAAAGCAATTGTACTGTCTGATAGAGATAATTAAAATACCACACATGTAAATACAACGGCAGAGAAAGCAATTGTACTGTCTGATAGAGATAATTAAAATACCACACATGTAAATACAACGGCAGAGAAAGCAATTGTACTGTCTAATAGAGATAATTAAAATACCACACATGTAAATACAACGGCAGAGAAAGCAATTGTACTGTCTGATAGAGATAATTAAAATACCACACATGTAAATACAACGGCAGAGAAAGCAATTGTACTGTCTGATAGAGATGATTAAAATACCACACATGTAAATACAACGGCAGAGAAAGCAATTGTACTGTCTGATAGAGATGATTAAAATACCACACACGTAAATACAACGGCAGAGAAAGCAATTGTACTGTCTGATAGAGATGATTAAAATACCACACATATGTAAATACAACGGCAGAGAAAGCAATTGTACTGTCTGATAGAGATAATTAAAATACCACACACGTAAATACAACGGCAGAGAAAGCAATTGTACTGTCTGATAGAGATAATTAAAATACCACACACGTAAATACAACGGCAGAGAAAGCAATTGTACTGTCTGATAGAGATGATTAAAATACCACACATATGTAAATACAACGGCAGAGAAAGCAATTGTACTGTCTGATAGAGATAATTAAAATACCACACATGTAAATACAACGGCAGAGAAAGCAATTGTACTGTCTGATAGAGATAATTAAAATACCACACATGTAAATACAACGGCAGAGAAAGCAATTGTACTGTCTGATAGAGATAATTAAAATACCACACATGTAAATACAACGGCAGAGAAAGCAATTGTACTGTCTGATAGAGATAATTAAAATACCACACATGTAAATACAACGGCAGAGAAAGCAATTGTACTGTCTGATAGAGATGATTAAAATACCACACATATGTAAATACAACGGCAGAGAAAGCAATTGTACTGTCTGATAGAGATGATTAAAATACCACACATGTAAATACAACGGCAGAGAAAGCAATTGTACTGTCTGATAGAGATAATTAAAATACCACACATGTAAATACAACGGCAGAGAAAGCAATTGTACTGTCTGATAGAGATAATTAAAATACCACACATGTAAATACAACGGCAGAGAAAGCAATTGTACTGTCTGATAGAGATGATTAAAATACCACACATGTAAATACAACGGCAGAGAAAGCAATTGTACTGTCTGATAGAGATGATTAAAATACCACACATGTAAATACAACGGCAGAGAAAGCAATTGTACTGTCTGATAGAGATGATTAAAATACCACACACGTAAATACAACGGCAGAGAAAGCAATTGTACTGTCTGATAGAGATGATTAAAATACCACACACGTAAATACAACGGCAGAGAAAGCAATTGTACTGTCTGATAGAGATGATTAAAATACCACACACGTAAATACAACGGCAGAGAAAGCAATTGTACTGTCTGATAGAGATGATTAAAATACCACACACGTAAATACAACGGCAGAGAAAGCAATTGTACTGTCTGATAGAGATGATTAAAATACCACACATATGTAAATACAACGGCAGAGAAAGCAATTGTACTGTCTGATAGAGATGATTAAAATACCACACATGTAAATACAACGGCAGAGAAAGCAATTGTACTGTCTGATAGAGATAATTAAAATACCACACATGTAAATACAACGGCAGAGAAAGCAATTGTACTGTCTGATAGAGATAATTAAAATACCACACATGTAAATACAACGGCAGAGAAAGCAATTGTACTGTCTGATAGAGATGATTAAAATACCACACATATGTAAATACAACGGCAGAGAAAGCAATTGTACTGTCTGATAGAGATGATTAAAATACCACACATGTAAATACAACGGCAGAGAAAGCAATTGTACTGTCTGATAGAGATAATTAAAATACCACACATGTAAATACAACGGCAGAGAAAGCAATTGTACTGTCTGATAGAGATAATTAAAATACCACACATGTAAATACAACGGCAGAGAAAGCAATTGTACTGTCTGATAGAGATAATTAAAATACCATCAGTCTCAGCTGCAACCTTTTTTTTAATTTGACAAGAATGAAAGTATCTCTTTAACAAGAGGAGCATGGACCTTAACAGTTATATGGTCACCTGTGTATTATGTGCTTCTCTCTCTCTCTCTCTCTCTCTGTTTCTCTCTCTCTGCCTCTCTCTCTA
Organism: Ostrea denselamellosa; assembly: GCA_024699665.1. NCBI lineage: Eukaryota > Metazoa > Mollusca > Bivalvia > Ostreida > Ostreidae > Ostrea > Ostrea denselamellosa. The sequence goes on along the minus strand of JAMZEH010000050.1, from coordinate 3,881,008 downwards.
TCTTTATATATATATATATATATATATATATATAGCTCTGTGTGTGTGTGTGTGTGTGTGTGTGTGTGTGTGAGAGAGAGAGAGAGAGAGAGAGCTTTAATATTTTTTTATACAGATGTTTTATAAGATTACATATGTATCAATGTACGTACGCTACGGAAAGTATTTATAAATTTGTACCTATGTATGAAATCGTATTTGGTTAAATATTGCATTACATTTTCCTTTGGCTACCCCCATCAACTAGGATATTTTCAAAGAGTTATCTCTCTTGGATTTATAAAATTGTAAAAATGTTCAAATGTCATTCAGAATCAACCAAACCCCAAAATATCCAACTTTTTACTACTTTTAAAATTCTGAATAGTAAATAATGAATTATCATAGTGCATAACCTAATATATTGGGAATGTACAACAATCGTTTGTTTGACATCGATCAGAAAGACAACTTGTAAAGAGGCGGATCTTGCATTATTAGAACGTTTGTAAAGAGGCGGATCTTGCATTATTAGAACGTTTGTAAAGAGGCGGATCTTGCATTATTAGAAAGTGTGTTCAAGTTTGGTTTCTTTGGTTGCTTGTTGTACGTCCCGTTAAGAAGTTTTCACTCATTTTGAGACGTCACCAGCTGTAGGTGAAGTACCACAAATTTTGACCTATGCTTAGTGCTCAGAGCCGTAGCAGTTAGGGTTCGTCAATGTACCAACGCCTGCCATGACACGGGACCTCCGTTTTTAAAGTCATACAAAAAACAATTCCAGCGATTCTCACTTCTAAATACCAAGCGTTTAACGAAAGAGCAATCAATGTCTATTTTTACGTCTTAGGTTTGACACAGTCATGGTATAAGCAGAGCTGTAACTCGCGACCTCCCGGTTACGAAGCGAACACTCAAACAACCGAGACTATATCGAGACTAAAACAATATCTGGTTGAGACTTCCGAATCACATCATGGTATTCGAGATTCGAGATATCGGTATTCGAGATGCCGAAGTCCACATATATATATATATATATTTATATATATATGAGAGAGAGAGAGAGAGGGGGGGGGGGGGGTAAATTGCTCGAAAAATCGCTTTTTATCACAGTTTCTGTAAAATGCTCGAGAAATCGCTTTTTATCACAGTTTCTGTAAAATGCTCGAAAAATCGCTTTTTATCACAGTTTCTGTAAAATGAAATATTTTCAAAAGAAGGACTTCCATCATTTCATATTCTTTTATTCTCCAAAATGTGATTTTTCACCTGTAGCTTCAGACAAGGTGAATAAAGATGGTCTGTCAAAAACTTTTACACAACGAAAGGTCATTTCTAACTTTTTTTTAATCCAAAAGATGATGAAATGTCACCTTTATCTTTTGCTTTGTTTTTTCTTTGTGTGCTGTCGCTGTTCTCTGTCACGGCCTTCCTATTTTAGAAAAGGTTACAATCTGACTAAAGTATAGGCCTATGTTATAAGGTTATTACATATAATAATGGTGATTCCTTTACCAATTCCATCGTCTCCCTTTTGAATACACGTGTCTCTTATACATACTGTTGTCACCTGCCTTTCAGATCTTTGTATCCAAGCAGTATACCACAACAAGAAAATGCGTACTTTTTGTTTTAACTTGCAATTTTGATTTTAAGACACCCCTCCATTACAAACAGGTGTGAGGGTTCCTCCGTTTATAGACCAGAAAATAAGATAAATGAATATGATGCCTCTACATCTACCTGGCTTAAGGCTTGTTTTACAATAGAAAGCTCCTCTCTATGACAAACAAATCTGAGAATTCCTTATCAAAACATATCATAAATTTAAAACTGAAGAGGAGGGATGCCTCTAGGAATTAGCCAGGTGAGAGGATTATTTCATTTGAAAACGCCTCCCCATGGCAAACAGGTGTGAGGATTCCTCCTTACGCTTACCTGTCATTGTGTGTCAATATATAGTGCTTGAAAATGCATTCTTTATTTACGCTCTGTGTACGTAATGCACATTTCTATACAATGATTGAGTAAGGCTTTGAAGTCATTATTTCACGTCTTCAGCATGTCCAACGTACACACTGGGTCACACACAATACAGCTACTCATGAAGTGGTCCCAAGAAATGCGTTTGTAAAGAATGTGAAGAGACAGCTATCTGAAAAAGGGGAAAAAATGATACAAAGTGTGCGCGGTATTCTGTCAATAGGCATACAACAGTCTCGCCAAACACACAATATTTGTTGTCAAATATTATTTTCCGTCAAAGAGATGCACGCCCACATACAGTATTCATGACAAACTGCTTCGTTGACTTTCTTTCCACTGCCACTTGATCGTGAGGGTTACTGACTTCCTGTAGGTGATGTGATACACAACACACATGTACGTCTATCATTATCATCATCGGGATTCCCAATTTCAAGACCCGATTTCAAAAATTTCGAACACGGTCATTTAGCTTTGAAGGATTCTTGAACAGTAGTTACGTTGCAGTGTCATTATAGACCGCACATATTATGATGAAAAGTTTAACATGGATTGTCACGTGGCTATATTTCCGGGATGATGCAATATGAAACAAAGAATAGCTACAGGACCATGTACAATAGACAAATATTCACATAGCAGATAGAATTATCTTCCTCAACCAATATTAGCGGTATATCAATGCAGTGAGTATGTGCATGAAGTGATGTCGTATGTTTATTTTATTTTTTTTTACTACAAACGCTCAAATTTGGGTGAACTGGCATGTACAATGTGAGTATCATTATTTCCAGGATAATTGCTTTACATGTACCAGCTCGAGTCTGAATGCATTCATCGGCTGGCCGGAAAGAAAAGTCTTCTTTGATATTGCTGGTATATTGACAATGATTTTATATCACACTTGATACTTCAGTATATATCACACTTGATACTTCAGAATATATCACACGTGATACATCAGCCTATATCACACGTGATCCTTCAATATATATCACACTTGATACTCCAGTATATATCACGCGTGATACTTCAGTATATTATAACTACATACAGTAACACGGTTATCATCATAACTATATACAGTAAAACACGGTTATCATCATAACTATATACAGTAAAACACAGTTATTATCATAACTATATACAGTAAAAACGGTTATTATCATAACTATATACAGTAAAACACGGTTATCATCATAACTATATACAGTAACACGGTTATCATCATAACTATATACAGTAAAACACGGTTATTATCATAACTATATACAGTAAAACACGGTTATTATCATAACTATATACAGTAAAAACGGTTATTATTATAACGCTCGCTGTTTCTCTGCTTTATTAAAAAAATATTTTATATTTTAATAAATATCAATTTTCGTACAATTTTAAACATATCAACTCTTTTGCACAAAATTTTAATGCAAATAATTGTTCTGGTTATAAAGAATTGAAATATCGTAGTAAACATAGTTTGTGTTTATAACCTTATAAATTAAAATTTTGATATTAGAGGTTCTGACCAAACGTTTTCTACAGCAACACCACGTTCAAGGTGAGGTTCAAAGAGCAGTGGCGGGGAGATAAACTGTTACATATACAACGTAAGTTACACGATATGTTCGACGACCTGTTATCAGAGGCCAGGGGTCACGATGCAAATCTGGAAAGGGCGGTCCCCAGTCATCCGTGTTTAAACAATCCCATCGTCGTCCCACTTCAATCCTGGGAAAATCTCGAAGTAGATGTTGTTATGTCCGAGATCACCAAGGTACTTAATTCAAATGAAAGCTTACCCTTAGATGAAAACCTATTGGTCAGCGTTTGCTTCATCGACGTCCCTCAAGGGGGAGGTAACCCTAAAAATTGACCCATTACGTATCTTTTTGGCCCTAAAAATAGTGTGGAAAGAAAAAAAAATCACTTTTTCACTTACAAATTGATAACTTATATACGGCCACTTCCATTGGTTTGTGTTATCTGAAAACATGCATGAAAGTAGTTGCCAATACGTGGAAAACATTAGTGGGAGAAGATCCCGTACTGTTTCTCAAACGTATTACAACAATATCTTGAAAACATCAAGAAAAAAAATGCAAACTGAGTTGAGGATGTGGCTGTGTAAAAGAGTCGGTGTACCAAACTGACAGATATTTAGGCCTTAATAACATCGAACCTTTCGAAACATTACTTGATGTCTGTATCAACATTGTGTCCTCTACAGTATGGAATGAATTCGTCAGAGTGGCGGAAAATCTGAAAAAAACCTCGTCTCTATTTGTATCACATGGACTCAGAAACCGAAAAACACTGGCAAGGGACTGGCAAGATACAGGGATTTTCTTTAGGCGTCTTATTTTTATCATACTTGTTTAAAACCGTATGCAGATATATCCAAACATGTTTGTGCCACCTTTTGTGAGATGCGTTTACATGACCACTGTCCAGAAACAGGTGTCCAAATGAGTTATCGTTCCTGTGGTCGGGTCTGCCGCTCAAAACAAAGAGTCATCAAGAAAAAGAATTATCCCCCTAGCTGTGAATTGTTTCACCAATGAAAAAATGCAGGATCATTCTACAATGTTTCAAACGCTGTCCCGAATTACACGTTTGTCAAGAGTGGTAGTGCCCCAACTCTCTTGAATATCAAATGGGAGAACATCATTGTTATCAACAATGGTGTGGAACTGATGTGCAAAAGGGAAATAAGGAATTTATATTTTCTACGATTTTGAGACGCGTGTAGACGGCAACCTTCATTGCGAGCAAGGATACCGACCGTCTTGTATCAGATGTGGTCATTGTGTCAAAGAAGAACGCCAGTGTGTAGACTGTGGGCTCTATGAGAACTGTTATGATCCGTCCTGTGGTCTACAGCAGCAAAAAGTCAACTTTGCCGTGCTGCAGACTTCGTGACACAAATGTGGGAAGAGAGAATTAGTGGAGGCGCCACCTGTAATCTATGCGGAACATGATGTGTCTAATGTTCGCGAACCCATAAAGGTGAATTCGTGAACCCCCCTTGTCACGACACTTGTGGAAAAGAGAACAAGTGTTTTCAACGCTGCCGAGGACTTTTGTGCTTTCGTCACCAGTAAACACTGTAGAAATTCGATCTTGACTGCCCACGACGCGAAAACCTTCGACTTGTACCCTGTTTTAGACGTTTACATCAACTGTCACTCCATTCGACCTAGCAAAATTACTTACAACGGTTCCAAAATCATGTACATGCACATTACCCATAAATTAAATTTGACTTTTGTGGATTCCCTCAATTTCGTTTCCATGAAGCTTGCCAATACCAGATGCTTTCGGTCTGCAGGAACTCTGCAAAGGACACTTTCCTCATTTACATAATACCCAGGACAATCAAAATTACGTGGGACCTTTTCCAGGATTAAAGTACTACCGATACGATTTCCTGTCGGTCCTGTTAGAAATTTAATGATCAAGGTGACGACTATCAAAAATCACACGGTCCAAGCGGACGGAATCATAAAGAAAACAAGCTCGGGTGGAGTCGACCCTTTTGATTATGTCACTATTGCAAGCATGTGCATGGGGATGTTCAACCCACTGTTTTTGAAGGGAGAAAATAGAAATCACCAGAGAAGGGAAATTGGATAGGTATGACATTCGTTATCAGACAGGTTTAGAAGGGGTCAGTATCGGTGATTCATGGACGTCCCTCGTCGACTTGAAAACGGACAAGACTATGCAGATAGGAAAACGATACCACCACTAGGACTTAGACCGTTGGGTTTATTATGTTTGTTTTTGTCAATTTCTTCTGCTCCCTCCCCTAAAAAAGGAAGCGATGTTACCAGATTATAGTTGTATCGTCACGTGATTTCATCGTGGTTTTACTTCCAGGTGTGAAATATCAAATACATCATAAGATAAATGAATGCCTCGTTTTCTCACTATTGAAATTTTAAAAAAATAAGATCTCTTTTGGAGTGTTATTGGATATGACACGAAGTTGGTTATCTGATCAAATCCTATAACGCTCGAAGGTCGTCATGTCACATCCCAATAACACTCAAAAATGATATCTTATTTCTTATTTCTTATATTTATTTTTGTTTCGATTTGTGCTGTTCTTATTAAGCTTCCATACTTGTGTAGACAGACGATCGTACAACACAAGATATAGTTCGTTAAATTTTGATCGAGTGAATAATTGGGAAGAATATCTAGAAGAATATAAATATGAATATTTATGATGGAAAGAATAAGAAAAGATAACAAAAGATAAAATACGCGTAAAATAAGATAATTTAGATCGGCAAGTCAACTCAATTTAAAAGAAGAGCGGAGTAAACTACATCCGGTCAATCGGTGATGGGGAAACGGTGGCAGCCGCTTATATTACTTAGTTGTAAACGCAATTTCTGAACTCAGATTTCGACAGAAATTCAGAGGATCTAAGAGAAATGCTTTTGAAAAATAAAATAGCAGTTTGTTTAATATTTCTGTTTTTATTCATTAATGATATTCTTGTCTGTCTATAAAATAAATTCTATATAATTTATCTGATGCGTTTCAATTATTTTGTCATTCTATTATGACGTCAAGACAGATGGATGTACAGAACAAATGACGCAAATACTTTTGAAGCGGTGATTGTATTCATACGCAATAAAAAAGCCTGATCGCGTGACTGACTTCATGTGATGGAAAATTGAATGTCAATTTCGTTAGTAGTGTCATATAAGGCAAAACATTGGCAATTGTAAATATCTTATTATATCATTCTGTTTCGATCTTCAACAGTAATTCGTTGGAAACTAGTTCCTTACCAGCTTCGCCCATAAATAGTGTACCTATGTGAATGACCCGATTTCAAGTCATGCCTCTCTATGTTTATTGTTTGTTATTTTCCGCCACACTCAGCATTTTTTTCAGTTATCTGGTGGCGTCCAGTTTTTATTGGGGTGGAGGAGGGTACCCAGATACAATGTACCACCGACCTTCCGAAAGTAAACTGGCAGACTTTATCACTTATGTCGGCGCGAGCGAGAATCAAACCCGTGCCGCTAGAGGTCAGAGGCCTTGTGATTTTGAGCGCAATGCTCTAACCACTCGGCCACGGAGGACTCTCTATGTATCTACTTCATAACCCCAATGACCTGACTAAGGCAGGCACTAGATGCTGATAGACAGGTCATCTCATGTAACTGCATAGAATATATTGTACAATGTTAGTAGTTTCTACGTCAAAAATGGTCAAATACTACCATATCAATTAGACACAGGCTTCAATTATGTACACCAGTTTACATATAAATTGTATGCAAAAGAAAATACATGGTGTTGAAGACTTGTATTTTGTATATCATAAGATACAATAATATTTCAATATTTTTACGGGCAAGAACAATTTTTCCATATTATAAATCTTTTGATAGCGTTTCAATCAACATGTCTAAGAATTCGAAGTGAAAGCAGTTTTCACAGTCTGTCCTGGTATGGATTGTTCTAGGATTCGTGTCGCGTTTCACAATTCAATAAATCGTCCATCAATTTGCCCATTATCTTGAAAAAAAACCAAACCAAAAACAAAACCAACCCTGAAATATAAATAATCTCTTCTTAACGAAGAAATATAATGTACAAGGAAATAATCAATGCATTATTGAACTGCAGAAATTAGAGCACGCAGAAGAATTACGTATTCCTTCCATTGTTAAATTGACGCCACCAGATAATGAAACGTTGATGAATGTGGCAGAAAATAATAAACAACCATTGAAATCATATTTTCTGTACATTGAAAAATTGATGTCTGATAAAAATCTGAATTGTGATAACCTTAAAGTGTTTTGATTTGAAATCAATCGATACACGAAAAGGTGTGTTTTAAACAAGGGATCTACTTTGTTGGTATCTAGATACGAAGCCTGTTCATTCTGTGAGAAGATTGAACTGTTGGAATGCCAATGAATTGTTGGAAGACTTGGTTTCCAAACACTACGAAAATGTTATCTACAAGAAAGCCAAGTATACTCTTACTGTCTGCTTCAGAGTACTCGTGCGGACTATCGGAGTGGTGTCACTAGAAATTTGTATTTTCGAGTGCCATTTTTGTTAAAAAAGCAATAGTCTATTATCTGAGAAAGTCTAGATTTTAATTGATCATGAGGAATTGTTGTATAAAGTGTGGAGAAATCATAAGTTTTGATGCTGTCAATTATAGAAAAATCTGAGACTTTAGATTTTCCAAAAGTTCCTTAGAGATTTTAGCTGGTGCAAGTGAAATTCAAAATGAATCTCGAAATATTTCCTTTGAATTTAAGCTTTGACATTCTATGCTTCGTGATTCACCATTGAATGGATATGTATTATGTTAGGAGTGTATTGAATTCGGTTCGAATTTCTGTATTTAGTGGAACTATTCAATTTGTGAATTACAAATATTAATTTGCATCTGTATTGTTGATTGTATGAACTCCAATACCTTACCTAGAGCTGTCCAATAAATTACCTGTAGCCGAAAATGAGATATCTGTAGCCGTCCAATAAGTTACCTGTAGCCGCCCAATAAGTCACATGTAGCAGTCAAATAACTTACTTGTAGCCGTCCAATAGGTTACCTGTAGCTGTAAAAAAGTTACCTGTAGCTTCCAATAAGTTACATGTAGTAGTCCAATAAGATATCTGTAGCCGTCCAATAAGTTACCTGTACCCGTGCACTAAGTTACCTGTAGCCGTCCAATAAGTTACCTGTTGCCGACCAATGAGTTACCTGTACCCGTCCAATAAATCACATGTAGCAGTCAAATAATTTACTTGTAGCCGTCCAATAGGTTACCTGTAGCTGTAAAAAAGTTACATGTAGCTTCCAATAAATTACCTGTAGCCGTCCAATAAGATATCTGTTGCCGTCCAATAAGTTACTTGTAGCTGTCCAATGAGTTATCTGTAGCCGTCCAATAAGTTGCCTGTAGCCGCTCAAGAAGTTACCTGTAGCCGTCCAATAAGTTACCTGTAGCTTCCGATATAAAGGGTGTTAAGAAAGTTCGTTCCGTTTGTAAATTTGAAAAATTAAATAGAAAAACGACATGTTTTTGTTTCAAATTTTTACTGGTAACTCTATAGACTTTTTTTCATTATATCAGCAGTTATCCTTCCCTATGTGCACTCTCTTGTGTTACTATAGTGTGACGTAAACAAAGTGTCTATTACGTCATGAAATAAATATGCCGAGTTCAGTGAAAAAGCAGACGTCCTGTACAAGTGTTGATACAATTAATGAACGAGCTCAAGCTTTGGCTTTATTAGATGCAGGATTAAGTGTGAGGGGTGTGGCTAAGCAGCTATGTAAAAGTGAGCGATGGGTAACAAAGTGGAGGCGAAGGCGAGAGCAGAATAAACAACTATCCGATCAACCAAGATCCGGCCGGCCTTCGAAGATAGTGGGGGTAGTGAAGAGAAAAGTGGAAAACATAAAATACAAACGAGGAAAATCAACAAGGAAATGCAGCAAGGAACGTAAGAACTCAGGCTTTAATGTGAGTCATGTAATTGTTTTTAATTATTTGCGAAAAGTTAAAAAATGGAAGGCATTTAAAAGACCGAGAAATCAACTATTGACGAAAACACAGAGGCAAAAGAGATTGAAATTTGCTCGTGATCACAAGCATTTGACGGCTGAAGACTGGGAAAACTACATCTTTAGTGATGTATCTACGAAATATTTGTTTCATGTTCCGAACCAACAGGACGATGTTGTATGGGGGTCCCAGTCAGATGAGGTTCCAGATGTAAGCTGCGTCAAGTCGAGCACTAAAGTCATGGTATGGGGTGCGATGGGAGTACAGGGATTATCCAACCTTCACATTGTTCCAGCCGGCAAAACTATTAATGCTGATTATTATGTGAACAATATCCTTCAAAAAGAACTAAAACCTGCTCTAAATCGACAGAAAAATAGTGGTAGGATCAATGAACGAAAGTTACTTCAATATCCAGGACACGCCACATTTGTTCAAGATGGAGCGACCCCTCACACTGCCCTGCTAACACAGAATTGGTGTGAAAATAATCTACCAAACTTTATTACCAACGTAGAATGGCCAGGCGATTCCCCAGACCTAAATTGCATCGAAAATCTATGGAGTATTCTGGACAGCGAGGCCTACAAGGATCCGCGCCCAACGACAATGTGCCAATTACGACGCCGACTTCACCGTGCATGGAGGGAGATACCTCAAAAACATTTGATTTCTTTGATTCATTCAATGCCAAATAGAATAAAAAATGTATTGAAAAACAAAGGTGGACTGTCTGCTTATTAAAAACATATAAACTTGTATATGAGTTGTTTATAAATAATTTTAGGCATGCTGTAAATCATGGAACGAACTTTCTTAACACCCTTTATTACTTGTAGCCGTTCAATACGTTTCCTGTAGCCGTTCAATAAGTTACCTGTAGCCGTATAATAAGTTACCTGTAGCTGTCCAATAAGTTACCTGTAGCTTCCAATAAATTAACTGTAGCTGTTCAATAAGTTACTTGTAGCCGTCCAATAAGTTACCTGTAAGCGTCCAATAAGTTACCCGAAACCGTCCAATATATTACCTGTAGCCGTCCAATAAGTTGCCTGTAGCCGTCCAATAAGTTACCTGTAGCCGGCCAGTATGTTACTTGTAGCCGTCCAAGAAGTTACTCGTACCTGTCCAATGAGTTATCTGTAGCTTGCAATAAGTTACCTGTAGTTCTACACTAAGTTATCTGGAGCCGTGCACTAAGTTACCTGTAAGTTTCCAATAAGTTACCTGTAGACGTCCACTAAGTTACCTGAAACCGTCCAATATATTACCCGTAGCCGTCCAATAAGTTGCCTGTAGCCGTTCAATAAGTTACCTGTAGCCGTTCAATAAGTTACCTGTAGCTACCAATAAGTTACGTGTAGCAGGACAAAAAATGTTACCTGTAGCTGTCCAATGAGTTACCTGCAGCTTCCAATAAATTAACTGTAGCTGTCCAATAAGTTACTTGTAGCCGCCCAATAAGTTACCCCAAACCGTCCAATATATTACCTGTAGCCGTCCAATAAGTTGCCTGTAGCCGTTCAATAAGTTACCTGTAGCCGTCCAATAAGTTACCTGTAGGCGGCCAGTGTGTTACCTGTAGCCGTCCAAGATGTTACCTGTACCTTTCCAATGAGTTATCTGTAGCTTGCAATAAGTTACCTGTAGTTCTACACTAAGTTATCTGGAGCCGTCCACTAAGTTACCTGTAAGTTTCCAATAAGTTACCTGTAGCCGTCCAATAAGTTACCTGAAACCGTCCAATATATTACCCGTAGCCGTCCAATAAGTTGCCTGTAGCCGTTCAATAAGTTACCTGTAGCCGTCCAATAAGTTACCTGTAGCCGGCCAGTATGTTACCTGTAGCCGTCCAAGAAGTTATCTGTAGCTGTCCAACAAGTTACCTGTAGCCGTCCAATAAATTCAAATTCGCTTCGCGCCTCGGACCTTCCAATATCTGACATAATAGAGACAGTCTTAGGCTTATAGCCATTACATAGAATGGTAGTGCCGTATTATAAGATGACTGTACCGCATAAATAAATATACCACATTACATAGTGATTTTGCCACATCAGATAAAGACAAGACCACACCATATAATTATTTTACTTTATCACATAAAAAAATACCACATTACGTAGTGATTTTACCATGTCAAAAAATAACATGACTACATCATATAATGATTTTACTTCATCACATAATAAAGGCACTTTATCATCGTGACAGTAACACATCACGAATCAAATCATGTATTGTTGTGTGACGTCATATGATTAACTGATTGTCATTAAGACAGCTATGACATTCCTTAACCACACGTTACCCAGTAGGTAAATTCACGTGACGTCAGCTTATTGTGACTTGACACTTTATTTTTGGAAAATATAAAGAAGCCCTACTTACAAGCGAAAGTTCATGTATAAGCGGAATATTGCTTGCACTTTGAACTAGGAAATGTTTTCCTATAAATAATCATGCAGTTAAAATTTTACAACACATTGACAGCAAATCACCACCCGCATTCATATCTATCTATCTATCTGTCCATCCATCCATCTATCTATCTATCTATCTATCTATGTATCAATCTATCTGTCCATCCATCTATCTATCCATATCTAATCGTAAATGACTAATTGCAACGACATGCAGGAACAGCTAGATAAATCGTAGGACGTCCTGTCTCTTTCTGATCAAACAAAAATGTTTTACTAATAAGAATACAAATAAAAGACTTAACACGAACGCCTGGATGCACCACTAATGTGAAGGAGGAGTAAACATCCCATGTTAACCGGTCACACCGACCGACTTAAAAATCATATGAATCACTAAAATTTAGATTTAAATTTGATCGAGTCAACCAATAAAGAACTTGATTGAATTATTGTTTTGGAAGACAAAGTTACGTGAAGGAATCTCTCTCTCTCTCTCTCTCTCTCTCTCTCTCTCATGACAGCCGTTTGCCATATCCTCATGAATGTGCTTTAGAAATAGACAATGCGCATATGGATAAATATAATACGTCTATTTTAATGGCTAGGAATTCCGACAGAAATGAAAGTAGAATAAATATTTATATCAATAAACCATACATTTTATTTTTACATGCAAATTAATTATTTATACCATTTCTAGTTCATTGTAAAAGGCATCATATGAACACGTAGATTAAGGGAGATTTCAAAGTCACAAAATAAGTTCAAAATTACCTTCGTGCTTAACTCGATCCTTAATATTAAACCGCAGAGAAATGATGCATAATCAGTTGACAATAAGTTTTACACAGATCAACTTAGCATTTCATAATGGCAGTAAAATGTTTGTTTTAAGTCCCGTCGTGAATGTTTCACTCATACTGAGACGGGACCTGGCTATAGGTAAACGTAAACCTAGAGATATGCGTTATTCACTATCAAGATGTTTGATCTTATTATTATTATTTTTTGTTTTACGTTTGTTTGTTTTTGTAGACTGTTCGAGTTTTCTTCACTTTCTCGTCGTGATCTATTGGAGTCAGTTTCACCATATTTGAAAAAAAGAATAACTAGGCATAGTATGACTCGACCATTGTTGCGAGATTTGATCTCTTCCATTTGTATTCTGTGGTTTTTTTTCATCTATAATGTATGATTTTTTTTTTATTTGTATTGCATATTTTTTTTATTTATATCCTATAATTTGTTTTTATTTGTACTGTAATTTCCATTTATAGTGTATAATTTTTCTTCTGTATTCTTTTTTTTTCTCATTTGTATAGTTTTCATTTATGTTGTATGATTTTTCATTCTTATTGTATGGTTTTCATTTGTATTATATAAGTTTTCATTTATAGTTTTTGTTTTTCATTTATATTGTATATGTTTTATTTATTCACTACAAAACAAAGGGGAAAAAATGTGCTACACAAATGCAAAATATACAATAAGAATAAAAAAAATCATAAAAATTGAAATGAGAACAATATATAATACAAATGCAAAATTATACATTACAAATGGGAAAAAAATCAAATATTTCAAGATTTGACATGCCATAGTATATAAATTTCAATTTGTCGTCACATAAAAGGCCGGCCGTTTCCTTGCTTAGTGGGGTGCTGGTGTTACGTTGTTTTTATTTTATACCCTCTAATAAAATAGATTCTTGTTTGTTCAAGCCTTGATCGCCTGAGGCCGGGGATAGGACGCAAAGTGAATTAACGTGTTGATGCTTTCTACATAAAAATGATTTTTAAAAACTCTTTGAAAATTTTCTTCTCAATGTTTACTATAGGGTGCAAATATCCTATAAAGAGATCGCCCATAGAATATGAACATTGCCTGTACATCACAGTGAACAAAACCATTAAATTTCAGTCTACAAATGACAACGAATATACAAACCATTAAGATTCAATCTATAAATAACAGCGAATATAAAAACCATTAAAATTCAGTCTATAAATGACAGCGATTGATTGATTATTTGATTGTTTTCCGCCACAATCAACAATATTTCAGTTATCTGGTGGTATCCAGTTTTTATTGGTGGAGGACAGAACTCAGATACAATGTATCCTGGAAGAGACCACCGACCTTCCGAAAGTAAACTGGCAAACTTTCTCACATATATTGTGATTTTGAGTGCGATGCTCTAACCACTCGGCGACGGAGGTCCCTAAAAAACAGCGAAACAAAAAAAAAAAAAAACCCAAACAAAAAACCATTAAAATTTAGTCTACAAATGACAGCGAATATACAGACCATTCATATTCAGTCTATAAATGAAAGCGAATATAAAACCATTAAAATTCAGTATATATTTGAAATCGTAGATATTAATGTAAACATGTTCATCTAAAGAAGAAAGGGCCGCAAAATGTAGGCCTATGTTCGGCGCTCTCGGCCTTTGGACAGGGAGGGATCTCTATCGTTCAACACCTGCTGTGACATGGGGCCTCGGTTTTTGCGGTCTCGTCCGAAGGACCGACCCATTTAGTCGCCTCTTACGACACGAAAAGGGGACTATTCTGATCCGGATTCCCAGGGAAAGAGACAGAAAAATATCAATTATTCGGAGTGCTGCCACGAAAAATTTTCTGGCGAAAGAGCAGCTTCGACCTCCACTTCCTCTACTATCCTTTTAACTGTTGATGGACGCGAGTCCATTGTTGTGTTCCTTTTTTATACATCACTTTTGTACCCAATAATGATTGATATAATTATTTTATGTTACCGTATTGATATCATTGAGACCAGGGGACAGGTATTGTGTAATATTTTACTCTCTTGTATTTCTAGTGGAGAAACACATCATGACAACATGTTCTAGGACATGTTTCTTCATTATATAGTTTATAGATTTATTTTTTTATGTCAACGCAATTGAAATTTACATGCAACAGAAACGTCCTCGCGATGATCTCTCAAAATAAAATATACACATGTAAAGTTTGAGGAAAATATTATCATTATCATATTCTATTATTTTTATTATTATGATAATTATTAGTAGATTCCATTAATCCCGAGGGGATCCGGATTAGAATAGGTCGACAGTACCTCTTCGTAAGAGACGACTAAAAATGGGATGAGACCGGAAAAAAAGCAAGGCCTCGTGTCACAGCAGGTGTGACACAATAAAGATCCCTGCATTCTCAAAGACCTAAAGAATCAAGCATAAGCCTAAATTTTGTAGCCCTTCACTGGAGTGAAAATTTCTCGAGAGCTAGACGTTAAACCAACCGTCCCATTAAAACAGCATTATTTCATGGTCAGGCCTAACACTGAGAAAAAATGTCCCTTATGTAAAATCTTTTTGGGAACAAATACTGGAGGATGTATAGTTCCTTCCTGAGATAAACATTCGCTTCAGATAAATTGCACATTTGTCAGACCTGAAGACTAGGGTTGCATGTTGAATATGTTAAGCAGGTAAAAATCGCAAATACGTTGGCGAGATACGAAGGGAAATTTGATTACAATGCAATTCGTTTGTACGTTGAATGGCAATGACTAGATGATGACAATGATTAATTTGATAAATCAAAGTTCATCCCCATTAAGAAGTAATAAATCAGAAATTGATATATATAATATTGTATTTTAATATACATTATATGTCTATAAATCTTATTAATAATTTTTTTTATTAATATACGTTTTGTCGAAATGGGAACTTTTCGTATATTAAGTTGTGGCCTCACCCATCTGGGGCGATTGGAAATATTATATATATATAGAGAGAGAGTAACGACGCTAGATGATATTGACTGCATATGCTGAGACGTTTTGTACCAACGATGGACCTCACTAAGCCACTTTTCGGAATTGCTCTATGCATTTCTGCTGTTTATGGGCAAGTTGTCACTAAGGGTTTTTGTCGAGACATTCCCTCGGTGAGGCCATTCTTTCTCGAACCCGTAAGTACATCATAAGACTTTCTATATATGTTACAAGCATGTTTATAATTTGAAAAAAAAAGTATTATATGTGTCTAAAGCATAATTAAAATACATGCTTCTAAAGCATAATATGCACTAATGATAAAACTACATGTTTGTATAGCATAATATGCACGCATAATTAAAATACATGGTATTAGAACAATCGATAACATTATGACGCATGTTACGTTATAGTGGTTATATTTTAGTGGTTATTATATTTCATTATATTTGAGTGGTTATTATATTTTTGTGGTTATTATGTTATCGTATAACTTTCTATAGTGTTGTATATTTACATTTCTACTATGTTTCCCGATAGATATCGTTACCAATTGTAAAGATATCAATATGTGATACAGTTGTGACCATGAATTTTGATAAATAGAGTACGTCTATTTTAGAGGGGGAAATTCCAACAATAATTGAAAGTAGAATGATTGATTGATTATATATTAACGTCCCGCTCGAGAATAAAGTAGAATGCAAATATAAGAAATTAATTTCGGTTTGTAATATATGAGGGTATGAACCATAACGCTTCAAATCGGCATACTTTTCACGAAGCACTAACGCTGGTGTAACGCGTAGCAATTAATGTCCTGATATATTTTTGAAAATGAAATTTATTTTTCCCATTAAACTGTATATGACATCTAGGAGCTAAATATGATAACGTTCTAATTTGGCTTCGAATGATTTTGAAATTTTAAATGAAATCTTGGAGATTTATTTGAAATTTGAAATTTAAAACGGTTACCCCCTTTTCTTCTAATTTTGACACATACATTTCATCATCTACTTGTAGCTGTCGTCGGTTTCAGCTGAGTTGACTTTTCAAATAAAATTTAGTCCTAGGCATGTTGTCTATAAACATTTCACATATTCGACATCTAGCTAAATACCACCGGTCCAATTTCAACTTGTCCGAAATAAAATATATTCTAATCAAATTTTCAACACAGAATGGTAATCTTTGAAAGAATATCTCTGAGCCAAGCGTGTCGTTTTCCTTCTATAAATACAGCTGCGTAAATTTTATTTTATAATCCCAATTTGATACAGAGATTTAAAAAAATAAAATAATTTTTTTACACTATAGTATCTTGGAAAGTGGTACGAATTTGAGAGGTTCTATCTGAAGGAATTAGACGGAGTCACGTGTGCAAGATCAACTTACAATGTGAACCCAGACAATACGATCGCAGTTGTTACCAAGGGAATCAAAAAAAGGTAGGGCGAATCGATGTCCAAATCTTTGTGAACACGTGAAACACTACCAACATGTAAGATAGGGGATCCGGGTTAGAAAAGGTCCTCAGTATCCTTTGCTTGTCGTAAGTGGCGACAAAATGAAGCGGTCCATCGGATGAGACTGCAAAAACTGAGGCCCCGTGTCACAACAGGTGTGGTACGATAAAGATCACTCCCTAGTCAAAGATCGTAAGCGCCGAGCATTGGGCTAAATTTTGGAACCTTTCACTGGCAGTGGTGACGTTTCCATGTAGATGAAAAAATCTCGAGACGTCTCCATGTAGGTGAAAATTCTCGAGCGGGAAGCTATATAATATACTACCAACCAATCTAAGACAATGCACAGAGATACTTCACCGATCAAAGTATATATACTACATTCCTATCATCACTCGCCATAAATCACAGGGGTGATAATCCAGTACCATGGCACCTGTGAACATTGCTCGAGATTATTTTCGAGTGAATTTTGCATTTATCACCTTATTTTATTCGGTTAAATAAAACGGTTCACGTTATGAAATCAGAAACTGCAATATGTGGTTAACTTGTATATTTAGTGCAATTTTAATTGTAAATCGGAAAGGGTCTACCGATGCCTTCTACATTCATTACTGTTTAACACCAGACCAAAGTAAAACAAACAAACAAAATATATCAATAAATGCATCATACAAATTAACCACAGGATTAAAAATAGATGTGTTTGATCCAATTAAAAAATAAAATGAGATCACATAGTCATAATTATATACAGTAAACCACAGTTATTATCATAACTATATACAGTAAACCACAGTTATTATCATAACTATATACAGTAATACACAGTTATTATCATAATTATATACAATAAAACATGGTTACTGCGGACATGTTTATAATGAAAGCTCTCTCACAGGGATTTTTATTCCTAGTAGCTTTACAATATCAAATATTACTGAATATTATTATTTAACGAATGAAAAGTTTTCGTCCCCAGCGCTATCAACATATTTGACTGAAGTATTTTCAGGATTAACTGCCAATTCTCTATCGTTATTTGTATGCTATTCTTAAACTACTAATATTTTATTTCTTTTCACATCAGAACTGGTGAACCGGTAAGATTGGACGGTGTTGGTGAAGTACTTGACCCAGTTAATGAACCGGCAAGAGGGCAGCTCACCTACTGTCCCTGTACGTAAAGCTTCGTTTAAACCATTACATTTTATAATGCTATAATCTTGTACAGGAAAATGCAGAGAGAATTGAAAAGAGAAATTCGCAAAGCCACAAAAAGATCATTATTGAACAAATTTAATACTTCAGACTGGTCATGTCAAGTCTTACGGTGTAGCAATGCTAAATCTATGATTTATGATTCCTTCAGTAAAGATATAAATGATCACACACACACACACACACACACACACACACACACACACACACACTATATATATATATATATATATATATATATATATATATATAAATGGGATGATTTCAATATCTCCATCGTCAACTTCCCTTATCTAGATTGAATAGTGTTAGTTATCTTAATCTTTATATATATATATATATATAAGGTGTATTAATTTTTTATTTCAACGCTCCCTTTTTTCCTTCTATATTCAGTTAAAAGTACAATTAGTATGAGTACTTTATAGAATTGTTCTCTGTCTCATCAGTATGTAACTAGAGATTTCACATCCTTCTCTATAGCCACTACAGCCTATTTTGGTCTGAAGTCGTAAAATGACAATTTTCCCAGCTTTCACTAATTTTGTTGCATAGTTGAATGTTAAAAATTATCGTTTAAATGCAAAAATTAAGTTTTAGAAGGCCCTTTTTTAACAACATTGAGACTTCCTCTTTCGGTCGGAGTGCCTCCGTGGCCGAGTGGTTAGAGCACTGCGCTTAACATCACAAGGTCCCTTACATCTAGTCGGCGCGTGTTCGATTCTAGCTCGCGCCGATATATGTGAGAAAGTTTGTCAGTTTACTTTCGAAAGGTCGGTGGTCTCTTCCCGGGTACATTGTATCTTGGTTCTGTCCTCCATCAATAGAAACTGGACGCCACCAGATAACTGAAAAATTGTTGAGTGTGGCGTAAAACAATAAACAATCAATCAACTCTATTTCGGTCTCCGGACGCATGCGCACGGAGGGTAAACAATGCATTGAGAGTTGGCGTACAATGGCTAAACCCAGAATTTTGACAGATTATGCGAGAAAAGGGTTAAAATGGAACGCGCTACAACACATCCGCACGCTAGAATTTACGTGGGGATATCACTATGACCCTCTAGCAACGATACACACACGCAGGGCTTTACAAGTTAATGCTATTTTTATCAAAACAAGTGGCGTGCTTTAAAGAAAACATTATCTGGTTATAGGGACATGAAAGGTTTTGTTATAATAAAGATTTATAATTCCTTCATTCTAAAAAGCAGTAAATAAACCCATACTCGAAAAGCGAGTGTGGACCCTTTCTAGGGGCATTTAAATACGTTTTTACACAACACGTGTGTTGTCATGCTGAATCATGTGATGTAAAATGTCCCAGTCAGAAAGAAAAAATCATTCAATGCCGGATGATCTTTAAAGCGCATTTGAGAGCAAACTAATGCATCCCTAATGTTAAAAATTGTCAGTGTTTTTATAATTTTTATTATTTCATCGATATGTATTTTAGAAAGCACTAGATTAAAATGTACAGAACGAGCTGTAGTGCCTCTTTAAAACAATTTATTCTGAAAATTTAAGATCACATACTCTATATAGTCCGTTACTTCAATTTCCTAAATATTTGAGAGGAATTTATCATTGCGTGATTTAGCGAATAAAATTTTTCGCTTTTATTTCCATACTGCTGATATCCATGTAAAACTCTTG
The DNA here is from genome assembly GCA_024699665.1 of Ostrea denselamellosa. Taxonomy (NCBI): domain Eukaryota; kingdom Metazoa; phylum Mollusca; class Bivalvia; order Ostreida; family Ostreidae; genus Ostrea; species Ostrea denselamellosa. The sequence goes on along the minus strand of JAMZEH010000050.1, from coordinate 3,860,923 downwards.
TTGATGTTTTATAGTATAACAGTAATGTGTTGACGTTTTATCGTATAACAGTAATGTGTTGACGTTTTATCGTATAACAGTAATGTGTTGACGTTTTATCGTATAACAGTAATGTGTTGACGTTTTATCGTAGAACAGTATTGTGTTGACGTTTTATCGTATAACAGTATTGTGTTGACGTTTTATGGTATAACAGTATTGTGTTGACGTTTTATCGTATAACAGTAATGTGTTGACGTTTTATCGTATAACAGTAATGTGTTGACGTTTGATCGTATAACAGTAATGTGTTGACGTTTTATCGTATAACAGTATTGTGTTGACGTTTGATCGTATAACAGTATTGTGTTGACGTTTTATCGAATAACAGTATTGTGTTGACGTTTTATCGTATAACAGTATTGTGTTGACGTTTTATCGTATAACAGTAATGTGTTGACGTTTTATCGTATAACAGTAATGTGTTGACGTTTGATCGTATAACAGTAATGTGTTGACGTTTGATCGTATAACAGTATTGTGTTGACGTTTGATCGTATAACAGTATTGTGTTGACGTTTTATCGAATAACAGTATTGTGTTGACGTTTTATCGTATAAAAGTATTGTGTTGACGTTTTATCGTATAACAGTAATGTGTTGACGTTTTATCGAATAACAGTAATGTGTTGACGTTTTATCGTATAACAGTAATGTGTTGACGTTTTATCAGCCGCAGGATAGCAGGAAAATTGTTCAAGCGGCTATAAGCAAGAAATAATCAATCAATCAATCATGTTGACGTTTTATCGTATAACAGTAATGTGTTGACGTTTTATCGTATAGCAATATGGTGATGTTTTGTCGTATAACAGTATGGTGATGTTTTGTCGTATAAGAATATTGTGTTGATGTCCTATCAGATAACAGTATTGTGTTGACGTTTTGTCATATAACAGTATCGTGTTAATGTTTCGTCGTTTAGCAGTTTCTGTTATTTAACAATATTATGATGGATTTTTGACGTTTACAGTATTGGTTTTATTTCAGCCATACCTGCATTACCTGAGGGAAACTACTGGGTCGTCCAGACGGATTACATGAACTTCGCCGTAGTGTATTCTTGTAACCAACTAGGGGCATTCAAAGTCGGTAGGTGAAAGATGATTTAAAATTTAGATATTGCAACAATGGTGTGGTTTTATTGGCAGTTATACGGAACATGACAGGCAAACGCGTCGTAGAATTAAATGACACATATTCTCCGCAATACACACATTAATAGTGACAAAAAACACATTTCGTTGATGATATTTACATCAAACGGATATAAGCTGACAACTGACTGTAGAATGTACGTCTATTTTAAGGACTGGGAATTCCGACAGAAATAAAAATAAATTGTAGAAAGGCATATCATAGAGCTTTAGCGTTGAAGTTCATACCCTAGTGCAGTTTCAAATCTGAAATTTATTTCTTATCTAACGTATTTTTCAAGGTGTTAGCATCTTGTATTATTTCATCTTGTCCTTGCATTCTCTTGTGCAGATATTGTGATTTTAATTTTTTTATTGGTATCTTTATTCACATGAAGAATTTTGACCCAAATGGGGTCATGCTACAACGACACAAGATAAAAAAAAAATCATGGTTTGAAAATTTTAAAAGATGTTTCCTTATGTATTCTGATATTGAACTTTGATAATGTGTTGTGGTCCCATCCTACCCACGATGGTCATGATTTGAACATACTTCCTCTGCACTACCTGGGGGTGATTGGGTATCAATATGAGTATTTACGGCCCTGCTGTTATCGACAAGATTTTCTCTATATATATTCCTATTTAAATCTTTGATCCTCTAAAGTGACCTCACCGTACCACAATTTGAATGTGCACTACCTGGAAATGATTACATGTTAAAATGGTTAATCAAGGTGCTGTTGTTCTTGAGATGATTTGTATATATATATATATATATATATATATATATATATATATATATATATCCCTTTTTAAAACTTTCGTCCCCTATTGTGGCCTCATCCTACCTTCAGCGGCAATGATTTACTATGATTTTTAAATGACACCACCCTATATTCGCATTTTCTTGAATATCTTCCCTTTGGAGGGAGCATAACCTATTATTTGAATATACTTAAATCCCTTTCATCCATGGATGACATGTGCCAAATTGGATTGAAATTAGCCCGTGGTTCATGAGAAGATTTATCAATGATTTAATTTTTTTTTTACTAATACTTGATTGTCTCCACTTCAAAAAAGGCGTGGTACATCATTTAAATAAATTTAAATAAACGTAAATCCTCTTGCTTTCTGGAAAGCTGGGTTGAGTTCTAGAGAAGTATAAATGGTTAAAAGTTTAGGGACAGATTTCATTAGTTCTATCATAATATCTTAATATGCATGTCTTTATTTCAGAAACCGCGCACATTTTCCTGAGAGAACCAATGCCACCCAGCGCCAGGCTACTGCGGGATATATATATTTTTCTCCAGCGGTATGGAGTAAACACGAGGAATTTCATTCGCACGGATTTCAGGAGATGTATGAAGCCTGCCATTCATCGTTATTAATTATGATATTATATGCTATATCACATAAAACAACGCTACCAGATGGGGCCTTTCTTCAATTCAGGAATACTGTATTTGTAACCAAATTAACTTAAATGTAAAATATATTACATACTACCACCGTGAGTACGTAAATAAAGAATAAATTGGGTCTTTTGTTATATTTTGTTTTGTATTTCGTACCAACTGTTAGGCCGTTCTTGGCACAGTGATTCTGGCTACGTACGGATTACTCCGTTTACTTGATCGGGATGTAGGGCTCACAGCGGGTGTGACCGGTCGACAAGAGGTGCTTATTCCTCCTAGGCACCTGATCCCACCTCTGATTTGTCCAGGGGTCTGTGTTTGCCCATCTCTCTGATTTGCATTTGTTTTATGAATTATGAGATTGAATACTGTTAGTTACCCTCACCTTTATATAAACAACATAAATGATATGCATGCAACATGCATATGACAAGGCTGCAAAGATGAATCATGCACGACTCTTTTACAGGAATGGACAGGAAATTCAATAACTTAAGAGTTTTTCTTTCAAAATCTCCTGCGTAATCGGGGGGTCGTGAGTTCGAGCCCCGACCGTGTCAAATCTAAGGCGTAAAAATAGATAGTGGTTGCTCCTTCGCTAAACGCTCGGCATTTAGAAGTGAGAATCAGGGGTCTTTCGGATATGTCCTTAAAAACGGAGGTAACGTGTCACAGCAGGCGTTGGCACGATAAGAACTCTCAGTGCTACGGCCCTTAGCGGTTAGCATCGGTCTAAATTTGTGCTACTTCACCTACAGCTGGTGAAGTCTCAATATGAGTGATAAAGTTCTCAACGGGACGTAAAACAAACAAAAAATATCCTGAAGATATTGTGTACAGCTTAAAGATTTATTTCGTTAAACAGTATACAGTCAAACTTGTATTAAGAGACCTTTCAAGGGACATAAGAAAAAAGGTCACATATGACAGGTGGTCACTTAATTCAGGTGCCCATTTTTCATAGGATAAACGAAACTGATATGTTTTAAACATGTAGTATATTTATTTTGACATCATCAGTTAATGGCATTTATTACAGATTGATATGAAAACTACATGTATTTTCTATTGAAAACAAATAATTACATGTACTTTGCTTTTATGCATAATGTTTCTTGTTTATATGTAAGTGTAAAAGGAATGTTAATTTCACAAAAAGTCTGCTCTACTGTTCTTGGAGAGAAGAAGTCGGTGATTGTTGATTGTCTACCCTTTTTGAAACAACACCTTTTCTGGCCTGTCATTTAATTACCGACAATGTTCAAAGAGCGGCGCCTTTTGTTATCTGCCCTTTTCGTACCGAGAAACAAAAACGAAAGTACATAACGATGAGTGAGTACATAATTTGATTTAATAGAAGCAGCTCCTTTTGTTGTTGTCGGTCCTTTACTTAGTGAGAATGGAACAGGAAAGTACATAACGATGAGCACATAATTTGATTTAATTGAAGCAACACCTTTTGTTGTCTGCCCTTTACCTACTAAGAAACGATAACTAAAGTTCAACTTCACATTTCTGCTCAGGAAAACGCCGTTTTTAATATTTCTCGGGGAAATACAAGGTCGCTAAATGGAGGTAAAATAACATGAAAACATGCATTTTGGGACCAAAAATTACGGTCGTTAGTCGCGTTAGACAGGAGGTCGTTTAATTCAGTTGTAGATGAGAGAAAATTGTCTTGGGGGGAAATTTGACGGTCACATATGACGGGAAGTCGCTTAATACGGTGGGTCGCTAAGACAAGTTTGACTGTATAATCAATCAATATTTAAATTATGTTTAGTGGAGACAACACATGTTGTGTTGAGATTGCTCTCAAATCGGTCTAAATTTGTGGTACTTCACCTACGGCTGGTGAAGTCTCAATATGAGTGATAAAATTCTCAACGGGACGTAAAACAAACAAAAAAATATCCTGAAGATATTGTGTACAGCGTAAAGATTTATTTCGTTAAACAGTATATAATCAATCAATATTTAAATTATGTTTAGTGGAGAGAACACATGTTGTGTTGAGATTGCTCTCAAATCCGCTAACCCCAAGAAAATACACGTACATGTACCTATACCTTGTAAAATATAAAATGAAGCGTTTAGCGGGTTTCTTTGAACTTCAACACATTGGCTCGCAGAACCTCAGTCGTAGAATGTTCGCTTAGTAACCGTGAGGTCAATTTTGAAATCGAGCCACATTCTTGCTATGGACGGGTCAAACCTAAGTGAATGTTCCTTTGCCAAAAGCTCGACATTTAAAAGAGTCACGGGTCTTTCGACCTTAATACGGAGGTCATGTGTCTCGGGAGACGTTGGCACGTTTTACTGTAAAGAAATCTCACTACTACGGCACTGAGCGCCAGGTATAGGTCTAAATTTGTGGCACTTCACCTACATCTGGTGACGTCTCTGCATTTTCGACGGGGCTTAAAAGCAAAAGGCCCATGTTCCACATCGCTCACCTTGGCCCATATTTAAAGATTTCCCCATATATTTGGATGCAAAACTTTGGTCCCCTAGTGTGGCCCCACCCTAGTCATCTGGGACGTGATTTTAACAAAACTGTATTCGCACTATGTCAGAAAGTTGCCATGTAAACTTGAACTTTTTTGATGGAATGGTTCTTGAGAAGATTTTAAAAGATTTTTTCCCTTTCATTTGCCTATTATTTCTGAATGTGAAAATTTGATCCCCATTGAAGGGAGCATGACTCTTCATTTGAATAAACTTGAACCTTCATCATGCAAGGATGATTTGTACCAAGTTTGATTGAAATTGGCCCAGTAGTTTTGGAGATTTGTTTCCTGAATTTCGCATATAAATCTTCGATTCCTTTTGTGGCCCCACCCTACCAACAGGAGTCATAATTTTAACAAACCTGAATCTGCAGATTAGGGAAAATGAAGTGCCGTAGTAGTGAGATTTCTTTACAGTATAACGTGCCAACGTCTCCCGAGACACATGACCTCCGTATTAAGGTCGAAAGACCCGTGACTCTTTCAAATGTCGAGCTTTTGGCAAAGGAACATTCACTTAGGTTTGACCCGTCCATGGCAAGAATGTGGCTCGATTTCCAAATTGACCTCACGGTTACTAAGCGAACATTCTACGACTGAGGTTCTGCTAGCCAATGTGTTGAAGTTCAAAGAAACCCGCTAAACGCTTCATTTTATATTTTACAAGGTATAGGTACATGTACGTGTATTTTCTTGGGGTTAAGGGATTTGAGAGCAATCTCAACACAACATGTGTTCTCTCCACTAAGCATAATTTAAATATTGATTGATTATATACTGTTTAACGAAATAAATCTTTACGCTATACACAATATCTTCAGGATATTTTTTGTTTGTTTTACGTCCCGTTGAGAACTTTATCACTCATATTGAGACTTCACCAGCTGTAGGTGAAGTAGCACAAATTTAGACCGATGCTAACCGCTAAGGGCCGTAGCACTGAGAGTTCTTATCGTGCCAACGCCTGCTGTGACACGTTACCTCCGTTTTTAAGGACATATCCGAAAGACCCTTGATTCTCACTTCTAAATGCCGAGCGTTTAGCGAAGGAGCAACCACTATCTATTTTTACGCCTTAGATTTGACACGGTCGGGGCTCGAACTCACGACCTCCCGATTACGCAGGAGATTTTGAAAGAAAAACTCTTAAGTTATTGAATTTCCTGCCCATTCCTGTAAAAGAGTCGTGCATGATTCATCTTTGCAGCCTTGTCATATGCATGTTGCATGCATAGCATTTATGTTGTTTATATAAAGGTGAGGGTAACTAACAGTATTCAATCTCATAATTCATAAAACAAATGCAAATCAGAGAGATGGGCAAACACAGACCCCTGGACAAATCAGAGGTGGGATCAGGTGCCTAGGAGGAATAAGCACCTCTTGTCGACCGGTCACACCCGCTGTGAGCCCTACATCCCGATCAAGTAAACGGAGTAATCCGTACGTAGCCAGAATCACTGTGCCAAGAACGGCCTAACAGTTGGTACGAAATACAAAACAAAATATAACAAAAGACCCAATTTATTCTTTAATTACGTACTCACGGTGGTAGTATGTGGTATGTTTTACATTTAAGTTAATTTGGTTACAAACACAGTATTCCTGATTTGAAGAAAGGCCCCATTTGGTAGCGTTGTTTTATGTGATATAGCATATAATATCATAATTAATAACGATGAATGGTAGGCTTCATACATGTCCTGAAATTCGTGCGAATGAAATTCCTCGTGTTTACTCCATACCGCTGGAGAAAAATATATATATCCCGCAGTAGCCTGGCGCTGGGTGGCATTGGTTCTCTCAGGAAAATGTGCGCGGTTTCTGAAATAAAGACATGTATATTAAGATATTACGCTAGAACTAATGAAATCTGTCCCTAAACTTTTAACCATTTATACTTCTCTAGAACTCAACCCAGCTTTCCAGAAAGCAAGAGGATTTAAGTTTATTTAAATTTATTTAAATGATGTACCACGCCTTTTTTGAAGTGGAGACAATCAAGTATTAGTAAAAAAATATTAAATCATTGAAAAATCTTCTCATGAACCTCGGGCTAATTTCAATCCAATTTGGCACATGTCATCCATGGATGAAAGGGATTTAAGTATATTCAAATAATACGTTATGCTCCCTCCAAAGGGAAGATATTCAAGAAAATGCGAATATAGGGTGGTGGCATTTAAAAATCATAGTAAATCATTGCCGCTGAAGGTGGATGAGGCCACAATAGGGGACGAAAGTTTTAAAAAGGGATACATATATATATATATATATATATATATATATATATATATAGATACAAATCATCTCAAGAACAACAGCACCTTGATGAACCATTTCAACATGTAATCATTTCCAGGTAGTGCACATTCAAATTGTGGTACGGTGAGGTCACTTTAGAGGATCAAAGATTTAAATAGGAATATATATAGAGAAAATCTTCTCGATAACAGCAGGGCCGTAAATACTCATATTGATACCCAATCACCCCCCAGATAGTGCAGAGGAAGTATGTTCAAATCATGACCATCGTGGGTAGGATGGGGCCACAACACAGGATCAAAGTTCAATATCAGAATATATAAGGAAACATCTTTTAACATTTTCAAACCATGATTTTTTTTTTATCTTGCGCCGCTGTAGCATGACCCCATTTGGGTCAAAATTCTTCATGTGAATAAAGATAGCAATAAAAAAAATTAAAATCACAATATCTGCACAAGAGCATGCAAGGATATGATGAAATAATACAAGATGCTAACACCTTGAAAAATACGTTAAATAAGAAATAAATTTCAGATTTGAAACTGCACTAGGGTATGAACTTCAACGCTAAAGCTCTATGATATGCCTTTCTACAATTTATTTTTATTTCTGTTGGAATTCCCAGTCCTTAAAATAGACGTACATTCTACAGTCAGTTGTCAGCTTATATCCGTTTGATGTAAATATCATCAACGAAATGTGTTTTTTGTCACTATTAATGTGTGTATTGCGGAGAATATGTGTCATTTAATTCTACGACGCGTTTGCCTGTCATGTTCCGTATAACTGCCAATAAAACCACACCATTGTTGCAATATCTAAATTTTAAATCATCTTTCACCTACCGACTTTGAATGCCCCTAGTTGGTTACAAGAATACACTACGGCGAAGTTCATGTAATCCGTCTGGACGACCCAGTAGTTTCCCTCAGGTAATGCAGGTATGGCTGAAATAAAACCAATACTGTAAACGTCAAAAATCCATCATAATATTGTTAAATAACAGAAACTGCTAAACGACGAAACATTAACACGATACTGTTATATGACAAAACGTCAACACAATACTGTTATATGATAGGACATCAACACAATATTGTTATACGACAAAACATCACCATATTGTTATACGATAAAACGTCAACACATTACTGTTATACGATAAAACGTCAACACATTACTGTTATACGATAAAAGGTCAACATGATTGATTGATTGATTGATTATTTCTTGCTTATAGCCGCTTGAGCAATTTTTCAGCTATCCTGCGGCTGATAAAACGTCAACACATTACTGTTATACGATAAAACGTTAACACATTACTGTTATACGATAAAACCTCGACACATTAGTGTTATACGATAAAACCTCAACACAATACTGTTATACGATAAAACGTCAACACAATACTGTTATACGATAAAACGTCAATACATTAGTGTTATACGACAAAACGTCATCACATTACTGTTATACGATAAAACGTCAACACAATACTGTTATACGATAAAACATCAACACAATACTGTTATACGATAAAACGTCAACACAATACTGTTATACGATAAAACGTCAACACATTACTGTTATACGATAAAACGTCAACACATTACTGTTATACGATAAAACGTCAACACATTACTGCTATACGATAAAACGTCAACACATCACTGTTATACGATAAAACGTCAACACATTACTGTTATACGATAAAACGTCAACTCAATACTGTTATACGATAAAACGTCAACACATTACTGTTATACGATAAAACATCAACACAATACTGTTATACGATAAAACGTCAACACATTACTGTTATACGATAAAACGTCAACACATTACTGTTATACGATAAAACGTCAACACAATACTGTTATACGATAAAACGTCAACACAATACTGTTATACGATAAAACGTCAACACATTAGTGTTATACGACAAAACGTCATCACATTACTGTTATACGATAAAACGTCAACACAATACTGTTATACGATAAAACGTCAACACAATACTGTTATACGATAAAACGTCAACACAATACTGTTATACGATAAAACGTCAACACAATACTGTTATACGATAAAACGTCAACACATTACTGTTATACGATAAAACGTCAACACATTACTGTTATACGATAAAACGTCGACACATTACTGCTATACGATAAAACGCCAACACATTACTGTTATACGATAAAACGTCAACACAATACTGTTATACGATAAAACGTCAACTCAATACTGTTATACGATAAAACGTCAACACAATACTGTTATACGATAAAACGTCAACACATTACTGTTATACGATAAAATGTCAACACAATACTGTTATACGATAAAACGTCAAAACAATACTGTTATACGATAAAACGTCAACACAATACTGTTATACGATAAAACGTCAACACATTACTGTTATACGAAAAAACGTTAACACATTACTGTTATACGATAAAACGTCAACACAATACTGTTATACGATAAAACGTCAACACATTAGTGTTATACGATAAAACGTTAACACATTACTGTTATACGATTAAACGTCAACACAATACTGTTATACGATAAAACCTCAACACAATACCGTTATACGATAAAACGTCAACACAATACTGTTATACGATAAAACGTCAACACAATACGATAAAACGTCAACACAATACTGTTATATGATAAAACGTCAACACAATACTGTTATACGATAATACGTCAACACATTACTGTTATACAATAAAACGTCAACACAATACTGTTTTTCGATAAAACGTCAACACATTACTGTTATACGATAAAACGTCAACACAATACGATAAAAGGTCAACACAATACTGTTATACGATAAAACGTCAACACATTACTGTTATACGATAAAACGTCAACACAATACGATAAAACGTCAACACAATACTGTTATACGATAAAACGTTAACACAATACTGTTATACGATAAAACGTCAACATTACTGTTATACAATAAAACGTCAACACAATACTGTTTTTCGATAAAACGTCAACACATTACTGTTATACGATCAAACGTCAACACAATACGATAAAACGTCAACACAATACTGTTATACGATAAAACGTCAACACAATACTGTTATACGATAAAACGTCAATACATTAGTGTTATACGACAAAACGTCATCACATTACTGATATACGATAAAACGTCAACACAATACTGTTATACGATAAAACATCAACACAATACTGTTATACGATCAAACGTCAACACAATACTGTTATACGATAAAACGTCAACACATTACTGTTATACGATAAAACGTCAACACATTACTGTTATACGATAAAACGTCAACACATTACTGCTATACGATAAAACGTCAACACATTACTGTTATACGATAAAACGTCAACACAATACTGTTATACGATAAAACGTCAACTCAATACTGTTATACGATAAAACGTCAACACATGACTGTTATACGATAAAACATCAACACAATACTGTTATACGATAAAACGTCAACACATTACTGTTATACGATAAAACGTCAACACATTACTGTTATACGATAAAACGTCAACACATTAGTGTTATACGATAAAACCTCAACACAATACTGTTTTTCGATAAAACGTCAACAGATTACTGTTATACGATAAAACGTCAACACAATACGATAAAAGGTCAACACAATACTGTTATACGATAAAACGTCAACACATTACTGTTATACGATAAAACGTCAACACAATACGATAAAACGTCAACACAATACTGTTATACGATAAAACGTTAACACAATACTGTTATACGATAAAACGTCAACATTACTGTTATACAATAAAACGTCAACACAATACTGTTTTTCGATAAAACGTCAACACATTATTGTTATACGGTAAAACGTCAACACAATACGATAAAACGTCAACACAATACTGTTATACGATAAAACGTCAACACAATACTGTTATACGATAAAACGTCAATACATTAGTGTTATACGACAAAACGTCATCACATTACTGTTATACGATAAAACGTCAACACAATACTGTTATACGATAAAACATCAACACAATACTGTTATACGATAAAACGTCAACACATTACTGCTATACGATAAAACGTCAACACATTACTGTTATACGATAAAACGTCAACACAATACTGTTATACGATAAAACGTCAACTCAATACTGTTATACGATAAAACGTCAACACATGACTGTTATACGATAAAACATCAACACAATACTGTTATACGATAAAACGTCAACACATTACTGTTATACGATAAAACGTCAACACATTACTGTTATACGATAAAACGTCAACACATTAGTGTTATACGATAAAACCTCAACACAATACTGTTATACGATAAAACGTCAACACATTAGTGTTATACGACAAAACGTCATCACATTACTGTTATACGATAAAACGTCGACACAATACTGCTATACGATAAAACGTCAACACATTACTGTTATACGATAAAACGTCAACACAATACTGTTATACGATAAAACGTCAACTCAATACCGTTATACGATAAAACGTCAACACAATACTGTTATACGATAAAACGTCAACACAATACTGTTATACGATAAAACGTCAACACAATACTGTTATACGATAAAACGTCAACACAATACTTTTATACGATAAAATGTCAACACAATACTGTTATACGATAAAACGTCAACACAATACTGTTATACGATAAAACGTCAACACATTACTGTTATACCAAAAAACGTTAACACATTACTGTAATACGATAAAACGTCAACACAATACTGTTATACGATAAAACGTCAACACATTAGTGTTATACGACAAAACGTTAACACATTACTGTTATACGATAAAACGTCAACACAATACTGTTATACGATAAAACCTCAACACAATACCGTTATACGATAAAACGTCAACACAATACTGTTATACGATAAAACGTCAACACATTACTGTTATACGATAAAACGTCAACACAATACTGTTATACGATAGAACGTCAACACATTACTGTTATACGATAGAACGTCAACACAATACGATAAAACGTCAACACAATACTGTTATACGATAAAACGTCAACACACTACTGTTATACGATAAAACGTCAACACATTACTGTTATACAATAAAACGTCAACACAATACTGTTTTTCGATAAAACGTCAACACATTATTGTTATACGATAAAACGTCAACACAATACGATAAAACGTCAACACAATACTGTTATACGATAAAACGTCAATACAATACTGTTATACGATAAAACGTCAACACATTACTGTTATACAATAAAACGTCAACACAATACTCTTTTTCGATAAAACGTCAAAACAATACTGTTATACGATAAAACGTCAACAGATTACTGTTATACGATAAAACGTCAACACAATACTGTTATACGATAAAACGTTAACAAGAGTTTTACATGGATATCAGCAGTATGGAAATAAAAGCGAGAAATTTTATTCGCTAAATTACGCAATGATAAATTCCTCCCAAATATTTAGGAAATTGAAGTAACGGACTATATAGAGTATGTGATCTTAAATTTTCAGAATAAATTGTTTTAAAGAGGCACTACAGCTCGTTCTGTACATTTTAATCTAGTGCTTTCTAAAATACGTATCCATAAAATAATAAAAATCATAAAAACACTGACAATTTTTAACATTAGGGATGCATTAGTTTGATTTTTTCTTTCTGACTGGGACATTTTACATCACATGATTCAACATGACAACACACGTGTTGTGTAAAAACTTACTTAAATAAAGGGTCCACACTCGCTTTTCGAGTATGGGTTTATTTACTGCTTTTTAGAATTAAGGAATTATAAATCTTTATTATAACAAAACCTTTCATGTCCCTATAACCAGATAATGTTTTCTTTAAAGAACGCCACTTCTTTTGATAAAAATAGCACTAACTTGTAAAACCCTGCGTGTGTGTATCGTGTGTGTGTATCGTTGCTAGAGGGTCATAGTGATATCCCCACGTAAATTCTAGCGTGCGGATGTGTTGTAGCGCGTTCCATTTTAACCCTTTTCTCGCATAATCTGTCAAAATTCTGGGTTTAGCCATTGTACGCCAACTCTCAATGCATTGTTTACCCTCCGTGCGCATGCGTCCAGAGACCGAAATAGAGTTGATTGATTGTTTATTATTTTACGCCACACTCAACAATTTTTCAGTTATCTGGTGGCGTCCAGTTTCTATTGGTGGAGGACAGAACCAAGATACAATGTAACCGGGAAGAGATCACCGACCTTTCGAAAGTAAACTGACAAACTTTCTCACATATATCGGCGCGAGTTAGAATCGAACCCGCGCCGACTAGATGTAAGGGACCTTGTGATTTTAAGCGCAGTGCTCTAACCACTCGGCCACGGAGGCACTCCGACCGAAAGAGGAAGTCTCAATGTTGTTAAAAAAGGGCCTTCTAAAACTGTTAATTTTTGCATTTAAACGATAATTTTTAACAATCAAATATGTTACTTTTACAAAGTTTATACATTCAACTATGCAACAAAATTAGTGAAAGCTCTGGGAAAATTGTCATTTTACGACTTCGGACCAAAATAGGCTGTAGTGTCTCTTTAACGATATGTTCTGTATATCCCTCCAGAGTGCTGTAAATGCATTGTGTGGTATTTTAACTACGTGTATTTTTAGACCAATTCAAAAGGGTGTATTTTATTTTAATGATCTCCTGTACATCTATAAAAATATCGGGAATAGAAAACAATGTGAAATCGCTGGTTACACACTGATGAGACAGAGAACGATTTTCTAAAGTACTCATACTAATAGTACTTTTAACTGAATATAAAAGGAAAAAAGAGAGCGTTCAAATCAAAAATTAATACACCTTATATATATATATATATATATATATATATATATATATATATATATCAAGATTAAGATAACTAACACTATTCAATCTAGATAAGGGAAGTTGACGATGGAGATATTGAAATCATCCCATATATATATATATATATATATATATATATATATATATATAGTGTGTGTGTGTGTGTGTGTGTGTGTGATCATTTATATCATTACTGAAGGAATCATAAATCATAAATTTAGCATTGCTACACCGTAAGACTTGAATGACCAGTCTGAAGTTTTAAATTTGTTCAATAATGATTGTTTTGTGACTTTGCGATTCTCTCTTTTCAATTTTCTCTGCATTTTCCTGTACAAGATTATAGCATTATAAAATGTAATGGTTTAAACGAAGCCTTACGTACAGGGACAGTAGGTGAGCTGCCCTCTTGCCGGGTCATTAACTGGGTCAAATACTTCGCCAACACCGTCCAATCTTACCGGTTCACCAGTTCTGATGTGAAAAGAAATAAAATATTAGTAGTTTAAGAATAGCATATAAATAACGATAGAGAATTGGCAGTTAATCCTGAAAATATTTCAGTCAAATATGGTGATAGCGAAGCGCTGGGGACGAAAATTTCTCATTCGTTTTATTATTATACTCAGTAACATTATGATGTTTTAAAACTACTAGTATAAAAATCACTTCACTATAAGGGTGTATTCATTATTAGCATGCCCGTGGTTACCGTGTTTTACAGTACATAGTTATGATAATAACCATGTTTTACTGTATATAGTTATGATAATAACCGTGTTTTACTGTATATAGTTATGATAATAACTGTGTTTTACAGTACATAATTATGATAATAACCATGTTTTACTGTATATAGTTATGATAATAACTGTGTTTTACAGTACATAATTATGATAATAACCATGTTTTACTGTATATAGTTATGATGATAACCGTGTTTTACTGTATATAGTTATGATAATAACTGTGTTTTACTGTATATAGTTATGATGATAACCGTGTTACTGTATGTAGTTATAATAATTACCGTGTTTTACTGTATACAGTTATGAAAATAACCGTGTTTTACGGTATATAGTTATGATAATATTTTTGGTATGTATTGTTATGATAAAACGAGGGACAATTGACTATGTGATCTCATTTTATTTTTTAATTGGATCAAACTCATCTAGTTTTCAATCCTGTGGTTAATTTGTATGATGTATTTATTGATATATTTTGTTTGTTTCTTTGTTTTACTTTGGTCTGGTGTTAAACAGTAATGAATGTAGAAGGCATCGGTAGACCCTTTCCGATTTACAATTAAAATTGCACTAAATATACAAGTTAACCACATATTGCAGTTTCTGATTTCATAATGTGAACCGTTTTATTTAACCGAATAAGATAAGGTGATAAATGCAAAATTCACTCGAAAATAATCTCGAGCAATGTTCACAGGTGCCATGGTACTGGATTATCACCCCTGTGATTTATGGCGAGTGATGATAGGAATGTAGTATATATACTTTGATCGGTGAAGTATCTCTGTGCATTGTCTTAGATTGGTTGGTAGTATATTATATAGCTTCCCGCTCGAGAATTTTTCACCTACATGGAGACGTCTCGAGAATTTTTCATCTACATGGAAACATCACCACTGCCAGTGAAAGGTTGCAAAATTTAGCCCAATGCTCGGCGCTTACGATCTTTGACTAGGGAGTGATCTTTATCGTACCACACCTGTTGTGACACAGGGCCTCAGTTTTTGCAGTCTCATCCGATGGACCGCTTCATTTTATCGCCACTTACGACAAGCAAAGGATACTGAGGACCTATTCTTACATGTTGGTAATGTTTCACGTGTTCACAAAGATTTGGACATCGATTCGCCCTACCTTTTTTTGATTCCCTTAGTAACAACTGCAATCGTATTGTCTGGGTTCACATTGTAAGTTGATCTTGCACACGTGACTCCGTCTAATTCCTTCAGATAGAACCTCTCAAATTCGTACCACTTTCCAAGATACTGAAGTGTAAAAAAAAAATATTTTATTTTTTTATTAAATCTCTGTATCAAATTGGGATTATAAAATAAAATTTACGCAGCTGTATTTATAGAAGGAAAACGACACGCTTGGCTCAGAGATATTCTTTCAAAGATTACCATTCTGTGTTGAAAATTTGAATAGAATATATTTTATTTCGGACAAGTTGAAATTGGACCGGTGGTATTTAGGTAGAGGTCGAATATGTGAAATGTTCTAGACAACATACCTAGGACTAAATTTGATTTGAAAAGTCAACTCAGCTGAAACCGACGACAGCTACAAGTAGGTGATGAAATGTATGTGTCAGAATTAGAAGAAAAAGGGGTAACCGTTTTAAATTTCAAATTTCAAATAAATCTCCAAGATTTCATTTAAAATTTCAAAATCATTCGGAGCCAAATTAGAACGTTATCATATTTAGCTCCTAGATGTCATGTACAGTTTAATCGGAAAAAATAAATTTCATTTTCAAAAATATATCAGGACATTAATTGCTAAGCGTTACACCAGCGTTAGTGCTTCGTGAAAAGTACGCCGATTTGAAGCGTTGCGGTTCATACCCTCATATATTACAAACCGAAATTAATTTCTTATATTTGCATTCTACTTTATTCTCGAGCGGGACGTTAATATATAATCAATCAAACAATCATTCTACTTTCAATTTTTGTTGGAATTTCCCCCTCTAAAATAGACGTACTCTATTTATCAAAATTCATGGTCACAACTGCATCACATATTGATATCTTTACAACTGGTAACGATATCTATCGGGAAACATAGTAGAAATGTAAATATACAACACTATAGAAAGTTATACGATAACATAATAACCACAAAAATATAATAACCACTCAAATATAATGAAATATAATAACCACTAAAATATAACCACTATAACGTAACATGCGTCATAATGTTTTCGATTGTTCTAATACAATGTATTTTAATTATGCGTGCATATTATGCTCTACAAACATGTAGTTTTATCATTAGTGCATATTATGCTTTAGAAGCATGTATTTTAATTATGCTTTAGGCACATATAATACTTTTTTTCAAATTATAAACATGCTTGTAACATATATAGAAAGTCTTATGATGTACTTACGGGTTCGAGAAAGAATGGCCTCACCGAGGGAATGTCTCGACAAAAACCCTTAGTGACAACTTGCCCATAAACAGCAGAAATGCATAGAGCAAATCCGAAAAGTGGCTTAGTGAGGTCCATCGTTGGTACAAAACGTCTCAGCCTGTGCAGTCAATATCATTTAGCGTCGTTACTCTCTCTCTCTCTCTATATATATAATATTTCCAATCGCCCCAGATGGGTGAGGCCACAACTTAATATACGAAAAGTTCCCATTTCGACACAACGTATATTAATAAAGAAAATTATTAATAAGATTTATAGACATAAAATGTATATTAAAATACAATATTATATATATCAATTTCTGATTTATTTCTTCTTAATTGGGATGGACTTCGATTTATCAAATTAATCATTGTCATCATCTAGTCATTGCCATTCAACGTACAAACGAATTGCATTGTAATCAAATTTCCCTTCGTATCTCGCCACGTATTTGCGATTTTTACCTGCTTAACATATTCAACATGCAACCCCAGTCTTCAGGTCTGACAAATATGCAATTTATCTGAAGCGAATGTTTATCTTAGGAAGGAACTATACATCCTCCGTTTTTTCCCCCAAAAAGATTTTACATAAGGGTCATTTTTTCTCAGTGGTAGGCCTGACCATGAAATAATGCTGTTTTAATGGGATGGTTGGTTTAACGTCTAGCTCTCGAGAAATTTTCACTCTAGTGAAGGGCTACAAAATTTAGGCTTATGCTTGATTCTTTAGGACTTTGAGAATGCAGGGATCTTTATTGTGCCACACCTGTTGTGACACGAGGCCTTGCTTTTTTTCCGGTCTCATCCCATTTTTAGTCGTCTCTTACGAAGAGGTACTGTCGACCTATTCTAATCCGAATCCCCTCGGGATTAATGGAATCTACTAATAATTATCTTAATAATAAAAATAATAGAATATGATAATGATAATATTTTCCTCAAACTTTACATGTGTATATTTTATTTTGAGAGATCATCGCGAGAACGTTTCTGTTGCATGTAAATTTCAATTGCGTTGACATAAAAAAAATAAATCTATAAACTATATAATGAAGAAACATGTCCTAAAACATGTTGCCATGATTTGTTTCTCCACTAGAAATGCAAAATAGTAAAATATTACACAATACCTGTCTCCTAGTCTCAATGATATCAATACGGTAACATAAAATAATAATATCAATCATTATTGGATACAAAAGTGATGTATAAAAAAGGAACACAACAATGGACTCACGTCTATCAACAGTTAAAAGGATAGTAGAGGAAGTGGAGGTCGAAGCTGCTCTTTCGCCGGGAAATTTTCCGTGGCAGCACTCCGAATAATTGATATTTTTCTATCTCTTTCCCTGGGAATCCGGATTAGAATAGGCCGCTTTTGTGTGCTAAGAGGCGACTAAATGGGTCGGTCCTTCGGACGAGACCGCAAAAACCGAGACCCCATGTCACAGCAGGTGTTGAACGATAGAGACCCCTCCCTGTCCAAAGACCGAGAGCGCCGAACATAGGCCTACAATTTGCGGCCCTTTGTTCTTTAGATAAACATGTTTACATTAATATCTTCAATTTCAAATGTATACTGAATTTGAATGGTTTGTATATTCGCTGTCAATTGTAGACTAAATTTTAATGGTGTTTTTTTTTTTTTTTTCCTGTCATTTAGGGACCTCCATCGCCGAGTGGTTAGAGCATCGCACTCAAAATCACAATATATGTGAGAAAGTTTGCCAGTTTACTTTCGGAAGGTCGGTAGTCTCTTCCCGGATACATTGTATCTGAGTTCTGTCCTCCACCAATAAAAACTGGATACCACCAGATAACTGAAATATTGTTGATTGTGGCGGAAAACAATCAATTAATCAATCAATCGTTGTCATTTGTAGACTGAATTTTAATGGTTTTGTTCGCTGTGATGTACAGGCAATGTTCATATTCTATGCTCGATCTCTTTATAGCACTCTATAGTAAACATTGAGAAGAAAATTTTCAAAGATATTTTAAAAATCATTTTTATGTAGAAAGCATCAACACTTTTATTCACTTTGCGTCCTATCCCCGGCCTCAGGCGATCAAGGCTTGAACAAACAAGAATCTATTTTATTAGGGGGTATAAAATAAAAACAACGTAACACCAGCACCCCACTAAGCAAGGAAACGGCCGGCCTTTTATGTGACGAAAATTTGAAATTTATATACTATGGCATGTCAAATCTTGAAATATTTGATTTTTTTTTCCATTTGTAATGTATAATTTTGCATTTGTATTATATATTTTTCTCATTTCAATTTTTATGATTTTTTTTTATTCTTATTGTATATTTTGCATTTGTGTAGCACATTTTTTTCCCTTTGTTTTGTATTGAATAAATAATAAATATACAATATAAATGAAAAACAAAAACTATAAATGAAAACTTATATAATACAAATGAAAACCATACAATAAGAATGAAAAATCATACAACATAAATGAAAACTATACAAATGAAAAAAAAAAAAAACAGAAGAAAAATTATACACTATAAATGGAAATTACAGTACAAATAAAAACAAATTATAGGATACAAATAAAAAAAAAATATGCAATACAAATGGAAAAAAAATCATACATTATAGATAAAAAAACCCACAGAATACAAATGGAAGAGATCAAATCTCGCAACAATGGTCGAGTCATACTATGCCTAGTTATTCTTTTTTTCAAATATGGTGAAACTGACTCCAATAGATCACGACGAGAAAGTGAAGAAAACTCGAACAGTCTACAAAAACAAACAAACAAACAAACAAACAAACGGAAAAAAAATAATAATAATAAAATAAAACATCTTGATAGTGAGTAATGCACATGTCTAGGTTTACGTTTACCTATAGCCAGGTCCCGTCTAAGTATGAGTGAAAAATTCGCGACGGGACTTAAAACAAACAAACGGGTTTATAAATGTAGTAAACTGTCATGTTTTATCGGTATTTACTGCCATTATAAAGTGCTAAATCTGATCTGTGTAAAGCTTATTGTCAACTGATTAAGCATCATTTCTCTGCGGTTTAATATTAAGGGTACAGTTAAGCACGAAGGTAACTTATTTTGTGACTTTGAAATCTCCCTTAATCTACGTGTTCATATATGATGCCTTTTACAATAAACTAAAATTTGTATAAATAATTGCTTTGTATGTAAAAATAAAATGTATGGTTTATTGATATAAATATTTATTCTGCTTTCATTTCTGTCGGAATTCCTAGCCATTAAAATAGGCGTATTATATTTATCCATATGCGCATTGTTCACTTCTAAAGCACATTCATGAGGATATGGCAAACGGCTGTCATGAGAGAGAGAGAGAGAGAGAGAGAGAGAGAGAGAGAGAGAGAGAGAGAGAGAGAGAGATTCCTTCGCGTAACTTTGTCTTCCAAAACAATAATTCAATCAAGTTCTTTATTGGTTGACTCGATTAAATCTAAATTTTAGTGTTTGATATGATTTTTAAGTCGGTCGGTGTGACCGGTTAACATGGGATGTTTACTCCTCCTTCACATTAGTGGTGCATCCAGGCGTTCGTGTTAAGTCTTTTATTTGTATTCTTATTAGTAAAACATTTTTGTTTGATCTGAGAAAGAAACTGGACGTCCTACGATTTATATAGCTGTTCTTGGATGTCGATGCAATTGGTCATTTACGATTATATATGGATAGATAGATGGATGGACAGATAGATAGATAGATAGATAGATATGAATGCGGATGATGATTTGCTGTCAATGTGTCGTAAAATTTTAACTGCATGATTATTTATAGTAAAACATTTCCTAGTTCAGAGTGCAAGCAATATTCCGCTTATACATGAACTTTCGCTGGTAAGTAGGGCTTCTTTATGTTTTCCAAAAATAAAGTGTCAAATCACAAGAAGCTGACACAATATATGATTTGATTCGTGATGTGTTCCTGTCATTAGATGATAAAGTGCCTTTATTATGTGATGAAGTAAAATCATTATATGATGTAGTCATGTCATTTTCTGACATGGTAAAATCACTACGTAATGTGGTTTTTTTTTATGTGATAAAGTAAAATAATTATATGGTGTGGTCTTGTCATTATCTGAAGTGGCAAAATCATTATGTAATGTGGTATATTTATTTATGCGGTACAGTCATCTTATAATACGGGAATACCATTATAAGTAATAGTTATAAGCCTAAGACTGTCTCTATTATGTCAGATATTGGAGGGTCCGAGGCGCTAAGCGAATTTGAATTTATTGGACGGCTACAGGTAACTTGTTGGACAGTTACAGGTAACTTCTTGGACGGCTACAGGTAACATACTGGCCGGCTACAGGTAACTTATTGGACGGCTACAGGTAACTTATTGAACGGCTACAGGCAACTTATTGGAAACCTACAGGTAATATATTGGACGGTTTCAGGTAACTTATTGCACGACTACAGGTAACTTATTGGACGGCTACAGGTAACTTATTGGAAACTTACAGGTAACTTAGTGGACGGCTCCAGATAACTTAGTGGATAACTAAAGGTAACTTATTGCAAGCTACAGATAACTTAGTGGAGAACTACAGGTAACTTCTTGGACGGCTACAGGTAACATACTGGCCGGCTACAGGCAACTTATTGGACAGCTACAGGTAATAAGTTGGGCGGTTTCTGGTAACTTATTACACTGCTACAGGTAACTTATTGGAAACTTACAGTTAACTTAGTGGAGGGCTCCAGATAACTTAGTGGAGAACTACAGGAAACTTATTGCAAGCTACAGATAACTCATTGGACAGGTACAGGTAACTTATTGGACGACTACAGGTAACTTACTGAACGGCTACAGGTAACTTATTGGACGGCTACAGGTAATATATTGGACGGCAACAGGTAACGTATTGGACGGCTACAGGTAATATATTGGACGATTTCAGGTAACCTCTTGCACGGCTAAAGGTAAGTTATTGGACGGCTACAGGTAACTTATTGGAAACTTACAGGTAACTTATTGGACGGCTACAGGTAAAGTATTGGACGGCTACAGGTAACTTCTTGGACGGCTACAGATAACATACTGGCCGGCTACAGGTAACTTATTGGACGCCTACAGGTAACTTATTGAACGGCTACAGGCAACTTATTGAACGGCTACAGGTAATATATTGGACGGTTTCAGGTAACTTATTGCACGTCTACAGGTAACTTATTGGAAACTTACAGGTAACTTAGTGGACGGCTCCAGATAACTTAGTGGAGAACTACAGGTTACTTATTGCAAGCTACAGATAACTCATTGGACAGGTACAGGTAACTTCTTGGACGGCTACAGGTAACTTATTGAACGGGTACAGGTAATATATTGGACGGCTACAGGTGACGTATTCCACGGCTACAGATAACTTATTGGACGGCTACAGGTAATTTATTGGAAACTTACAGATAACTAATTGCACGGCTCCAGATAACTTAGTGGAGAACTACAGGTTACTTATTGCAAGCTACAGATAACTCATTGGACAGGTAGAGGTAACTTCTTGGACGCCTACAGGTAACATACTGGCCGGCTACAGGTAACTTATTGAACGGCTACAGGCAACTTATTGGACGGCTACAGGTAATATATTGGACGGCAACAGGTAACGTATTGGACGGCTACAGGTAATATATTGGACGATTTCAGGTAACCTCTTGCACGGCTAAAGGTAAGTTATTGGACGGCTACAGGTAACTTATTGGAAACTTACAGGTAACTTATTGGACGGCTACAGGTAAAGTATTGGACGGCTACAGGTAACTTCTTGGACGGCTACAGATAACATACTGGCCGGCTACAGGTAACTTATTGGACGCCTACAGGTAACTTATTGAACGGCTACAGGCAACTTATTGAACGGCTACAGGTAATATATTGGACGGTTTCAGGTAACTTATTGCACGTCTACAGGTAACTTATTGGAAACTTACAGGTAACTTAGTGGACGGCTCCAGATAACTTAGTGGAGAACTACAGGTTACTTATTGCAAGCTACAGATAACTCATTGGACAGGTACAGGTAACTTCTTGGACGGCTACAGGTAACTTATTGAACGGGTACAGGTAATATATTGGACGGCTACAGGTGACGTATTCCACGGCTACAGATAACTTATTGGACGGCTACAGGTAATTTATTGGAAACTTACAGATAACTAATTGCACGGCTCCAGATAACTTAGTGGAGAACTACAGGTTACTTATTGCAAGCTACAGATAACTCATTGGACAGGTAGAGGTAACTTCTTGGACGCCTACAGGTAACATACTGGCCGGCTACAGGTAACTTATTGAACGGCTACAGGCAACTTATTGGACGGCTACAGGTAATATATTGGACGGCAACAGTTAACGTATTCGACGGCTACAGGTGATATATTGGACGGTTTCAGGTAATTTCTTGCACGGCTATAGGTAACTTATTAGACGGCTACAGGTAACATACTGGCTGGCTACAGGCAACATATTGGACGGCTACAGGTAATATATTGGACGGTTTCAGATAACTTATTGCACGTCTACAGGAAACTTATTGGAAACTTACAGGTAACTTAGTGGACGGCTCCAGATAACCTAGTGGAGAAATACAGGTAACTTATTGCAACCTACAGATAACTCATTGAACAGGTAACTTAATGGACGGGTACAGGTAACCTATTGGACGGCTACATGTAACTTATTTAACGGCTACAGGAAACTTATTGGACGGCTACAAGTAATATACAGGACGGCTACAGGTAACGTATTGAACGACTACAGGTAGCATACTGGCCGGCTTCAGGTAACTTATTGGACGGCTACAGGAAACTTATTGAACGGCTACTGGCAACTTATTGGACGGCTACAGGTAACTTATTGAACGGCTACAGGTAACTTATTGGACAGCTACAGGTAATATATTGGACGGCAACAGCTAACGTATTGGACGGCTGCAGGTAACTTATTGGAAGCTTACAGATAACTTTTTGGACGGCTACAGGTAATATATTGGACGTTTTCAGATAACTTCTTGCACGGCTAAAGGTAACGTATTGGACGGCTACAGGTAACTTATTGAACGGCTACAAGTAAGTTATTGGACGGCTACAGGTAATATATTGGACGGCTACAGGTAACGTATTGCACGGCTACAGATAACTTATTGGACGGCTACAGGTAATTTATTAGAAACTTACAGGTAACTTATTGGACGGCTCCAGATAACTTAGTGGAGAACTACAGGTTATTTATTGCAAGCTACAGATAACTCATTGGACAGGTACAGGTAACTTCTTGGACGGCTACAGGTAACATACTGGCCGGCTACAGATAACTTATTGGACGGCTACAGGTAACTTATTGGACGGTCACAGGTAATATATTGGACGGCAACAGCTAACGTATTGGACGGCTACTGGTAACTTATTGGAAGGTTACAGATAACTTTTTGGACGGCTACAGGTAATATATTGAACGGTTTCAGGTAACTTCTTGCACGGCTAAAGGTAACTTATTAGACGGCTACAGGTAGCATACTGGCTGGCTACAGGCAACTTATTGGACGGCTACAGGTAAAAAAATATTGGACGGTTTCAGATAACTTATTGCACGTCTACAGGTAACTTATTGGAAACTTACAGGTAACTTAGTGGACGGCTCCAGATAACCTAGTGGAGAAATACAGGTAACTTATTGCAACCTACAGATAACTCATTGAACAGGTACAGGTAACTTAATGGACGGGTACAGGTAACCTATTGGACGGCTACATGTAACTTATTTAACGGCTACAGGAAACTTATTGGACGGCTACAAGTAATATACAGGACGGCTACAGGTAACGTATTGAACGACTACAGGTAGCATACTGGCCGGCTTCAGGTAACTTATTGGACGGCTACAGGAAACTTATTAAACGGCTACTGGCAACTTATTGGACGGCTACAGGTAACTTATTGAACGGCTACAGGCAGCTTATTGGACAGCTACAGGTAATATATTGGACGGCAACAGCTAACGTATTGGACGGCTGCAGGTAACTTATTGGAAGCTTACAGATAACTTTTTGGACGGCTACAGGTAATATATTGGACGTTTTCAGGTAACTTCTTGCACGGCTAAAGGTAACGTATTGGACGGCTACAGGTAACTTATTGAACGGCTACAAGTAAGTTATTGGACGGCTACAGGTAATATATTGGACGGCTACAGGTAACGTATTGCACGGCTACAGATAACTTATTGGACGGCTACAGGTAATTTATTAGAAACTTACAGGTAACTTATTGGACGGCTCCAGATAACTTAGTGGAGAACTACAGGTTATTTATTGCAAGCTACAGATAACTCATTGGACAGGTACAGGTAACTTCTTGGACGGCTACAGGTAACATACTGGCCGGCTACAGATAACTTATTGGACGGCTACAGGTAACTTATTGGACGGTCACAGGTAATATATTGGACGGCAACAGCTAACGTATTGGACGGCTACAGGTAACTTATTGGAAGGTTACAGATAACTTTTTGGACGGCTACAGGTAATATATTGAACGGTTTCAGGTAACTTCTTGCACGGCTAAAGGTAAGTTATTGGACGGCTACAGGTAACTTATTGAACGGCTACAGGTAACTTATTGGACAGCTACAGGTAATATATTGGACGGCAACAGCTAACGTATTGGACGGCTGCAGGTAACTTATTGGAAGCTTACAGATAACTTTTTGGACGGCTACAGGTAATATATTGGACGTTTTCAGATAACTTCTTGCACGGCTAAAGGTAACGTATTGGACGGCTACAGGTAACTTATTGAACGGCTACAAGTAAGTTATTGGACGGCTACAGGTAATATATTGGACGGCTACAGGTAACGTATTGCACGGCTACAGATAACTTATTGGACGGCTACAGGTAATTTATTAGAAACTTACAGGTAACTTATTGGACGGCTCCAGATAACTTAGTGGAGAACTACAGGTTATTTATTGCAAGCTACAGATAACTCATTGGACAGGTACAGGTAACTTCTTGGACGGCTACAGGTAACAT
Source organism: Ostrea denselamellosa (assembly GCA_024699665.1). Taxonomy (NCBI): domain Eukaryota; kingdom Metazoa; phylum Mollusca; class Bivalvia; order Ostreida; family Ostreidae; genus Ostrea; species Ostrea denselamellosa. The sequence continues at coordinate 3,834,395 of JAMZEH010000050.1, read as the reverse complement.
ACTGGCCGGCTACAGATAACTTATTGGACGGCTACAGGTAACTTATTGGACGGTCACAGGTAATATATTGGACGGCAACAGCTAACGTATTGGACGGCTACTGGTAACTTATTGGAAGGTTACAGATAACTTTTTGGACGGCTACAGGTAATATATTGAACGGTTTCAGGTAACTTCTTGCACGGCTAAAGGTAACTTATTAGACGGCTACAGGTAGCATACTGGCTGGCTACAGGCAACTTATTGGACGGCTACAGGTAAAAAAATATTGGACGGTTTCAGATAACTTATTGCACGTCTACAGGTAACTTATTGGAAACTTACAGGTAACTTAGTGGACGGCTCCAGATAACCTAGTGGAGAAATACAGGTAACTTATTGCAACCTACAGATAACTCATTGAACAGGTACAGGTAACTTAATGGACGGGTACAGGTAACCTATTGGACGGCTACATGTAACTTATTTAACGGCTACAGGAAACTTATTGGACGGCTACAAGTAATATACAGGACGGGTACAGGTAACGTATTGAACGACTACAGGTAGCATACTGGCCGGCTTCAGGTAACTTATTGGACGGCTACAGGAAACTTATTAAACGGCTACTGGCAACTTATTGGACGGCTACAGGTAACTTATTGAACGGCTACAGGCAGCTTATTGGACAGCTACAGGTAATATATTGGACGGCAACAGCTAACGTATTGGACGGCTGCAGGTAACTTATTGGAAGCTTACAGATAACTTTTTGGACGGCTACAGGTAATATATTGGACGTTTTCAGGTAACTTCTTGCACGGCTAAAGGTAACGTATTGGACGGCTACAGGTAACTTATTGAACGGCTACAAGTAAGTTATTGGACGGCTACAGGTAATATATTGGACGGCTACAGGTAACGTATTGCACGGCTACAGATAACTTATTGGACGGCTACAGGTAATTTATTAGAAACTTACAGGTAACTTATTGGACGGCTCCAGATAACTTAGTGGAGAACTACAGGTTATTTATTGCAAGCTACAGATAACTCATTGGACAGGTACAGGTAACTTCTTGGACGGCTACAGGTAACATACTGGCCGGCTACAGATAACTTATTGGACGGCTACAGGTAACTTATTGGACGGTCACAGGTAATATATTGGACGGCAACAGCTAACGTATTGGACGGCTACAGGTAACTTATTGGAAGGTTACAGATAACTTTTTGGACGGCTACAGGTAATATATTGAACGGTTTCAGGTAACTTCTTGCACGGCTAAAGGTAAGTTATTGGACGGCTACAGGTAACTTATTGGAAACTTCCAGGTAACTTAGTGGACGGCTCCAGATAACTTAGTGGAGAACTACAGGTTACTTATTGCAAGCTACAGGTAACTTCTTGGACAGCTACAGATAACATACTGGCCGGCTACAGATAACATACTGGCCGGCTACAGTTAACTTATTGGACGGCTACAGGTAACTTATTGAACGGCTACAGGCAACTTATTGGACGGCTACAGGTAATATATTGGACGGTTTCAGGTAACGTATTGCACGTCTACAGGTAACTTATTGGAAACTTACAGGTAACTTAGTGGACGGCTCCAGATAACTTAGTGGAGAACTACAGGTTACTTATTGCAAGCTACAGATAACTCATTGGACAGGTACAGGTAACATCCTGGACAGCTACAGATAACATACTGGCCGGCTACAGTTAACTTATTGAACGGCTACAGGTAACTTATCGAACGGCTACAGGCAATTTATTGGACGGCTACAGGTAATATATTGGACGGTTTCAGGTAACTTATTGGAAACTTACAGGGAACTTACTGGACGGCTCCAGATACCTTAGTGGAGAACTACAGGTTACTTATTGCTTACTTATTGCAAGCTACAGATAACTCATTGGACAGGTACAGGTAATTTCTTGGACGGCTACAGGTAACATACTGGCCGGCTACAGGTAACTTATTGGACGGCTACAGGTAACTTATTGAACGGCTACAGGCAACTTATTGGACGGCTACAGGTAATATATTGGACGGTTTCAGGGAATTTATTGCACGTCTACAGGTAACCTATTGGAAACTTACAGGTAACTTAGTGGACGGCTCCAAATAACTTAGTGGAGAACTACAGGTAACTTATTGCAAGCTACAGATAACTCATTGGACAGGTACAGTTAACTTATTGGACGGCTACAGGCAACTTATTGGACGGCTACAGGTAATATATTGGACGGCAACAGGTAACGTATTGGACGGCTACAGGTAATATATTGGACCGTTTCAGGTAACTTATTGAACGGCTACAGGCAACTTATTGGACGGCTACAAGTAATATATTGGACGGTTTCAGGTAACTTATTGCACGTCTACAGGTAACTTATTGGAAACTTACAGGTAACTTATTGGAGGGCTCCAGAGGTTACTTATTGCAAGCTACTGACAACTCATTCGAGAGGTACAGGTAACTTCTTGGACAGCTACAGATAACTTATTGAGCTGCTACAGGCAACTTATTGGACGGCTACAGGTAATATAGTGGACGGCAACAGGTAACGTATTGGACGGCTACAGGTAACTTATTGGAAGCTTACAGATAACTTTTTGGACGCCTACAGGTAATATATTCGACGGTTTCAGGTAACTTCTTGCACGGCTAAAGGTAACTTATTGAACGGCTACAGGTAACTTATTGGAGACTTACAGGGAACTTATTGGACGGCTCCAGATAACTTAGTGGAGAACTACAGGTTACTTATTGCAAGCTACAGATAACTCATTGGAGAGGTACAGGTAACTTCTTGGACGGCTACAGGTAATATATTGGACGGTTTCAGGTAATTTATTGCACGTCTACAGGTAACTTATTGGAAACTTACAGGTAACTTAGTGGACGGCTCCAGATAACTTAGTGGAGAACTACAGGTAACTTATTGCAAGCTACAGATAACTCATTGGACAGGTACAGGTAAATTATTGGTCGGCTACAGGTAACTTATTGAACGGCTACAGGCAACTTATTGGACAGCTACAGGTAATATATTGGACGGCAACAGGTAACGTATTGGACAGCTACAGGTAACTTATTGGAAGCTAACAGATAACTCTTTGGAAGGCTACAGGTAATATATTCGACGGTTTCAGGTAACTTCTCGCACGGCTAAAGGTAAGTTATTGGACGGCTACAGGTAACTTATTGGAAACTTACAGGTAACTTATTGGACGGCTCCAGATAACTTTGTGAAGAACTACAAGTAACTTTTTGCAAGCTACAGATAACTCATTGGACAGATACAGGTAACTTATTGGACGCCTACAGGTAACTTATTCGACGGCTACAGGTAACTTATTGAACGGCTACAGGCAACTTACTGGACGGATACAGGTAATATATTGGACGGCTACAGGTAACGTATTGGACGGCTACAGGTAACTTATTGGAACTTTACAGATAACTTATTGGACGGCTGTAGGAAACTTATTGGATGGCTACAGGTAACTTATTGGACGGCTACAGGTAACTTATTGGACGGCTACAGATAACTCATTGGACAGCTACATGTAACTTATTGGACGGCTACAGGTGACTTATTGGAAGTTACAGGTAACTTTTTTTACAGCTACAGCCAACCTTTTGGACAGCTACAAGTAAATTATTTGACTGCTACATGTGGCTTATTGGACGGGTACATATATCTTATTTGACGGCTACAGGTAATTTATTGGACGGCTGTAGGTAAGGTATTGGAGTTCAAACAAATCAACAATACAGATGCAAATTAATATTTGTAATTCACAAATTGAATAGTTCCACTAAACACAGAACCTTGAACCGAATTCAATACACTCCCAACACAATACATATCCATTAAATGGTGAATCACGAAGCATAGAATGTCAAAGCTTAAATTCAAAGGAAATATTTCGAGATTCATTTTGAATTTCACTTGCACCAGCTAAAATCTCTAAGGAATTTTTGGAAAATCTAAAGTCTCAGGATTTTTCGATAATTGACAGCATCAAAACTTATGATTTCTCCACACTTTATACAACAATTCCTCACGATTAATTAAAATCTAGACTTTTGCAGATAATAGATTATTGCTTTTTGAACAAAAATGGCACTCGAAAATACAAAGGTCTAGTGACTGGAAACAAGGTACATATTTTGTTAGACACCACTCCGACAGCCCGCACAAGAACTCTGAAACAGACATTAAGAGTGTGATTGGCTTTCTTGTAGATAACATTTTGGAAACCAAGTCTTCCAACAATCCATTGGCATTCCAACAGTTCAATCTTCTCACAGAATGAACAGGTTTCGTATCTAGATACCAACAAAGTAGATCCCTTGTATAAAACACACCTTTTCGTGTATCAATTGATTTCAAATCAAAACACTTTAAGGTTATTACAATTCAGATTTTTATCAGACATAAATTTTTCAATGTACAGAAAATATTATTTCAATGGTTGTTTATTATTTTCTGCCACATTCAACAACGTTTCAGTTATCTGGTGGCGTTAATTTCACAATGGAAGGAATACGTAATTCTTCTGCGTGCACTGATTTCTGCAGTTCCGTTTCAATAATGCATTAATTATTTCCTTGTACATTATATTTCTTCGTTACGAAAAGATTATTTATATTTCAGGGTTGGTTTTGTTTTTTGGTTGTTTTTTTTTTTTCAAGATAATGGGCACATTGATGGACGATTTATTGAATTGTGAAACGTCACACGAATTTTAGAACAATCCATACCAGGACAGACTGTGAAAACTGCTTTCACTTCGAATTCTTAGACATGTTGATTGAAACACTATCAAAAGATTTATAATATAGAAAAATTGTTCTTGCCTGTAAAAATATTGAAGTATTATTGTATCTTATGATATACAAAATACAAGTCTTCAACACCATGTATTTTCTTTTCGATACAATTTATATGTAAACTGATGTACATAATTGAAGCCTGTGTCTAATTGATATTTTCTTCTAGAGTGGTAGTATTTGACCATTTTTGACGTAGAAACTACTAACATTGTACAATATATTCTATGCAGTTACATGAGATGACCTGTCTATCAGCATCTAATGCCTGCCTTAGTCAGGTCATTGGGGTTATGAAGTAGATACATAGAGAGTCCTCCGTGGCCGAGTGGTTAGAGCATTGCGCTCAAAATCACAAGGCCTCTCACCTCTAGCGGCGCGGGTTTGATTCTCGCTCGCGCCGACAAAAGTGAGAAAGTCTGCCAGTTTACTTTCGGAAGGTCGGTGGTACATTGTATCTGGATACACCCCCCCCCCCCCCAATAAAAACTGGACGTCACCAGATAACTGAAAAAAAATTGTTGAGTGTGGCGGAAAATAACAAACAATAAACATAGAGAGTCATGACTTGAAATCGGGTCATTCACATAGGTACACTATTTATGGGCGAAGCTGGTAAGAAACTAGTTTCCAACGAATTGCTGTTGAAGATTGAAACAGAATGATATAATAAAATATTTACAATTGCCAATGGTTTGCCTTATATGACACTACTAACGAAATTGACATTCAATTTTCCATCACATGAAGTCAGTCACGTGATAAGGCTTTTTTATTGCGTATGAATACAATCACCGCTTCAAAAGTATTTGCGTCAATTGTTCTGTACATTCATCTGTCTTGACGTCATAATAGAATGACAAAATAATTAAAACGCATCAGATAAATTATATAGAATTTATTTTATAGACAGATAAGAATATCATTAATGAATGAAAACAGAAATATTAAACAAACTGCTATTTTATTTTTCAAAAGTGTTTCTCTTAGACCCTCTGAATTTCTCTCGAAATATCTTCAGCAATTGCGTTTACAACTAAGTAATGTAAGCGACTACCACCGTTTCTCCATCACCGATTGACTGGATGTAGTTTACTCCGCTCTTCTTTTAAATTGAGTTGACTTGCCGATCTAAATTATCTTATTTTACACTTGTTTTATCTTTTGTTATTCCTTCCAACATAAATATTCGTATTTTATATTCTTCTAGATATTCTTTCCAATTATTCACTCGATCAAAATTTAACGAACTATATCTTGTGTTGTACGATCGTCTGCCTACACAAGTATGGAAACTTGATAAGGACAGCATAAATCGAAACAAATATAAATATAAGAAATAAGATATCATTTTTGAGTGTTATTGAGATGTGACATGACGTTGGTACGTGATCAAATGTACTATAACGACCTTCGAGCGTTATAGGATTTGATCACATGACCAACTTCGTGTCATATCCCAAAAACACTCCAAATGAGCTCTTTTTTTTAAATATCAATACTGAGAAAACGAGGCATTCATTTATCTTATGATGTATTTGATATTTGACACCTGGAAGTAAAACCACGATGAAATCACGTGACGATACAACTATAATCAGGTAACATCGCCATCGCTTCCTTTTTTAGGGCGGTGGGAGGGGGGCAGAAGAAATTGACAAAAACAAACATAATAAACCCAAAGGTCTAAGTCCTAGTGGTGGTATCGTTTTCCTATCTGCATAGTATTGTCCGTTTTCAAGTCGACGAGGGACGTCCATGAATCACCGATACTGACCCCTTCTAAACCTCTCTGATAACGAACGTCATACCTATCCAATTTCCCTTCTTTGGTGATTTCTATTTTCTCCCTTCAAAAAGAGTGAGTTGAACATCCCCATGCACATGCTTGCAATAATGACATAATCAAAAGGGTCGACTCCACCCGAGCTTGTTTTCTTTATGATTCCGTCCGCTTGGACCGTGTGATTTTTGATAGTCGTCACCTTGATCGTTAAATTTCTAAATTCAAGACAGCCGCGTCGTAATATATTAACATCCGAACGACAATATTGCAAAATTTCTTCTCGAAAGTTAAGGGTGTCGTCCTGTTTTTTGCATGCCATTCAGCAAGATTTTTCCGCTCCCCGATCGACAGGAAATCGTATCAGTAGTACTTTAATCCTGGAAAAGGTCCTACGTAATTTTGATTGTCCTGGGTATTATGTAAATGGGGAAAGTGTCCTTTGCAGAGTTCCTACAGACCGAAAGCATCTGGTATTGGCAAGCTTCATGGAAAGGAAATTGAGGGAATCCACAAAAGTCAAATTTAATTTATGGGTAATGTGCATGTACATGATTTTGGAACCGTCGTAAGTGATCTTGCTAGGTCGAATGGAGTGACGGTTGATGTAAACTTCTAAAACAGGGTACAAGTCGAAGCTTTTCGCGTTGTGGGCAATCAAGATCGAATTTCTACAGTGTTTACTGGTGACGAAAGCACAAAAGTCCTCGGCAGCGTTGAAAACACTTGTTCTCTTTTCCACAAGTGTCGTGACAAAGGGGGTTCACGAATTCACCTTTATGGGTTCACGAACATTGGACACATCGTGTTCCGCATAGATTACAGGTGGGGCCTCCACTAATTCTCTCTTCTCACATTTGTGTCACGAAGTCTGCAGCACGGCAAAGTTGACTTTGTGCTGTTGTAGACCACAGGACGGATCACGACAGTTCTCACAGAGTCTACAGTTTACACACTGGCGTTCTTCTTTGACACAATGACCACATCTGATACAAGACGGTCGGTATCCCTGCTCGCAATGAAGGTTGTCATCTAGATGCGTCTCAAAATCGTGGAAATATAAATTTCTTTTTTTCCTTTTGCAAATCAGTTCCACACGATTGTTGATAACAATGATATTTTCCCATTTGATATTCAAGAGAGTTGGGGCACTACCACTCTTGACAAACGTGTAATTCGGGACAGCGTTTGAAACATTGCAGAATGACCTTGCATTTTTTCATTGGTGAAACAATTCACAGCCAAGGGGATAATTCTTTTCTTGATGACTCTTTGCTTTGAGCGGCAGACCCGACCACAGGAACGATAACTCATTTGGACACCTGTTTCTGGTCATGTAAACGCATCTCACAAAAGGTGGCACAAACATGTTTGGATATATCTGTATACGGTTTTAAACAAGTATGATAAAAATAAGACGCCTAAAGAAAATCCCTGTATCTTGCCAGTCCCTTGCCAGTGTTTTTCGGTTTCTGAGTCCATGTGATACAAATAGAGAGGAGGTTTTTCCAGATTTTCCGCCACTCTGACGAATTCATTCCCTACTGTAGAGGACACAATGTTGATACAGACATCAAGTAATGTTTCGAAAGGTTCGATGTTATTAAGGTCTAAATATCTATCAGTTTGGTAAACCGGCTCTTTTACACAGCCACATCGCCAGCTCAGTTTGCATTTTTTTTTCTTGATGTTTTCAAGATATTGTTGTAATACGTTTGAGAATCAGTGCGGGATCTTCTCCCACTAATGTTTTCCACGTATTGGCAACTACTTTCTTGCATGTTTTCAGATAACACAAACCAATGGAAGTGGCCGTACATAAGTTATCAATTTGTAAGTGAAAAAGTGATTTTTTTCTTTCCACACTATTTTTAGGGCCAAAAAGATACGTAATGGGTCAATTTTTAGGGTCACCTCCCCCTTGAGGGACGTCGACGAAGCAAACGCTGACCAATAGGTTTTCGTCGAAGGGTAACCTTTCGTTTGAATTAAGTACCTTGGTGATCTCAGACAAAACGACATCTACTTCGAGATTTTCCCAGGATTGAAGTGGGACAACGATGGGATTGTTTAAATACGGATGAACGCCCTTTCCAGATTTGCATCGTGACCCCTGGCCTCTGATAACAGGTCGTCAAACATATCGTGTAACTTACGTTGTATATCTAACAGTTTATCTCCCCGCCACTGCTCTTTGAACCTCACCTTGAACGTGGTGTTGCTGTAGAAAACGTTTGGTCAGAACCTCTACTATCAAAATTTTATTTTATAAGGTTATAAACACAAACTATGTTTACTACGATATTTCAATTCTTTATAACCAGAACAATTATTTGCATTAAAATTGTGTGCAAAAGAGTTGATATAAGTTTAAAATTGTACGAAAATTGAAATTTAGTAAAATATAAAATATTTTTTTAATAAAGCAGAGAAACAGCGAGCGTTAGCAAAAAAGAATGAAGGAGTCATCCAAACCAACACCGAACTATGGGCAACAATTGACCATCTTAAGAACACTTGTGAATTCTGTGGCAAAAGATTTGGAGCAAATGACAATAGTTATAAATCATCTGAAGGACAAGTTCCTGAAAAAGGGAGATGTTTGCACGAATGATGTTTACAGCTCTGTAATTGGAAATCCATTTTTACATGTGTTCTTCTCAAATTCAGTATGTTTTATAAATCCAATCAGTTTACAACTTTATGTATGCTGTAGATAACATTCGCACAACTATTCTCTTATACCGACTATTTTTTTTCGGTTTGAAGAGTTTGTGAAGAACTTTTTTCTGATATATTTATAGTTTGCTGCAATCTTTGTCAATCTCCGCTACCTTAAAAATGATGATACAAATGGAAAAACGAGGGTCTTGTTATATTAAATTTCGATGTCTTACTAAAGGCGTGACCATAAAAAAGGTCTATAATTAAATGAAACTGGTGATTGTTGCTATGTGAACGTAACTACAAATATTTCTAACTTAGACCGATGCATAGACTATTGCTAAATCATAGAATGATTGATTGATTATATATTGTTTAACGTCCCTCTCGAGAATCTATCACTCATATGGAGACGTCACCATTACCGGTGTAGGGCTGCAAAAACCAGGCCTATGCTCGGCGTTTATGGCCTTAGAGCAGGGGATCTTTAACGTGCCACACCTGCTGTGACACGGGGCATCGGTTTTTGCGGTCTCATCCGAAGGACCGCCCCATTTAGTCGCCTCTTACGACAAGCAAGGGGTACTGAGGATCTATTCTAACCCGGAGCCCCACGGGGTCGGCTATAAGAAGTTCCCTGTATCTATTATTAACATCAAACCATACGTCAAACAAAATGTCTCCGAGAGGAAAAGACCTGTCAACAGAGCAAAAGCGGATGATAATCAAAATGACTGAGAACAGTTTCAGTAGGATAAAATGTCGGAAATTATTGGAATAAGTCCAATTTCTCCTAGAAGGTTGTAAGACGAAATGCTGAAAGGGGTTTTGTGGAAAACAAAGAAAGACCGGGCAGAAAACGATTCGGGGCGAAGGAAGTGACCGCGTTTTGTCAAGGTTGGTAAGGAAAAATCGCCGTCAGACTTAATTAATAAATTTAATGAATCAGTAGCTGAGAAAGCTTCTAACATAACAGTAAGAAGAAGGTTGAAGAAGCAGAAATACCAGCAGTGCTCAGTTACAAAGAAAATAACGATTTCGAAACACAATCGTTAAAACCGTGTTTCATGGTGTCGATCAAAGTTAGGATGGACAGTGGAGGAAAACTGAAATCAGGTCATGAGATGAAGGCTGTTTTAGACAGAAACAGAGAAATGTACGTCTGGAGAAAGCCTGGAAAAACATTTCAGCCCGGCTGTTTTGGAACGTTCAGCAGCCATTCGCTCCGCCGAATGTTCTGAGGGTGTCTATCTTTCAAAGGTGTTGGAACTTCGACTGCAGTCGAAGGGTACATTTAACTCTGAAAAATATTTTTTGGACCTAGATAATCATTTGTGGCCCCTTGTGGCCCCTTGTAGCGAAGGGGTTCCTGGTAAGTCCCTGTATACTGCAGGAGTATAATTGTCCAGTGGATCAATCAAGACAGACAGTTGAATGGAAAACGACAAATAATATACCCACACATACATGACCCAGTCAATCACCTGACATTGATATTATAGAAAGTGTTTGGGAAGAATCAAGATTCAACTGCAACACCGCCTGGACGAAATCAAAAATCACCAAGACCTTATTTGTATTGAGAAGGAAATATGGACCTCTATCGATTCCGAGACGATTCAAAAATCATATAGATCAATAAGCACTCGATTACGAGCTGTAATAAAGTACTAGTAAGGTAGGATACATTTTGATTTATTTTCGTGGGGGAAAACAACAATCAAAACACGAGGTATGCTTGTTGAATTCATTCACGGCTTTTGGAAAGTCGGTGGTCCCTTCCTAGGTTCATTATATCTGGGTTCTTTCCTCCACCTATAAAATATGGATGCCAAAACAATTTGAGGGTGGCAGAAAACAATAAACAATCAATCAATCATGACTATACATCATTTACTTAGAGTACCAGTTTTTGAACCTTTTCTTAATGACCAGGTTTGGGATATTTCATATGACTTGTACATAATTGATAAGTTACAAAGTACACTTTCTATCTCTGAATTTCTTTGTCGCATTTTGTATGACTTCCACATCCTTTCTAAATATTGAAACTTGCAACACCTTGCAAGTATGTTATAAAAGTATAGTTCGTTTACTTACATGTACCTATATAAATGTACAGGCTAAGATACAGAATAGTATTCAGTCTTGTAATTTCTATAAAAATACATGTAAGAGAGATGGGCAAACACGGACCCCTGCACATACCAGATGTAGGATCAGGTGTCTAAAAGGAGTAAGCATCCCATGTCGACCGGTCACACTGGCCGTGAGCGCAATATCTTGATCAGATAAACGGAGTAATCCGCAGTCAGAATCAGTGTGCCAAGAACGTCTTAACGATTGGTATGAAATCAAAAAAAAAATATGAGGAAAGATTCAATTTATTCTGTAAGTTCATAATTACAGTGGTAGTGTATTTTACATTTTAAGCTATACAGTGATGCTCATTTGAAGAAAGGTCGCACTTAGTAGTGAAGTTTTATGTTTATATACAATATAACCTTATTAATTAATATCGATAAATGGGAGGCCTTGTACAGCGCCTGAAATCGGTCCGTATGAAATTCCTCGTGTTTACTCCATAAAACCGGAGGAATCTGTATATAGCCCGCAGTAGCCTGGCGCTGGGTGACATTGGTTCTCTCATGAGAATGTATGCCGTTTCTGTGAAATAAAGACATGCATATTAAAATATTTAGAATGTTATTATTATTAAGGCTTTAATATTTTTTCTTTCTGTCTGTCTATTCGTTTGTCTGTAAACTTTTAATAATTTATACTTCTCCAAAACCACAAGGCTACTTGCAGTCCAACTTGCTAAAGAGATGCTTAGGTATAGAGGATTCAAGTTTCTTTAAATGAAATATCACGCCCTTTTTGAAGTGGAAATAATAAAGTATTAGACAAAAAATTGTGACATCATATAAAAATCTTCTCATGAACCAATGGGACAATTTCTATCAAACTTGGCACAGAACATCCTTGGTTGAAGGGGATCCAAGTGTGTTCAAATAATGTGTCTCCAAAGGGGCGATAATGAAGACAAGGTGAAATTAGTGTGGTGTCATTTAAAGATCTTAGAAAAGTTGAAATTTATACGAATGCATCCTGACAATTTTTTGATTCACTTTGAGCAAGCCATGGATCCTGGAGGTAGGATGGGGCCACAGTAGGGGATCTAATTTTTAAAAAGGGATATATAGGATAAATCTTTAAAAATATTCTTTGCAAAAACAACAGCACCATGATTTATCATATTGATATGCAAGCATTCCCAGGTAGTGCAAATTCGGATTTGTGCAAATTGTGGTCCTCGGTGGTACGATAAAGTCACATTAGGGGATAAAAGAAAGAAAACTCTCAATAACAGCAGAGCCATGAAGACTCATATTAATATGCTTAATATGCAGGTATTGCATATTAAAGTTTGTTCAAATCGTGACCATCAAGAGTAGGATGGGGCCACAATAGAGGAACATTTTTATGGGAATATATAAGGAAAAATCTTTGCAAATTTCATACCACGATATTTTTTTTATCTTGTGACACTTCATCATGGTTATATCGTGACCCAGTAGGGATCAAAATTTGTCATGGAAATAAAGATTGGAAAAAAGTCCTTAAAATCAGTGTCTGAACAACAGCATGCAGAGCCTAAACAGAGCCATCATAACAGCATGCAGAGCCATCATAACAGCATGCAGAGCCATCATTACAGCATGCAGAGCCATCATAACAGCATGCAGAGCCATCATTACAGCATGCAGAGCAGAGCCATCATAACAGCATACAGAGCCATCATAACAGCATGTAGAGCCATCATAACAGCATACAGAGCCATCATAACAGCATGCAGAGCCATCATAACAGCATGCAGAGCCATCATAACAGCGATGTGGCCCATGAACCTCTCGTTTCTTTACTGTTATTTAACTGAAACATGCCATGTAGTCGGAGATCATTTTCAGTGTAACAGTTTGTGTTTGTATGTGGTCAAAGTACTGAAATTTTTCATTTTAGTTATAGAAATCACAAAATAAAACATGAAAAAAGCGAGTCTTTCGCCTCTGGACACAATCAAAGGAAGCGTCGTTATATCATTATTAGCATTAGGTAATATTAGGTAATATCTAATACCTTTTTAAATATGGTACAAGAAAATGAAATTTTAGCAAGTTACAGGTCAGATCACTCTCCTGTGTTGCTCAGTATTAAATTCAATGAATTTACACATGGAAAGGGCTTATGGAAGTTTAATAATTCACTTTTGCATGACAACGAATTTCTAAAAACAATTAACCAAAAAATACAAGAAACCAAACAAAAATATGCTTTACCAGTATACAATATTGAATATATAGACAAGATACCAAATAATGAAATTCAATTCACAGTAAATGATCAACTCTTTCTGGAAACTTTATTGATGGAAATCAGGGGTAAATGTATTTCATATTCAAGCTATATTAAAAAGAAAAGTACAGAATAGGAAGAATCATTATTGTCACAAATAAATCAACTAGAAGAAAAATATGAAGAAAACACTCAAGAAATAAACATCAAAAAGAAAGAATTAGAAAATATTAGAAACCATAAACTTATGGGAAATATTATTAGATCTAAAGCAAAATGGATCAACGAGGGAGAGAAACCAACAAAGTACTTTTTAAACTTAGAGAATAGGCATTTTACAAATAAGATTGTCCCCAAGCTTATAAAGGAAGGTACCAATGAAGAAATTACTGTACAAAAAGATATCCTTTCGGAAATAGAAAATTACTATAGCAACCTTTATCAAAATAACAATAATCTCTGTGATTTCAATTTAAATGAAATACTAAAAGAAACAAATAGTACCAAACTTAATGGTATGCAGAGCATTTCCTTGGAGGGTGATATTTCATATAATGAAGCAACGCTCGTTTTGAAAAATATGTCCAATAATAAGAGTCCTGGAAGTGACGGATTTACTGCAGAATTTTTCAAAATATTCTGGAAACAATTAGGACACTATGTAGTAAGATCACTAAACCTAGGGTACAAACTAGGAGAGCTATCTGTAACGCAAAAACAAGGCATAATAACTTGTATACCAAAAGATGGGAAAAGTAAATTTTACATGAAAAATTGGAGACCTATCTCATTGTTAAATGTGGTATATAAAATTGGATCAGGATGTATAGCCCAACGAATCAAAACTGTAATCAGTTCAATAATCAGTACAGACCAAAATGGATTTATTCCTGGGAGATATATAGGAGAAAATACACGTCTTATATATGACTTAATGCAATATACTGAGGATAATAACATACCTGGTCTATTACTAATGATGGATTTTGAAAAAGCCTTTGATACTGTATCATGGAAGTTTATTGATAAAGCACTAGAATTTTTCAATTTTCGTCCTTCTTTTAGAAAATGGATTTCAGTTTTCCAAAAAAACATTTCCTCATCAGTATCACAAGCAGGTCATCTATCTAATTTCTTCAACCTAGGTCGTGGATGCCGACAAGGTGACCCAATATCCTCTTATATCTTTTTATTATGTGTGGAAATCTTAGCACTCAAGCTAAAAAGTAATCAAGACATTAAAGGAATTAATATTGATGACACTGAATTCCTATTATCACAGTATGCTGATGACACACTAATTATTTTAGATGGCTCTGAAAAGTCTCTTAGAGAAACTATCAAAGAATTAAACAACTTTTACAAAATTTCAGGACTTAAAATCAATGTATCAAAAACTCAGATAGTCTGGATTGGTAGTAAAAAATACTCATCTATCAAATTATGTGAGGATATGAATTTCCAATGGATGCATACCTTCAAACTTCTAGGGATAAACTTCGATGTGGACTTAACAAACATTCCCAAGCTTAACTATGATAAGAAACTAGTGAAAATCAAGCATATCATAAATCAGTGGAGTAAACGACGCATAACACCACTTTGTAGGATAACTCTTATTAAATCTCTGCTTATTTCACAATTGAATCATCTTTTTATTTCATTACCTTCACCTTCGAACATATTTATAAAGAACCTAAATGAAATTCTTTTTAACTTCTTATGGCAGTCTAAGGTTGACAAACTCAAAAGAAAGCAGGTAATACAGGACTATATAAATGGTGGACTAAAGATGACAGATATAAATAGCTATATTTTGGGACTAAAACTATCTTGGATAAAACGAATATTGAATTCTCAAGATACAAAATGGAAAGTACTGTTAAATAAAATTGTCTCCTTAGAAACACTAATCAAAACAGGGTCTGAGTATATAAATGTTGTTAAAAAAGATATTAATAACAATTTTTGGAAAGACACCACTAATGCATATCAAACCTTACAAGATAGAATCAAAATTCAATCCTGGCATGAATTTATAAGCCAACCAGTATGGAACAATAAGAGGATCAGAATTGGTAATAAATCAGTATTCTATAAAACTTGGTTTGAGAAGAATATAATATACATATCAGATTTACTTGATGAGAAGGGATGCCTTTACTCTTTAGAAAATGTACAGAAAATTTATAAAATGAAAACAAATTTCTTGACTTATGCCTCACTCCAAAAATCTATTAAGGCAAGTTTAACCACTTTGAAAATCCAAATGGGAACAAATAACCCCAAGCCCTTTGTCCCTCTTAATATCAAAATATTCTGTACCAGCAAAAGGGGAACAAAACAAATTTACAATACTCTAATTGCAGAGACCATAACTCCATTAGGAAAAAAGAAATGGGGAAAGTTTTTTGAATTATCGGAGTCTCAATGGGAGAATATTCACTTATACCCTTTCCAGTATACAAAAAATTCTAAACTTCAATGGTTACAATACAGAATTAATAACTACATTTTAACCACAAACTCATTCCTATTTAAAATAGGGAAAATAAACACCAAATTATGCTGTTTATGTGAAAATAGCGAAGAAACAATTATGCATCTGTTTTGGGATTGCCCAAAGGTACAGGAGCTTATCAATTCCTTCATAACTATATGCAGTGAGAGAGGTACATGTATCAACATTACATTAGATAGGCAATCATTTATTTTTGGAATTACTAGTTCTAAAGAACTAAACATTATTCTGCTAATTATCAAATCCTACATTTACCGGAAAAGATATAGACAAGAAAGTTTATTAGTTCAGGAACTGTTAATAGATGTTAGAACACATATAACTACGCTAAAATATATTGCAACTCAACAGGGCAAATATAACGAATTTATGAATCAGTGGAATTATTGGCTTTTTCTTGTAGACAGATTCTGACTGGCAACTGCACTAAATTTTAATTGATTCAAAAACATTTTGTATCAACTTCAACACAACCTAGTCATGAGTATTCAACATTATTCAAATGCTTAATCTCATCACCTCTCTCTCTCTCTCTCTCTCTCTCTCTCTCTGTTCAACAGTGTAAACAATGTTTTGATGTTTAATCATTTAATCATTTATAAATTGCAATTGTTCTGTTTATTTGATGTGAAATGTACCTCAATAAATACTGTTGAAATTTAAAAAAAAAAAAAAATTATTAGCATTAGGTGATATTTGTTTGTTTTACGTCCCGTCAAAAATGTTTAACTCATATTGAGACGTCACAAGCTTTAGGTGAAGTATCACAAATTTAGACATATGTTTAGCTCTCAGGGTCGTAGAAGAGAGGGTTCGCTAATGTGCCAACGCCTGCCGCGACACTGGACCTCCATTTGTTAATGGTATATCTGAAAGACCTGAGATTCTTACTCCTCAATACTGAACGTTTTGCGAAGAAGCAATCACTACCTATTTTGACATCTTATGTTTGACGCGGCCATGGCACGAGTGGAGCTCGAATTCAGGACCTCTCTGTTACGACGCGAACGTTCAAACCACTGAGCTACCGCGACCGGCCATAAAGTAACATTATCAATTTCTCCATTCGTCAACATTACGATATGATGATATATTTAATACTAATAAAAGGTATTGTAGATTAGTACAGGGAACACACATTCATTTGTTCGACTGAAGGCTGTATGGGAACACAAGGACGATAGGAAAATATGATTATATGGAAAACATTAAATTCTAGCCTTTCCAACACAGAAAAGGGATCCAACATCAAAAGCTGAAAAAACCTCTAGCTAAACTAAATCAATTTTTCGACAAAAGGAACATGATATTCCTCGATCCGAAAGAAAGCAATTACGTTCTGGCACTTTCCATGAAAAAAAAAATACTGAAGATATTGTTTCCATTATTTTAAAACATACCACCATACTTAGGTTTTAAAACCGGACGGGCTAACCAAATCTGAGGGAGCGAGTAAAATTCGGGTAAAAACGGCAACTCAAAAATGTGCTATTATATTCACAGAGGGTTCATATAATTAATTTTTCTTTCATAAAAACCAGAAAGGGTTGCCAATGATATTTCATCTGAATACTAATATGAAAAGGCTACGATAACTAATAGGAATCAATCTCGTAATTCCTATAGAAAATACAAATCAGAGAGAAGTGCAAACACAGACCCCTGGATATACCAGGGGTGGGGTCCGGTGCCTCAGGGAAGTAGGCGATGCTGTCGACCGGTCACACATTTGACCTAATAGAAAGTGGTACTGGCTAACTAGATCGTTATAACGACCTACAATTTGCTGAATGCTGACGTTAGACGGGACTGTACAAACCCCTGTAACATCAAAGTCTTTATAGTATCTTCCATCGATTTAAAAGCTGATCATAAGCAGAACAAGCTCTTGCGTATTGAATCATGGGAGATATAAATACCATATGCGGGTGATGGAATATTGCCAAAAAGATAAGTGAAATTGACGATGGAGAAATTGAAAAAATCCCGTTTATCATAAAGCTGAATTGTTAGTTTGCCACCAGTCTCTATTTTTAGTAAAATATCTAAGTGCAAAGCAGATGTGGAAGACTCTGTAGTGTTTCGTTATTTCAAGTCCACGTAGATATATCGAATTGGCATATGAATGAAAATGACCATAGCTAATAGATAAAACGTCATCGATATATTTAAATATCGAATTGAAGACCACAGCAAGATATTTTTTCTTCTCATGTGGAAGCTTTTGAATGAATTTTTCTTCATAAGAATATAAAAACAGCTCAGCTAACAAAGGAGCACAATTCGTGCCCATGGATTTCTAACAGATATTTGGAAGACCTGATCGCCAAAGACTACGAAGACATTTTCATAATTTATGCTTTGCCTTAATTTCTAATAACCTCGTGGGGATCCGGGTTGTTAGAATAGATCCTCAGCACCCCCTGGCTTGTCGTAAAAGGCGACTGAATGGGGCAGTCCTTCGGATGAGACCGCAAAAACCGAGGCCCCGTGTCACAGCAGGAGTGGCACGTTCAAGATCCCTCCCTGCTCAAAGGCCATAAGCGCCGAGCATAGGTCTAAATGTGCAGCCCTTCACCGGCAATGGTGACGTCTCCATATGAGTGAGAGATTCTCGAGCGGGACATTAAACAATATATATATATATATATATATATATATATATATATATATATATATATATATAAATTCTAATGAATTGTATTATCAGAATGCAAGGTGACATCAAAAACACGTTTTCTTAAAAATAAAGTTCACTTTCAGATACGGCATGATGATATGAACTTCAACGCTGAAGCTCTAACATTTCTTTATACAATCTACTTTCATTTCTGTCGGAATTCCCAGACCTTGAAATAAACGTACATTCTACAGTCAGCTCAAAAAAGAAAAACAACCATGCATCATTTAATTTCTACGACGCTGTTGCCCGTCATGTACCCTATGCTGAAAAATAAAACCACACTATTGTTTCAATATCTATATCTTAAATAATCTTTCACCTACCGATTTTGAATGGCCACAGTTGGTTACAAGAATACACTACGGCGAAGTTCATGTAATCCGTTTTTACGACCCAGTAGTTTCCCTTAGGTAATGCAGGTATGGCTGAAATAAAAACATTGATGAGACAGAGAACGATTATAAAATACTCACATTGGCAGCACGTGTAAATAGACTGAATTGTGTGTATGTGTGTGTGTGTGTGTGTGTGTTTCTCTCTCTGTGTGTGTGTGTGTGTGTGTGTGTGTGTGTGTGTGTGTGTGTGTGTGTGTGTGTGTGTGTGTGTGTGTGTGTGTGTGCGTGCGTGCGTGTGTGTGTGTGTGTGTGTGTGTGTGTGTTGTGTGTGTGTGTGTGTGTGTGTGTGTGTGTGTGTGTGTGTGTGTGATCAATGTAATGGTTTAAACGAAGCCTTGCGTACAGGAACAGTAGGTGAGCTGCCCTCTTGCCGGGTCATTAACTGGGTCAAATACTTCGCCAACACCGTCCAATCTTACCGGTTCACCAGTTCTGATGTGAAAAGAAATAAAATATTAGTAGTTTAAGAATATCATACAAATAACGATAGTGAATTGGCAGTTAATCCCGAAAATACTTCAGTCAAATATGTTGATAGCGCTGGGGAAGAAAACTTTTCATTCATTAAATTATAATATTCAGTAATATTTGATATTGTAAAATTACTAGGAATAAAAATCCCTGTTAGAGAACATTCATTATAAACATACCCGCAGTAACCATGTTTTACTGTATATAGTTATGATAATAACTGTGTATTACTATATATAGTTATAATAATAACCGTGTTTTACTGTATATAGTTATGATGATAACCGTGTTACTGTATGTAGTTATAATAATAACCGTGTTCTACTGTATATAGTTATGTTTGTTTGTTTGTTTGTTTATAGCCGCCTGAGCAATTTTTCAGCTATCCGGCGGCTGTCACCATTACCGGTGACAGGGCTGCAAATTTAGGCCTATGCTCGGCACTCAGGGCCTTTGAGCAGGGAGGGATCTTTATCGTGCCACACCTACTGCGACACGGGACCTCGGTTTATACGGTCTCATCCGAAAGACCGGCACCCACGTCCCACAGTGGAATGATACTAACCGTATTTTATTATATATTGTTATGATAATAACCGTGTTTTACTGTATATACATGTAGTTATGATAATAACCGTGTTTTACTGTATATAGTTATGATAATATTTTTGGTATGTATTGTTATGATAAAACGAGGGACAGTTGACTATATGATCTCATTCTATTTTTTAATTGGATCAAACACATCTAGTTTTCAATCCTGTGGTTAATTTGTATGATATTTTTATTCATATATTTTGTTTGTTTGTTTTACTTTGCTCAGGTAGTTAAACATTAATGAATGTAAAAGGCATATGTGGACTGTTTCTGATTTAAAATTACAATTGATTGATTGTTTTACGTCCCGTCGAAAATTCTTCATTCATATTGAGACGTCACCAGCTGTAGGTGAAGTACCACAAATACAAATTTAGACCTATGTTTAGCGCTCATGGCCGTAGTAGTGAGGGTTCTTTAACCTACCAACGTCCAACGTGATACGGGACCTCCGGTTTTAAGGTCATATCCGAAAGACCCGTGATTCTCACTTCTGAATCCCGAGCGTTTGGCGAACGAGCAATCACTACCTATTTTGCATCTTAGGTTTGACGCGGCCATGGCACGAGCGACCGGGTACATTAATTTTCTCACTAAAAGTATAATTGAATTCCCAATGTTTTATCAATAGTACCAAGATTTCGTAAATAGCTTTGTCTCCTCCGGGCATTTTCGAGCATCAGTCTAACAGATGAACAATATTCAGAGGTATCATGGTACTGGATTATCACCCCTGTGATTTATGGCGAGTCATGATGGGATTGTAGTATATATATATATTTTGATTAGTGAAGTATCTCTGTTCGTTGTCTTAAATTGGTCCGTGGTATAATATAGAGCGTACCGTTCGGGAATTTTTCACCTACATGGAGACGTCAGCATTGCCGGTGAAAGGCTGCAAAATTTAGCCATATGCTCAGCGCTTACAGCCTTTGACTAGGGAGGGATCTTTATCGTGCCACACCTACCATAACAAGGGAACCTCGGTTTTTGCAGTCTCATCCGATAAACAGCTTCATTTAGTCGCCACGTACGACAAGCAAAGGATACTGAGGACCTTTTCTATCCCGGATCCCCTATCTTACATATGTTGGTAGTGTATCATGTATTCACAAAGATTTGGATATCGATTCGCCCTACCTTTTTTTGATTCCCTTGGTAACAACCGCGAGCGTATTGTCTGGGTTCACATTGTAAGTTGATCTTGCACACGTGACTCTCCTCTAATTCCTTCAGATAGAACCTCTCAAATTCGTACCAAGTTCCAAGATACTGAAGTATAAAAATGTTGATTTTCATTATTTTTTATCTCTATATTTGATTGGGATTACAAAATAAAACGTACGTATCTATATTTATAGAAAGAAAAGGACACGCTTGGCTCAGAGATTTTTTTTTTAAAGATTACTCTTCTGTTTTAAAATTCTGAACCACCTAAATTTTATATGGAACAAGATGAAATTGGGCCGGTGGTATTTAGCTAGAGGTCGATTATGTGAAATGTTTATAGACAACATGCGTAGGACTAAATTTGATTTGAAAAGTCAACTCGGCTGAAAATGACGACAGCTACAGGAAGGTGATAAAAAATAATGTTTGTGTCAAAATTAAATGAAAAGGGGGAAAACGTATTAAATATCTAAGATTTCACTTAAAATTTTAAAATCATTCCAAGCCAAATTAGAACATTATCATATGTCGTGTAATATACATTTCATTTTCAGAAAAATATGAGGGCATGAACTGAGACCCTTCAGGACAGCATACTTCCTGAGGTGCATTAGCGCTTCATGAAAAGTACGCTGGTGTAAAGCGTTACGGTTCATACCCTCATGTATTACAAACCAAAATTAACTTCTTATGTTTGCATTCTACTTTCATTTTTTGTTGGAATTCCCCCCGCTAAAATAGACGCACTATATTGATCAAAATTCATATGTGAAATGGTCACAACTGCATCACAAATGGATATATTTACAATTGGTAAAGATATATACAGAGGAAATGTAACTATACATAATTATAGAAAGCTATCTGACAACCACTAAAATATAATAACCACTAAAATGTATGCGCTGAAATCGCCATACATTTTAATTAATGGTAGAAATTATGCTTTAGACACATACATTTTTTTTCAAATTATAAACATGCTTGTAACATATATAGAAAGTCTTATGATGTACTTACGGGTTCGAGAAAGAATGGCCTCACCGAGGGAATGTCGCGACAAAAACCCCAAGATAAAACTTGCCCATGAACAGCAGAAATGCATAGAGCAATTCCGAAAAGTGGCTTAGTGAGGTCCATCGTTGGTACAAAACGTCTCAGCATATGCAGTCAATATCATCTAGTGTAGATACATCCTATATTTCCAATCGTCTTAGATGGGCGGGGCTGCAAGTTAATGTACAAAAGATTACCATTTCAACAAAACGTGTATTAATAAGAAAAATAATTAGATTCATAGAGATGTAATTTATATTAAAGAACAATATCATATGTATCAATTTCTGATTTATTTCTTCTTTATTAAGAAGAGCTTTGATGCATCAAATTAGTCATTGTCATCATTCATCAACGTACAAACGCATTGTAATTGTAATTAAACTTGCCACGGATGTGCGATTTTAACATGTTTAACAGTCTTCATGTCTGACAAATGTGCCATTCACCCGAGGAGAATTTTTATCTCAGGAAGGAATCATCCTATATTTTTTTCTCTTTCAAAAAGATTTTACATCTGAGTCATTTTATTCCTCAGTGTTAGGGCTTGTGGAATCACGCCTGACTATGAAATATCGGGGAAGACGGTTGAATATCTACTCTCTTAAGTAATACTATTTTAATGGGATAGTCAGTTTAACGTCCCACTCGAGAATTTTTCACTCACATGGAGACGCCACCATTGCCTGTGAAGGGTTGCAAATTTAGGACTATGCTTGATTCTTGAGGCCATTTAGCAAAGAGGAATCTTTATCGTGCCACACCTGCTGTGACATGAGGCCTCGGTTTTTTGTTTTTGGGGGTTTTTTTTGGGGGGGGAGGTTTTTTGTGTCATCCGAAGGACCATCCCATATCTAGTCGCCTCATACGAAGGGGTACAGAGGGTCTATTCTAACCCGGAATCCCACAGGATTAATGGAATCTAATAAAGATTATCTTAATAATAAAAACAATGGAATATGATAATGATAATAATTTTCTTCAAACTTTACATATGTATATTTTATTTTGAGAGATCATCGCCAATACGTTTCTGTTGCATGTAAGTTTGAATTGATTTGACATCGACGCGCTTCAAAACAAATCCTTGAGAAAAAGTGTATATAAAGTGTAAAATGAGAAACATGTCCTAGAATGTGGGAATTTGATTGGTTCACCACCCTTTGAACAAAGCTTCATATCCCCAAAGAAATCAGAGATTTGTCACGGTATCACACCTTCAGACTTCCTGTAAATGAATGTATGTTTTCAACATTTTACGGTAGATTATTGTGTCACCTGTAAAGCAAAATCATTTTATCAGTCCTTAAAGTTTTGGTCACAATTGCATTGCAGGTAATTATTTTAATTGTTGTAGTATTTTTTTTATCTTTACATGGCATGTATATGTAACAGATATGCGCTCGGTATTTTATTACATGTAAAGTGTACATATAGGAGTACAATTACATTTACATGTATACAAAGCTCCTACCTCAACATTTTCATGAGATGCAAGTCAAAATTTTGAGATTTAAAGATAATATTGTTCGGGTATCAGTATCACAGATTGCTTATAGTAAGAAATTTTGTGAAAAGCAGCAATGTTCAGTTAATAAGAGATACGTTGCTTATTGTCTGTCATACCATGATGACATGATGACAAAGATGACATACACTGCTTCTGGAATACTGAAGGTTCGTTTGAATATTGACACATCATATTGAATTTTATGCATTGTTTGTTACATACTGAATACTGAAAGACTGTTTTCCTTTTACAAGTCATATGTTTGAATGGTTGTTCAACAGATAGTCCAGTGTAACTTGTAACTTAAAATTGTACGTATTTTGAAGCATATGCCTAGCTTTGTTAGAGTTGGTAACTTTCAAATAGTGATTGTTCATTCAATAAATTCATTTCTTTTTCTCCAAAACCATTATTATTGCCACAAAGCAATGCTTGGGTAAAGAAGATTCAAATTTGCCATACCCTTTTTGATCTGGAGATATAATCAAATATTAGTAAAAGAAAATTGTGGCAGCATTTAAAAATCTTCTCAAGAACCACTGACCCCATTTTGATCATTTTCTCTACAACCAAATATCTGTTAGAGAAGTTAAATACATAGTGATGTAGAGCAGGAAGGCCCCCACCAGAATCGTACATTTCATGATCCCACGGGTGGAGGTTGTGACTCCAGGGTGGGCTAAACTTGCTATAGGGTCTTTATGTGTAAAACATTTAAATAACACCTTTAGTGCTATTGATATTAAATTGAAACCAAGTGGATATTTATAGAAAAGGCGGGTAGTTCTTTACCAAAACTGTACATTTCATGATCCAAGGTGTAGGGTTTTGGTATCAGGGTGGGGCAAAATTGGTCAGTGATTATATGTGTTAAGATTTGAACTTTTTAACTTCTTCATGATGACCATTCCCATTCTTTTCAAATTTAGTATGAAGCATTATTTGGACAAGGGGATATAATAACTTTAGGATTCTTTTTTATTATTATTATTAGTATGTACCAAATTTCTTGAGCACTTTTTGTCATGTATAAAACACGTTCAAAAGTACTTTACATCATAATAAAATGCCATATCATATAAAACAGATTTTTTTTAAGATAAGTAAGATTAAATGAATCCATAAATTACACTATAATCTAAAACAGTTTAAAATTGTTAAACACTGTGCTAGATATTACATGTAGTCAAATCAGTCTGAATAAAATTTTAGGAACAAGTGAGTTTTTAGGGCTCTCTTAAACACGGGCAGAGATGCGGAGTTTCTTAGTGTGTTTGATAGGGCATTCCAGAGTTTTGGTGCAGTTGTCATGAATACACGATCACCAATACGTCACAGTTCTAGTTCTCTGTACAACCAGTGTTGAATCATTCTGGGATCTAAGTTGTCTGCCTGGGGTGTAAACGCTCAGCAGGTTTTGTATTTACGTAGGTGCCTGTCCGTGAAGAGCCGTAAACACATATATGAGGACGTTGTACTCCACTCTGCTTGCTTCATTTCTGGAGCCTTCAAAAAAGGGATAAGACAAAACCTTCCCAAACTTTACAATTTTCAAAAATAAAAATTCCTCTCCACAACTTAACATCTGTAAGGAAAACGAAATGCATAGTAAGGATAGTAAAGTCGCTTCCAAAATTGTAAATTATCATGATCCTGGGTTAGATGTTGTACATGACCCAAGGGTGGGGCCAAACTTGGTATATTTTGTGTACGTATAATGATATTTTCTTTAATGCTATTTATATTAAATTGAAACTAAACAGATGTTTAGAAGGAGTAGGTAATCCTTTACCCAAATTGAAAATTTCATGATCCCAGGAGAAGGGGTTTTGGTTCCAGGGTATGGCCAAAATTATTTATAGTTATCATCAGGAGACTTCTTTAAATTTGAAGATGCACTATAAAACGTCAATGCATATATAGAAAAAGCAGAAAAAAGGATGCACGCGTACCATAATTGTGAATTTTGCAATAATAGGGTTTGGACTCGGGGATGATACCAATTTGAATTATTCATATGTCATGTTAATGTTGTTTACATGATGTAAAGTCTTTCACACGTATAGTAATTTGGAGCATTTAAGTTTCGTTTTATACTGTTGCTGAGTATTAGAATTTAGCTTAGATATGTAGAACAGGATTTTTTTTCGAGATTTCATAGTCCCTGGAGCTAGTGATACTTTTAAATAATACTCAGGTGACTTGTAGGCTTCTTGCTTTGGAACTGAAGACATTTCTATTCAAAACACTTATGCATGATATCTAATTAACTCATAAGAATCATTTGAACTCCAGTATCTCGAATACTGTGGATATGTCGAAGTGAGTTGGACGTTCCAACTACATTTTCGTTATGTACTTTATCCCCAATATCTCAAACACTCAGATATCTGAATGTTTTTCTGCCCAATCAAGTTTGAGATAATAAAGTTTGACTGTAATTGATTAGACTATGACCCATTGCATATTTCAAACGATTGGAACTTTATACTGGAAAACAAATTTAGATAGCAAACTGTGTAGCAATAATTATGATTTTATTTTCAGAAATTCACGTTGAGGAAATAGCTGGTATGCATGTAGTGCACATATAACAGATACATGGATGTATACATGTATACTGATATTGAATGAAATTTTGTAAAATTTCAGCTGATGATATATATATATATATATATATATATATATATGTACCCTGGAAATTATCTACTCTAAAGGTTTATTTGCAAATAAAGTCAATGTTTGAACTTCTGATCAATGCCATTTTACAATACATGTGGGAAATTTTAAACTATTAAATTTCCATTTGTTCAGGATACTTCAGGATACTTCTTAACAGCCTTACTGTATAATTATCTGCTTAACAGCCTTACTGTATAATGATCTGCTTAACAGCCTTACTGTATAATGATCTGCTTAACAGCCTTACTGTATAATGATCTGCTTAACAGCCTTACTGTATAATGATCTGCTTAACAGCCTTACTGTATAATGATCTGCTTAACAGCCTTACTGTATCATTATCTGCTTAACAGCCTTACTGTATAATTACCTGCTTAACAGCCTTACTGTATAATGATCTGCTTAACAGCCTTACTGTATAATTATCTGCTTAACAGCCTTACTGTATAATTATCTGCTTAACAGCCTTACTGTATAATTATCTGCTTAACAGCCTTACTGTATAATGATCTGCTTAACAGCCTTACTGTATAATTATCTGCTTAACAGCCTTACTGTATAATTATCTGCTTAACAGCCTTACTGTATTATTATCTGCTTAACAGCCTTACTGTATAATTATCTGCTAAACAAACTTTCGTATTGGACGACTGTTGGTCAGCTATTGGATTCCAAAGAAACAAACAACAATACAGATGCTAATTAATATTTGTAATTCACAAATTGATTAGTTCCACTAAACACAGAAACTTGTACCGAATTTAATTCACTCCCAACACAAGGTATATCCATTAAATAGTAAATCACAAAGCACAGAATGTCAAAACTTAAATTTAAATGAAATATTTCCAGATTCTTTTTGAATCTCACTTGCACCAACTATACATTCGAGCAGTAGCGTTAACAAGAAATATCCGAAAAAACGTCAAGTTTGAGGTCAAAGTTCGGGGGATTTTTTGCTAACATTTTCACTCTCCAAATCTAAAACGTCACTCAGTAAGCCGCCTGTATTGCAACTTTGCTCATCAACGTCTTTAAATTTGTTTTTGTCAGGAAAATACTTCCTCTATCTGAAGACATGATTGCAACACACAAAATCACAAAACAATAGTGTTCGAATTCCATTCTTTATGCTTCATAAAGTACCCTTTACCTGAGACAGTTCAATAAGTAGACAATGCAGACTCAATACAATGGATGTTTCTTTCACTGTTAAAACGTTTTTAGTGGCGTAACCTTTCGTTTGTTTCAATTCAGAATATTTACGAATGGTCCCTTAAAAGTATGTCAGTCCATTATTTTGTCCTACCAGTCCAATATTTTGTCCTATCCGTCCAATATTTAACAAATTTTTGCATTTGGAAAATATTGAACCCAACTGAAATGACAACCCAAAACAAATACATTGAAATGATTTTTTTATGGAAATACAGAAAAGAAAATATTCACAGCAAATCAAAAACGCACATGTACAGACATATCGCCAGCAGTGATATTTATTTCAATTTGTGCCTTATTTTCGGTGTTTTAGGACTTCGTAGACTGGACTAAGCTTTTTAGTAGATCCGCCTCTTGAAGGGATTTTGAAAAACTATTTGAAACACATTCCTTTGTCGACGCCCTGTTTTCAATCCCCTGGGTGGCCTTTATTAATGATGAGTCCAATAAGTCAGAAAATGAAGGATTTCTAACGAATAACAGAAAAGCGCGTAATTCAAAATTTGGATGGGAGTTTCCCATATCAAGAATGTCATTTAAAATAGTATCAATGTCATTATTGGACTTGTCGCTGAGGGTTCATAAAGAACTTTGAGTCTTAAAAATTTCGACATCACTCTCTGATTCCATCGTGCTAACTGAATGAGATAAAGGGTTACGATGACTTAATTGTAGACTCGGGGCGTGTCATGCGTGAAGACTATTGTTATAAAACTGGACATAGCGAGGTGTTTGGAAAAATGCTGACTGTTACATATCTATTGTCGTAACATTAGACTGTAAACTTAACTGGGGCTCCCAGAAGGTGATTATAAATCATTGAATGAAAACAATAAAAGAGTGGCATTCTCTAGGACAAACCACGTGTCTTTTGGATTTTATCTCAATGCTTTAACATTTTCACGAAAAAAAAGTTTTAAGTAAGATATAAGCCTCAAACGGCTCAGCGAGTCCGATATTTTTCCGAATGAACCGTTTTCGGCTTATATCCATTACTTACTTGCAATGGAGAAACAAGTCTAAGAAAGTCCATTATTAGAACAGAACATGCAATGTTTTAAGTAGGTTACAGGCCTCAAACTGTCAATTCTGTGAGAAGAAAGAACTATTGTCAGGTCTCCAAAAGGTTCAATCTTCTCGCAGAATGAACAGGTTTCGTATTTAGATACTAATAAAGTAGATCCCTTGTATAAAATACACCGTTTCGTGTCTTGATTGATTTCAAATCAAAACACTTTAAGGTTATCACAACTCAGATTTGTACCAGGCATCAATCTTTCAATATACAGAAACTATGCCATCATTTAATATGATTGATTGTTTATTATCTCCCGCCACATTCAACAATGTTTCAGTTATCTGCTGGCGTCAATTAACAATGGAAGGAATACGTAATTCTTCATCTACGTGTTCTAATTTCTGCACTTCCGTTTCAATAATGCATTGATTATTCCCTTGTACATTATATTTCGTTACGCAGAGTTTTTTTGTTGTTGTTTTTTTGGTGTTTTTTTTTACAGAGCAGACTGTGAAAACTGCTTTTCACTTCGACATTTCAGCCATATTGATTGAAACACTACAAAAATAATTCCTAAGTGGAAATTTTTTTTCTTGCCAGTAAAGTATTGAAGTATTATTGTATCTTATGATATACAAATGCAGATCAAATATTGAAAATAATACACAAGTCTTCAACACCATGTATTTTCTTTTCCATACAATTTATTTGTAAATACTGATGTAGATAATTGAAGCCTGTGTCTAATTGATATTTTCTTCTAGAGTGGTAGTATTTGACCATTTTTGACGCAGAAACTACTAACATTGTACAATATATTCTTGGCAATGACATGAGATTACCTGTCTATCAGTACCTAGTGCCTGCCTTATCTACGTCACTGGGGTGATGAAGTAGATACATGTACATAGAGAGTCATGATTTGGAATCGGGTTCTTCACAAAGGCACACAATATTTATGGTGGTCAGGAACCAGTTTCCAATAAATTGCTGTTGAAGATTGATTGATTGATTATTTATTGCTTTCCGCCACACTTAACAATTTTTCAGTTATCTGGTGGCGTCCAGTTTTTGCTGGTGGAGGAGAGAATCCAGATACAATGTACCTGGGAAGAGACCACCGACCTTCCGCAAGTAAACTGGCAAACTTGCTCACATAACGTCGCGGCCGAGATTCGAATACGCGCCGACAGAGGTGAGAGGCCTTGTGATTTTGAGCCCAATGCTCTAACCACTCGGCCACGGAGGCCCTGTTGAAGATTGAAAAGATAGATATAGTAAAATATCTATTCTGAGAAAAAGAGGCATTCATTTATCTTATGCTGTATTTGATCCATGACACCTGGAAGTAAAAGCACGATGAAATCACGTGAGATACAACTATAATCATGTAACATCACTTCCTTTTTTTAAGGCACATGTGAGATTTCGACAGAAAGATTACATTAGAGATATTGAATCGATATAACACATTAACGTATCCCCTTCACTGACACTTGATGTACACATATATGTGAAATAATTACACGCTAATAATTACATGCGTTGGTTGCACGTGTAATTTCTGGTGTTTTGTGCACGTGTAATTTCTGGTGTTTTGGTCATCGAAACTGTTGATTAAGAATAATAATTAAGAATTACTGATTTGCTTATAACATTTAACTATGGGCTGGACAAAGTCCAGACTTTTTCCTACCCTTTATGATAAAGATTTTGTGAAAAATCAAAGTACCTGTGGTGGGATCTTTTTAGCAGTATGTCATCGACCAAGGTTGGGCTCACACATCCTTTAAGAATAATAGATATCAGCCTCCAAAGACTTGAAATCCTATAGAAGAATTTCAGGATTTTAAATCCTATAAAAATCCTAACCTAATCATATGGGATAAAAATTCTAATATTTCCATAATTTCCAGTAGGATAATTAATCCTATATGAAAATATATATATCATCAGGCATCGATTAGTCTTTTATTTCTATTTTTTGCTATCTATTCTATCTCGGTATGTCACTTAGTAGAGTCTTGCGGGCCTGATCGTTAGTTCAGTAATCATATAATATTCCAAAGCATGCTAAATATTATATATTATTTAGAATTTCATGTTTTGGGGGAAAATGTTTGTCTCCAAATCATTTCTCTGTTTTACTATGAAAATATGGCTTCCACAAACAAAAACAAAACAAAATAACTGCACCCACCCACCCCCAAAAACAAGAATTTTCTTTCGTAGGAACGAATTTTCTTTCGTGGGAACGAATTTTCTTTCGTAGGAACGAATTGTCTTTCGTGGGAACGAATTTTTAAAAAGAAATCTAATCCACCTGTCCTACAAGATAGCGAGAGTTTACGAGAGGTGAATGAGATTTTTTAAATAAAAAATCATTCCCGCGAAATTTAATTTCATTCGCACAAAATAAAACTCGTTCCCACGAAATTAAATTCGTCCAGGAAATTGCTATTGCATCAACTTATTTAACAGACGTTATGCCTTGCATTTTTATGCAATCCACTGACAATAAATTTATAAGAAGCTCTGTAGCATTAGTTCATATATTAAATATCTGTGACTGTTCTTCGAGTTTGGAGTACGATGAACATATGCTGCCATTTGGGAATATTAACATAACACTTTCAGCGACTCCAGTTTTAGACATTTAAGAACCTAAAAATAGATTAAAACTTCAATTTGTTATGGAGGAAACTGGTGGAAATTAAAATAAAACCCTATTTCATTTAATTCAAGATTCTTTAACGTATGCACACAAAATGTGTGTCTGTAATATTGGGGCTAAACCCGAGGAGCTAAACTAAATCCCTGTATTGTCAGCTAAAAAAGGCAAGGAACTTCGAAACAGAAATAATAATAATAATAATAAGCTTTATTTACTCAGGATAACACAATTAGCATACAACTAGTTTTCATTGTGGTCCTACGATTTAAGATTTAAAACATCGGTTATGTTCTGCTAACAGACAAGTATAGGTCACAAATTGTATACGATTGATTGATTGTTTGTTGCTTTCCGCCACACTTAACAATTTCTCAGTTATCTGGTGGGTCCAGTTTTTATTGGTGGAGGAGAGAACCCAGATATAATGTACCTGGGAAGAGACCACCGACCTTCCTAAAGGCAAACATTCTCACATTCGAACCAGCGCCGACTAGAGGTGAGAGGCGTTGTGATTTTGAGCGCGATGCTCCAACCACTTTGCCATGGAGCCCCCCGCCCCCCAAATTGTATACGAAGTATTGCTTTATTGATATATAGATGATATGTCAGATGATGCGTCAAAATGTTTAATAATATATAATGAAGCAAAATAGAATTTCCGTTTTCATTTGGGTTTTATTTGGACTAGTACTTAAATGTTTTGGGCTAAGTGAACTTCACAAGCTTAGCAATCCTTCAGCAAGAGAATATTAAAGAATATTATTTCGTGGGAACGAAATTTAGAAAAACAATTCCTCCACCAGTCCTAAACCACCCACCCTATCAACCAGCCACCGTGCAAACCACCCACCGTACAAACCACGCACCGTACAAACCACTCACCGTATAAACCACCCACCGTACAAACCACCCACCGTATAAACCACCCACCATACAAATCACCCACCGTATAAACCAGCCACCATACAAACCACCCACCATACAAACCACCCACCGTACAAACCACCCACCGTAGAAACCACCCACTGTATAAACCACCCACCGTACAAACCAGCCACCCTACAAACCACGCACCGTACAAACCACCCACTGTATAAACCATCCACCGTACAAACCACCCACCATACAAACCACCCACCGTATAAACCAGCCACCATACAAACCACCCACCGTACAAACCACCCACCGTACAAACCACCCACCATACAAACTACCCACCGTACAAACCACCCACCGTATAAACCACCCACTGTATAAACCACCCACCGTACAAAGCACCCACCGTACAAAGCACCCACCGTATAAACCAGCCACCATACAAACCACCCACCATACAAACCACCCACCGTACAAACCACCCACCGTATAAACCACCCACCGTATAAACCACCCACCGTACAAACCACCCACCATA
Organism: Ostrea denselamellosa; assembly: GCA_024699665.1. Lineage (NCBI taxonomy): Eukaryota > Metazoa > Mollusca > Bivalvia > Ostreida > Ostreidae > Ostrea > Ostrea denselamellosa. Next base: position 3,801,350 of record JAMZEH010000050.1, on the reverse strand, counting down.
CAAACCACCCACCGTATAAACCAGCCACCATACAAACCACCCACCGTACAAACCACCCACCGTACAAACCACCCACCATACAAACTACCCACCGTACAAACCACCCACCGTATAAACCACCCACTGTATAAACCAGCCACCGTATAAACCACCCACCGTACAAACCACCCACCGTATAAACCAGCCACCATACAAACCACCCACCATACAAACCACCCACCGTACAAACCACCCACCGTATAAACCACCCACCGTACAAACCACCCACCATACAAACCACCCATCGTATAAACCAGCCACCATACAAACCACCCACCGTACAAAGCACCCACCGTATAAACCACCCACCATACAAACCACCCACCGTATAAACCAGCCACCATACAAACCAACCACCATACAAACCACCCACCGTATAAACCACCCACCGTACAAACCACCCACCGTAATATGTATATTAGTTCCACGACTTCATGTAATGAATCTAACACTACAGTCGCCGGATAGCTGAAAAATTGCTCAGGCGACTATAAATAAAAAACAAACAAACAAACAAACTGTTTTTTGTTATGAGGTATGCCGAAAAATTAACTGATTTTCTAACCCTATTGCAAGCAGTTTTCATCATTTTTCATAATCTTTCACTCCTTCAATGAATGATGATAAACAAAGTGAGCTTATCAAAACACGAAGAACAACCGGAATATAAATAGACCTCGTGCTTTCCCCAGTTTACAAATCACGTGACATCATTTATTTGTAAAGTGTGTAAGAATCATTTTTATGGTTGTTGATTTGATGGACGCTGTACATATTTTTCACTGAATACCTATGCTGCACTATAATTGATATTTTTTCAATGCACATTATTTTTTCGCAGTGATACTGCTTATACCTAAACCCTTTTAAAGTTTTAAATTATATATCATCAAAAATATAATTGGTCAGAGACACCATCACTAAAAAATGAAATAAGAAATCAGTACAAGAATTATTGGCATTCAAATTGCTATATTCAAGCAAATACGGAAATGTTATAATGTACCAAATATACTGCGCAAATTTGCCTTGACGAAAAATATTATAAATATCTGAGCGCCCTCTCATATATATATATATATATATATATATATATATATATATATATATGAAATTATTTATGAAAAAACATTGATTTTTAAAAAATAATCCCGGATAATAAAACTGTTAGATACAGCTTGAAACAAGTGTGATTTCCAAGCTATTTATATAGCTTGAATTATATTGTGCAGAGGGCGGGAAATAACATACTGTCATAGAGAGGGTGTGTCAGAAAATGACAACGCCGAGAAAACGGGGTGGTATCAACAGGCTTGTGCTTCTTCATAAGTTGTAATAATCTTTTAAAAATACAAATGCATTAGCATAACTCATGGAATATACGAGAATGACTCCCATTCTGTGTCAATCACAATAATTGAATTTATGATGAGCTTTTGATTTTACAAAATGCTGATCATATATATATATATATATATATATATATATATATATATATATATATTTATGTGTGTGTGTGTGTGTGTGTGTGTGTGTGTGTGTGTGTGTGTGTGTGTGTGTGTGTGTGCAGATTCCTTGTTTTCTATTCAGCGTTTTAGCAACACCCTTTTGAAATCCCGGAATTTTCCCGCTTAATAGCAAAAATTTTGTAAACAACAGAAAAAAAACCCAATTATCTGCAACCGATTTAGAAATGGGAGGGGTGGGTATACTCAAATACAGTATCGAATAAAACCAACAATGCAGATCAAAATCTTTATAAACCCTCGTGCAATATAACCCTGGGGTCAGAAGTAAATATAGATTCACGTGATTACGGATTTATCATGATTTATTCTTTATTCATTACATTGTATAAAATAAGTTAACATATTTTCATAATATGCAATATATAGTAGCAAGTAGTGTGATGTGATATGAAGCGTGTTCTTTAAAACTGAACCCCCCCCCCCTAATTTTGATTGATTACAACACACTTTTAGTAGCAGCGTAATGCTGTTTTATCTCCGAATGGTCCAGCTATCTGTAGAATCATTCCAATAAAATAGAAGAAGGGTGACACGATTTGAAGAGGTCCACAGTGTTCGTTCGACTCTCGATCACAAAGAAAGTGGTTACCAGTCTTGGTTTCAGCTGAGATACAGTGTATAAGCCAATGAAGCTGCTTCATCCACGGCGGCCATCTTTCTGACTCCGAATCTAGTTATGTGCTGTACAAATTTCATTTTTATCTCTGACGTATAGTCTTAATTTCATGATGCTAGTCATTTCTTGCTGTACAAGTACATAATAAACAAAACACATTGAGGAATCCGAACACAGAATTAAACATATCCGATTCGATAGAATCTTAGTGCATGTACATATCAGGCGAAGACGGCAGACATTGCCGGAAATTCGTCCGAATGAAGTTCCTCGGGTTTATTCCGTAACTCAAGAGGAATCCGTACAAAGATCGTACAAGTCTGTTGCTAGGTTTTCGTGGTTCTCGCAAGAGAATATAAGCGCTTTCTGTCAAATAAAGAATATCAGAGTAAAAACCTGATTAATATTGATTTTGAATTAACAATTTTGAACAGCATTCATCCATTCAGCAAAACCATAATTAAATCAAGTCATGTAGGTAATTGAAGGTGACCCTGAATCTGAGCATGCGTGTCTTTTTTTCCAAAAAAAAAAAAGGCTTTGGTAAACATGATTTTATTTTTATATCATTGATAATGTTTTGTTTTGTGATAAACATGATTTATTCATCTATCATTGATAATGTTTTGTATAATTTCCAAATAATAGGTTAATCCAAAATAGTGAGTTGTCCATTTTTTTTCCTTAGGATCCCTGACTGATGTCACTTACCGGATTTATGTAACCCTTGTTGACGACAGGAATAAACCACAGCGAAGTGATTATAGTCCGTATCCACGACCCAGTAGTTCCCATTTGGATCCAAAGGTTGGGCTGAAATGAATCCAGATGTGCGTAGATAATCTTAATCATGGATAAATGGTTGAAAAATGGTTTCCTTCAAAGAATATGAAATGGCCTTACACATAAATAAAGTAAGAGTTATTGCATCAGAAAAGTTTTGAGCGAAAACGTGATACGCACACGGAAAGAAGGAAACGGATAGTCTCGCAGGGTCACGTGGGTTCACGGCTCTAGCAACTCCCTCTATCCTTGTTGGTTCACCAGTTCTAACGTTGAAAAGAAAATCAATACACGAATATAGTGCGCCGTATAGCAGTAACGGGGTGGGGGTGGGGGTGGGGGTCCATGTAATAGCTAAATTGAAACTTCAGGGACTTTATTTAGTATACATGCATCACATTACATGGGCGGACTCAGAAAATGTTCAAAATTAGGGGGTTGTATCCTTTTCCGTCCCAAAAAGGGATTTCGAAGACCTTACAATGGTAAGAAATAACCATTTTTGTTTAAAATGGTTAATCAAAGGGTGTTGCAACCTCCATAACACCCCCTGGATCCGCCACTGCACAAAATACTGGTAACAACCATGCAGCAAGTTTACATACAACATAAATTAGTGTACGGGTGACATGATTAGCATCCATGTGCGTCAGTTTATAAAGTGCCATAGAATTAACGAACATTGTATTGTTATTGAAATGATGAATGACGCTCACTTACCCACGGGCATTAAGTGTCAACTATCTTACTGTGCAGTCTGATGACGGATGCAAAACCATTTGTAATAAACACAGTTTCTGTCACTTTGTCGTTCCACCTTTTTGTCATCCGCGACATTTCTCGATAATGTATAATTTTTGCTGACTGATCAGTTACAATTCAGATGCACCCTATTACAGAACGTTGTATATATCGAATGGTGAAGTTAACAATGTGTTAATCGTAATCATATATCCACAAGACATATACACGTTAGAGTGTAGGGCAACACGGACCTCCGACAAAGCGAAGATAGGATCAGGTGCCATGGAGGAGTAAGCATCCTCTGCTGACTGGTCACACCGCCGTGAGCCCTTAGTCGAAATTAGGTAAACGGGATTATCCTTAGTCAAAGTTAGTATGAAAAATGACAGTGTAACAAAGGGTATGAAACAAATCACTTTGTAATAGCAAACAAGGTCATTATAGCGACCGTAAAATTTGCGAAATGATGACTTCAAACGAGATTCGTTTATATATATATATATATATATATATATATATATATATATATATATATATAATTACTAAATTATTTTAGCAAAGAATGGGAGAAATTGTGAGGTGATCAATCGGATTGTGAACAGAGAACCATTGCATTACACCACCGACGTAATCAGGCCGACAGAAAGAATACCTGTAGGAATATTATTACGATATGAAATTTAAACCTATTAAGGGAGTCATACAAGGAGATGAAAAAAATGGTAGAAACGTTGAGTTTGACCATAGAGGTATATACGTACTAATAATTTGTTTTGTTTCTAAACTAGCATGGCCAATGCATTTATAGTGGCTATATATGATAACTTGTGTATGGTAAACTATTTGATTTTATCCCAAATGAAGGGAATCGAATATGTCATACTTTTAAGTTCATTCGTAACTAATTTAAGTGTCATTCATCTTTGATTAACCTTTTAGTAAGTATCCCGCGCGTCTTCTTCACGCGTGGTCGGAATGATAACAATGGCGTCGGTATACTTTGAAATCGAGTTCATCGACCTTAGGTATAGCAAGAAGGGCCTATCAGACTAAATTCATATTACTAGATCATGTGTAAAACACAAAGGTAGTTAGATATGCACAAATCCAAGAACTGTTGAGAAAATAGCGCATTTCCTGCTAATGAGACAATCACGTGTTCAGAACTCGGCTCGTTTGGAAAAGAAAGTTTTTAAGGTAACTCGCTACACCAAGGTTTATACTATTTATGGCACAACGTCACAAGATGACGATTTTTAAATTTTGTGAAATTGTTTGTATTGATCGATTTGGTTGTATATCATTATAGCTCAGTGGTTAAAGCCTCGGACTATTAAACTGTAGATTACGAGTTCAAATCCGTCAGAGGCTTTTGTTCATATTTATTTAAATAAACTTTTGAAAATCATGGGGTTTTTTAATCTACAACTGCATATTTTCCTTCCTTTTGACGAATATATTCATTGTATATCATCATGACTTTCATTATCAAATCATTTCGTGCTGATTTAAGAAATTCTTTAAAAAGAAAAACTGTATTTTGAAACTATTTTTATTTACATCTCTACAGCCGGGTTTTTTTTTGTTTGTTTGTTTTTTTCTTCATAGAATACCGTAGCATTGATATCTTTAATAACCTAACATAAACATAGGAACGTTAACTTCACCCGTTTGATAGTTAACATGTAAGAAGGCACTCTTGAATATTGCACATCATTTCATTTGTTTAAATATACTCAGATAATACATACTTCATTTTTCATAAATAATTTTCTAGCAGTATGTTTCCTAGTGCGGAGGTGGTGAGAGTTTTTTCAAAGTGCTTAGATGGTGAGGGTTTCTTCATAGTGCGGATGTGGTAAGGGTTGTTTTCATAATGCGGAGGTGGTGAGGGTTTTTCATAGTGCCGAGGTGGTGAGGGTTTTTCCAGAATACGGAGGTGGTGAGGGTTTTTTTCAGAGTGCGGAGGTGGTGACAATTTTTTCAGAGTGCGGAGGTGGTGAAAGATTTTACAGAGTGCGGAGGTGGTGAGGGTTTAATTAGAATGCAGGGGGTGGTGTGGGGTATTTCACATAATGTAATATTAATATCTTTTTTCTGATCAATCGTTTTCTTTGTTACACCAACTACTTTACCTCTCCCTGACTCCTGAGTTCACAACCCGGATTGTACCGTCTTGGTTCAGACTGTAACTTGCTTGTGAACACGTGATTCCATCCTGTGCCGCCAGAAAGAACCGCTCGTATTCATACCATATTCCAGCGTACTGAAATTCCAAATAGGCACAGCTAGTTAAGAAATAAACTTATATTTGAAAGTATATATGATATAAACTGCGATGCTTTATGCTGGCATACTTCATGTGCTTGAAAAGTGAGCCGGCGTGAAGCCAGAGGCGGATCTAGAGAACTTACGGACTTACAATTAGACATTACTCAGTGTCCTCATTTATAATCACAGAAACTGAGTTCTAGTAGTATTATTACAGAAAAAGTCGGTCCTTGTGTTATCACACACACACACAATCTATCCTCTCTCTCTCTCTCTCTCTCTCTCTCTCTCTCTCTCTCTCTCTCTCTCTCTCTCTCTCTCTCTCGTGATTGATTGTTTTTTCCGCCACACTCAACAATTTTTCAGTTATCTGAAACTTTCTCACATATATCAGCGCGAGCAAGATTCGAACCCGCGCCGACTAGAGGTGAGAGGCCTTGTGAGATATATATATATATATATATATATATATATATATATATATATATATATATATATATAGTTTATCTTAGTTCGTTAAATCATCGTATTGACCTATTGACCTCAAAATGTCAATAATTGTGTAACATTACTTTCCCATGCAAATGTAGGAGACAATTCTATATACATTCTAAAACATCAATCATTTTTATAGTCAATATAAGTCTTATAATGTAACGGATTTTACATATCTATAATTATTCAGTTCATGAGATTTGATGATTTCGTATAATGAAGTCATTGCTAACATATTTGTAATACCTTCGCCGCACTAAACGAACAGATTTTTTAGATCAAAGTATGTGTTTGCTTATCTGTCAAAATACTCTCACATGTATTGCCACTGCAGAACTCATTAATCATTCAGTACAGAGAACATTTATCATAGCTGAACGACGTTTTAAAATTCAAATGAACTGTAACATACATCTTCTTATTTTTTATATGAAATAGGAACACGAACATGGGGTCAGTGTTACAGGAGTTTGCTTTATGAATTAAGGGGGGGGGGTGTTATTTTCTTAATAACTTTTTTTTTTCTTCTGTTGTTGTTGTTGTTTTCGTTTGCTTGTTTCCTTGCTTTTGTTTTTGGGGGTTTGGTTTTGTTTTGTTATTTTTTGTTTGCTTGTTTGTTTGTTTTGTTTTTGGTTTTTTTTATATGATTGTGTGTGTGTGTGTGTGTGTGTGTGTGTGTGTGTGTGTGTGTTTTATTTTTGTTTATGGAGGGTTATTTCTTATGGTTTTTTTGTTGTTGTTTTTTTCATTTTTGATAAATTGTATGATAATATAATAAAAAGGAGATATATAATGAAGTATAAGAATGCAATATTTGACAAACAGTATTTACGAAACAACGATGAAACAGTAAATAATGCATTAACACAAAAATCAAAAATAAAGCGCACACCTCTATACTTAGAACTTCGCAAGACATTCTACATGTTATTTATTTGACTTTATAATATTCTTCTACAAATCAAATTATTTCTGTAGATAATTGAATAGTTACAAACGACCGAGTTTTCTATAATTTTGCTGATTTCTAATTCGCTAATTTCTGTCATTTCTACTATTGAGACTTTAAAGTAATTTCATTTGAAGCTAAGATGAAGAGTTATACGATTGGACTATGCGATTATGTTCGGCGCTTTCCGGAATCTGCGACATGTATTGATTAAGTTTGTTTTCCAAATTAATTTCAGTCATCCTGATTAGATTCCCTCATTAAGATAACAATGAACCTGAACAAGCAAGAAAGGTCCGTGACGACTCAGTTCAGATGTTGAATACCTCCCGTCCCCCCTCCCCCCCCCCCCCCCCCCCCCCCCCACCTTTCTCCATATTGATACCGGTCACTACCTGAATAAACCTGCACATTATGTAATAATGGATCCCCATTTTCTGTTTTCTTTTAATTTTCTTAGAATACATTTTTTCCCACTATAAATATACTCTGCAAAAAAAGAAACGCATAGCCCTTTTGAAATTTTAAAAATGCAAATTATGTATTTTACCAGGTAAACTGAAATGGTCAATTGAGTAATTGATTTTTTACAGGTAAGTATGAAACTTTAAAGGTCTGTTCATTTGATTTGGCTCTCTGCCAATTAGCTCGGCGACTCTCTAAAATTGCACATCACCTCTATCGCCATGGAATTTGGCTTACGTTTTTCACGAGAACTTTGTGCTTAATTCAACCACTACATTAAAGCGTATAAAAGGACGAAGTTTGAAGCTTGAATTCATCATAACGTTAAAATGCTGCCATGCCAAGGTTAGACCCTGCTACTCGAAATATCGTCATCGGCCGTCTCCAGGCCGGAGTATCCTAAAGTGAGATTGCACGAACTGAAAACGTAAACCAGAGCACAATTTCTCGGCTGTGGAACAGATTCCAGCAGACTGACTCTACTAATGACCGACCGAGGAGTGGGCGACCTCGCATTACGACTCCTGGACAAGATCGCTACATCCGGGTCTTTCATCTACGGAATCGAACCATTGCTGCAACAGCTACTGCAGTCGGAATACCTGGATTGAGAAGAATCAGCTTGCAGACAGTCCGCAACCGACTTCGACAATATGGCATTAGACCCAGAAGACCGTATTTTGGAGCAGTTTTGACACCGTTACACAGACGAGAAAGAGTCCGATGGTGCAACAGATTGAGGGGCTGGACATTCCGCAACTGGCGTAGAATCTGGTTCAGCGATGAGTCCCGTTTTCTGCTACAGAAACGTGATGGAAGAATCCGTGTATACCGGCGCAGGAATGAACGTTTCTCTTCCTCGTGTGTCCAAGAAGTGGATAGCTTCGGTGGAGGTAGCGTCATGATGTGGGCGGCGATCTCTAATGACCGTAAAACAGAACTGGTACATGTCCCGGGCAATTTATCGGCTCAAAGGTACAGAGACGAAATTCTCCAACCTCACCTTATGCGCGTAATTGACCGACAGAGGGAGTTATTCCAACATGACAATGCTAGGCCTCACACAGCCCGCTTAACAATTGACTACTTTCAGCAGAACAACATTAATGTGCTACCATGGCCTTCCAAATCACCGGATTTGAATCCGATTGAACACTTATGGGACCAACTGGATAAACGTGTGCGTCTGCGCCAACCTCCGCCTCAGACCCTCGATCAGCTCCGTCAAATGTTACAACAGGAATGGCGAACAATTCCACGCAATAACGTAAGAACATTGATTGACTCTATGCCAAGGAGATGTAGAACTGTGTTGGCAGCTCGAGGTGGTCATACACGGTACTAACTTAAACGTGACAGGAAGTGTTCTTAACTGTGATGATCTGACTTTTTTTCCACCAATATCTAAGGTTTGGACTGTAATTTTTTTCAATTGAAACAATTCTAGTGAATATCTACATTTTTTATTGTAAAATCATAATCCAAAATACATCTACTAAAATCTTAAAAAATCCATTATGCGTTTCTTTTTTTGCAGAGTATATAATAAAAAATATACATACATGTAAATATACCTTTTAAACCTTTTTAATTGAAAAATAATCGGAAGCAAACTGCAAAATTTCTTAGTGAATTATTTCAAGCAAGGAAGCAGCATGTACACAAATATTTAAATCCATAAGTAAATAATAATAATATTAAATAATCTATTTATACGTATGTACACATGAATTGAAATATAGATCTAGAATTGGTGATTTTTAGGTCAATAGGGCTGGGTGCAACTGTTTTATTGCAATATATTGCACAATAGTAAGTATAATGTAAAAATGCACATATCACGGTAATAAACGATTTCCTTACGCTTTCATGAGATCCTTGTGTAGCAATCGGTAAAAGTGTAGGTAAAAAGATCAAAGATAAAATGAAACACAAAGACGTTTTCATGAAAGCGCTAAAATTTTATAAAATGTCTTTGTGTTTCATTTTTTCCATCTTTTTACCTATTTTATGTTGAACATGCCAGATACAAGAAAGTATAATGCAAAAGTAAGTTCATAATGAATACAATCCTTCAATTAGAAAAAAATAGATCAAACAAACATAAAACTGCAGGAAAAAAGAAATAACTCACAAGGCCGACTTTGAATCTCCTCACGGTGGGGATGTTCGGACAAAAGCCGGGACTCGTCACTTGTCCATAAGCAGAGGAAAAACACAGAGCAATTCCGAAAAGTACAGCAGCAAAATTCATGTCGCAAATGCGTCATAAAATACCTGCTGACAACTTATGTCCATTGGCTTTATATACACTGTCCTATAACGGGGCCCGGGGGGGGGGGGGGTGGACTAGAATTAAAAGGTTTAAACGGTTTTCACTGTAATTAACAATAATGATTAATGATAAAGAAAAAAATTACATCGAAATTTAATTCACGATCGCTTAACAATAAAATACCTACTATTTGTTGATAATTAAGATATTTGATTAATTTCTTTCCAGACAAGAAATTTTCCAAAGGTCATGTTAGCCATTGTTATTAACATCAATTAACATATTTACGTAATTGTTACAAATTCTCACGTGTTCTATATCTCGCCAGGCACGTGAATACACTTGAAAAACGTGTTCAGAAATTCTTTTCTGTACACTTATAAAAAAAACAAAACAACAACAACAAAAGTGTGATTTAAAAGGGGTTCAACCTATACAATGGTTGGTCCAAACCGAGACACCGCAAAAGCTGCGAAACATAATCATTATCATAATAATATCATATTATATCATATTATTATATCATATTATATTATACTATATCATATCATATTATAGTCTTCATGTGGGGAATCTTACACATGTTTTAGTTGGGGGTTTTTTTTCTAAAGGATCTTCAATACATTATACTTGTGTGTCGTCTGCAAACTGCGGACACTTAGGAGATCAGTCTCTCCGGAGTCCGGCTCGGAGCAATAATTCATGTCTTACATATGGTGGCTGGTCTGTGTCCTTTTACGATTTATCGTCACTTCGTTATTTCGAGGTGAAAAGACGACAAGACGAAAAGATGGCAAAAAGATAATCAGCGACTTTTCCGCCCGAAATAACGACAAGACGACGAAATGAAAGACAAACCGCAAATTAGCGACTAATTTTGTCGTCTTTTCGCTTGGTATTTTGTCGTCGTCTTTCGAGGCAAAAAAGACGACAAAACGATAACTGGCGACTTTTCGCTTCGAAATAACGAAAAGACGACAGAAGGAAACTTTTGACTGACTTGAACTCTTAAATGTGGTATAATTCTCGGTGTTTTTTGCTTATCCGCCATAAGAATTTTACAAGGATTTGTATGGTATATTAATATAAGGGGAGGATTTTGGTACGCTTCATTTCATATCACCTTCGCGGATAGACTCGACAGGTAACACGCAGGTAAATAGGTTACCTGTAAGTAATTTATATAAGTATAGAGGCATGGTTGTATAGAAATTCACAAGATTTTACAAATTACATAAATAAATGAACATCCGGCCCAAACAGACCTATATGTCACTTTTAATCAATATATGTTTTGTAACAACTAGACAATAACCCATGCAAGCAGGGGATATGTAACACAATTACAGTGAATTTGAAAGTAAAAGTTTTGAAATTTTAACTGAAGAAAAGTAAAGAGTACATATATTGTTATTAGAAATATGAATGTGGTTGCTTTTATTTTATTTATTTAGTTTTTATTTATTTATTTATTTATTTATTATTTATTTATTTATTTATTATTTATTCATTTATTTATTATTTATTTATTTATTTATTTATTGTTTAAAAGTGGAAGTTGTACACTGAATAATGTATAATTGCAATGTCTCCGTATAAGTGAAATAGTTTTGAAATTTTAAGCTATCCTTTCAAATTAAGGCCTGTCTTTGAAATATTGAACATGTCCTATCCGAATTAAACATAGATTGAATTCAATGAATAAATATAGATTGATATAATTCAATTAGATATGTGTCAAATTTCTTATCGAAATAGACTCTTTCTTTAATAGGTTTTGACCCTTTCTTTAAATGATTTAATGATAGGATATTGTAATGGGGGAGGGGGGGGGGGCGTGTTTTGTTTTCATAATCCACTGTACATGCCTGTATATTATGCATACAGTGTATGTGATGTGGGTTTGCAGTCAAACGTACGAAAACAAAATCTGTGAATGTTACAGTGATTGAAAACTGGAAAGATATGATACAAATCGAATAAATTAAATGGTTTGGTAAACAGGTTTTCAGGATATCTATGGAGTAATTTTATAAATTCATCGAATTTTCAGAAGTGGTTGACACGTTAACCTTTGACAGTTTGCAAAAGGTGTATTTTGATTAATGTGTTGAACTGTAAAAAGATGGAAATCGCAGTAAAGATGCAGTGTGGATAGCATACATAGATCTTACCCCCCCCCCCCATACACACACCGCCCCCGCCCCGTGCGAATTAAAAATATAGAGCTACTCCCACCTGTGTGAAATCACAAAGTGAATTTAAAATAGACCTACCAAACAGGACTATTTGATAATATTTGAATAAAATATATTTATACCATCTATAAACATATAGACGATTTTATGTGTTATTTACCGAAAAGATTCAGGATGCTAAGACATGTTTTTTTTTTTATTATATATCTACATCTCCCCTCCCCCACATCCCGACCACCCCCACGTGAATAATTAATGACAGGCCTACTCCTGGTCTTGTAAAATCCCCATGTAATTTAAAAATAGACCTACCCACACACATGTGAAATAAAAATAGACCTGATAATTATCCCAAAGATCATCACCCAAAATGTGTTATAGGGAGATCACGTAATTCCTTTTTATTTACTTATTTATTATTTATTTATTTATTTATCTATTTTTTCTTAATAAAAACCGTCAGTAATAATGTGCCTCATAAGATAACACATGAGAGCTCTGAACACTTTATAATGTAAACACAAGTTTGGTGTGAGTTAAAATAGACCTAATCCCATCCATGTAAAATTTTGGTTGTTGATTATCCCCCCATATATATTATTTATGTATCTTATTCACGAATCAAGGGGCCTCGAGAGGTACGTAAATTAAGGGGCCTCGAAAGGTACGTAAATTAAGGGGCCTCGAAAGGTTCGTAAATTAAGGGGCCTCGAAAGGTACGTAAATTAAGGGGCCTCGAAAGGTTCGTAAATTAAGGGGCCTCGAGAGGTACGTAAATTTTTTAAAAATAATCATTTAAACTAGTCTTTATAAATACATGATATCAATTCTAATTGTTATAAATACACATTACGTGAACCCATGTGAATGGAAGCATGTAGGCTTACCGCTTACCGCATCATTTGATAGTCTTTTTGAGATCCATCCCTTTCATTTCCTAATGATTGCTTACGCGCCTATTTTCAAAATCAAGTTTTCAGAACCGTTGGTCATTTTCATATTAATTGTTATGTAGCTACATTTTATATATATATATATATATATATATATATATATATATATATATATATATATTTGTGTGTGTGTGTGTGTGTGTGTGTGTGTGTGTGTGTGTGTGTGTGTGTGTGTGTGTGTGTGTGTGTATAGTATTACTGCAATATTACTTTCTAATATATGTATGGATTACCTCCCTTAAACATGGGTTTATTTTTTAAAAATATACTTACCATTTTAAAAGTTTTAATGACCTGATTTTAAGCTACAATTTACATTTCTATACAGATGATCAAATTGACAAAATTTCTTGATTCTAGGACTCAAATCTACAACCGCCCAACAATGGTTATGTCAAATATGGCCATATCATCTTAATTATAGGTCACAATGACCTTGATTTAGGGCGCTACACACCTTCTTAAGAAGCATTAACTGGTCATTTAATAAATCTTGACCAAAGAATTGTCCAGTTTCGAGTCGGACAGGATTTTGTCATATTTGGCTTTATCATCTTGATCAAAGGTCACAGTGACCTGGCTTTAAAGTACATCCACCCCTCCACCCAAGATGTATCAGCTGAAAAAAGTTGATAATTCCAAGTCGCATAGTATATAAGGTGTGAACCAAAAGCGGAGCATGGACACTATCCCCAAACCATAATACGTCACGTCTAAAGACGGGCGTATAAAAATGATGGTACGCGCCTATATGAAGGAACTGCTTCCTGTACTTTGGTAAACTTTGAGTACTTTACAATTGAATATTTTTATGTCCAAACTCAAAGTAATATTTTTTTTTTCATTTCTAATGACGAATTCAATTATAAGCACCGATTTCACTCTTGTAAGTTTTCACTATCTTGTCAATGCAAAATTTTGAAATAGCAGAAATTCATAAATGCTTGTAAGCTAATACTTAAAACAGCGAAGCAACAATTGTACATCAAATTAGTCTTTCTCTCTCTCTGTCTGTCTCTCTATTTCTCTCTCTCTATGTTTCTGTCCTTCTCTCTCTCTCTCTCTCTCTCTCTCTCTCTCTCTCTCTCTCTCTCTCTCTCTCTCTCTCTCTCTCTCTCTGTGTGTGTCTCTCTCATTCTGTTCAATCAATCCATATGTACATGCAAAGTGAAGAAAAATAATTGTGAACACCGAAGAGACAGCAAATTTTGAAAGCTGCACTATATCTCGATTACGTAAATCATTATCTTTCATATATATATATATATATATATATATATATATATATTATATTATATTATATTATATTATATTATATTTCTGTGTTATCATCCGTCTATTTATGATTTGTATGTAATACCCGTATTTTCACACAGATGTATATTTTCGATTATCATTCATATCTATAAACTTTAAATTGTGCATGCAATATGTACAAATAGATGTACTGTGTATATTTACATACATGATCAGTAACAGCAAAAATGCATTCAATACGGGAAAAATATTCATGTTCAGTGTGTCGCAGTCTGTGTAATGGAATCCCAGTGTTCAGTGTGTCGCAGTCTGTGTAATGGAATCCCAGTGTTCAGTGTGTCGCAGTCTAAGTAATGGAATCCCAGTGATCAGTGTGTCGCAGTCATTCCAGTGTAATGGAATCCCAGTGTTCAGTAACATACAATAGACTTTGTTACTTTGTTTCGTAAATTTATCAGACAAAAGCGCATCTAACATTTTTGTAGGTGCACATCAATTGCTGTCCTCATTTGATACGTTTTCTAGACAAGCATGACACGTACATTACTCGTGCAGATACACCTGTGTTTTCAAGAATTGAATGTACTGTATATATATACGATGTTCTTTGTGCATTTCATTTCTATTTCCGCGTTTACTTAATATTATCGACTCGATACAGTCGCTAATTGTCATTTTGTCGCTTTCGTTTGATCGTCTCGCTTCGAAAAAAGATGGCAAAACGCCAAACGAAAAGACAACAAAATAGGCCGCTAATTTTCTGGTTTTCTTTGTCCTCTTTTCGCCATTATTATTTTTTTTATTTTTTTTTGGTCGTTTTATTTCGGTAGGTAATTATCTTTTTGTCGTCTTTTCGCCTCGAAATAACGAAAAGATGACCAACTGTAAAATGGCACAAATCACCCACCAGTAATTACATGCACATGTTTGTTCGTTTGAAACCTTAGAAATATTGGAATCATTTTCTATATTACATATGTAATATTGTGCTGGCTTTATATAAAATATACTTGCTTAAAATAGTGGAAGGTTTGCGGTAGTGAATTGCATGGAGTTTCATATTATTGAACATAAAATGGTGTGCATTTGATATGCATGCAAACCTTACAATAAACTACAGAGTATTTTGGAAACGCCAGATACATGGCCTTCCTACCAGTTCTAGTTAGTGGGTTGACCTTTCGACTCAATCTGTAGGTCAATGCACTGTCGTGTCCAGAGGCCCCGGATTCGATCCTCAGCAGAGTCACCATAAGTCCGCTACACTATGTGGCACCACATGTCCATTACACTATGTGGCACCACATGTCCATTACACTATGTGGCACCACATGTCCGTCACACTACGTGGCACTACTAGTCCTTTACACTATATGGCACCACTAGTCCGTTACTCTACGAGGCACCACAAGTCCGTTACACTATGGAGCACCACAAGTCCGTTACACAATGTGGAATCATAAGTCGATTACACTGAGGCACCACAAGTTTGTTGCAATGGGGCACTACAAGTCTGTTACACTACATGGCACCACAAGTTCCTTACATTATGCCATACAACATGTCCATTACACTACGTGGTACTACAAGTCCGTTACACTATATGGCAACACAAGTCCGTTACACTGAGGCATCACAAATCCGTTACACTTTCAGGCACCACAAATTTGTGTCACTGAAGCGCATAAGTCCGTTACATTATATGGCACCACAAGTCCGTCACACTACGTGGCACCACAAGTCCTTTACACTATATGGCACCACATGTACGTTACACCGAGGCACCGCAAGTCCGTTACACCGAGGCACCGCAAGTCCGTCACACTACGTGGCAGCACAAGTCCTTTACACTATATGGCACCACATGTCCGTTACACCGAGGCACCACTAGTCCGTTACACCGAGGCACCGCAAGTCCGTTGCACTGGGGCACCACAAGTCGTTACACTATGGCACCTCAAGTTTATTGCACTAGGGCACTTCAAGTTCGTTACACTATGTAGAACCACTAGTCCGTTACACTATGTGGCACCACTAGTCCGTCACATTACGAGGCACCACAAGTCCGTTACATTATGAGGCACCATAAATCCATTACACCATGAGAAATCATACGTCCATTACACTGAGGCAGCACAAGTTCGTTGCACGGGGGCACTACAAGTCCGTTACACTACATGGCACCACTAATCCGTTACACTACGAGGCACCACAAGTCCATTACACTGAAGTACCACAATTCCGTTATACTGACTCACCAAAAGTCCGTTACACTATGTGGTGATCTTCCAAATGCTCCATTACTAGTCTAGTTCCACAAACGCGCTTCTTTGAAACCATTCCGTTTTAACTTGGAATTGTTTAATTTGTAATAAATACTAACAATATGCTTTTGATACTTTTATAGTAAATAAAATAAAATGTAACCGCAAAAGCTCATTTCTAACAAAGTTTTGGATAACGTATATTTCTGGACTTTCTACAACTGATTAATCGAGACATACCTTTGGTTAATTAATACTCAAATTTTTCTTCGGTATTTTTTCCTTCTCTTTCAAAATAACAAATATCACACTATTATCCCGTGGGGATCCGGGTTAGAGTAGGTCCTCAGTGCCCCTTGCTCGTCGTAAAGGGCGACTAAATGGGGAGGTCCTTCGGATGAGACCACAAAAACCGAGGCCCCGTGTCACAGCAGGTGTGGCACGTTAAGGATCCCTCCCTGCTCAAAGGCCAAAAGAGCCAAGCATCGGCCTAAATTTTACAGCTCTTCGCCGGCAATGGTGACATCTCCATATGAGTGAAAAATTCTCAAGAGGGACGTTAAACAATATTCAACTATTTTACACTTGCATTGTATAGTACGAGGTCATGCTTTAAATAAACTTTTCTTTCTCCCCTGCTCTCCCTTCTCATATCAAAATAATACGAGGGCGAGTCATTAACCAGCCTAATTTACTTCTGTAGTTGCCCTTTAGTGCCATCAGCCCAGAACTAAAATTAAATCATGGTACTCAGGTACTTCTATCCCACAGAAGAAATCCTTTGTGTAAATGTTATACCAGGCACCTTGAAACAGGAAGTTGTGGTGCGCAGGCGGCCAGGTTGGTCCCCGTTTTACAAATATCGCTATTTTAACATACAAGTCACAAATTTTCTACATGCAAAGTTCGATTGATTTGTTGCAAACCCACCAACCCACCCCCTTTCTGTTTTAATTTTAAAGCTTTCCATTGACTCTCTCAACTGCCACCACGGCCTCTTCGTCAGACCGGAAATGACGTCCACAAATATCCTTTTCAAGTTTGGGAATAGGAAGGAGTCGCTGGGTGAATCAAACAGGCAGGATGTGGAATTAATTTATACACGTTTCACTTCCATTGCAACTTTGCAAGTGTGCACTCTCGCAGATTTCCTTGCCCGTTTACCTTTTAAATACAAGTACCGAATTACAGCACGATACTCAACTTTAGACGAAAAGCATGTGCATCTCTAGCCATGCTTAACATTCAATATCTCTTTAAACACTCCATACGCCTGCAATTCTGTACCTAGGTATAAAACATGTATTGAAACAAGGCATGAAAATCGAGACCGTCTCGGTCAACCGGAAAAAAGTAGGCTGGTTACTAATTGACTCGTCCTCGTGTGACCTGTGACCTCCAGAAAATACTTGTATATCTTTTACTTCCTGATACAAAACCAACACATGCACACTTCAAATCAATTCATAAAGTTCTAGTGCATGGAAATAAAATAAAACTGTTCAGTCCATCGTTCTTTAAAGCAAAGTTTAATTGTCTAAAAGAATGCTCACAAATAATATAAACCGAGAGAGTAAAATAGCAAGCATAAATTCTGAGTTAAAATTATTTACATTTAAAATTATTTACATTATTTATCAAGAATATGTACAATAAATGTATAAAAAAAAAAAAAAAAGAAAAAAAAAAAAAAAATTACAACAAAAAAGATTAAAGTATATCAACAACTTGGGGAAAAACAAAAAGGAAACACGTAAAATTTGACCGTTCATTCAACCTCTTTACACCACTGGACAGAAAAGGAAATCAACACACAATAATCTGCTACTGCTTTTTCATATTCTGTTTCATTACAAAAATACCAGCAAGGAGTGGGGGGGTTAGTGGGATGTTTAAGAATATTTTTTTTATGTTTAAGAATAATTTTTTTAAAAAGACAAATAACTAACTACCAGTTTATGATAGGGTGAAATAGTGATTCTATGTTAACACTTCTGGAACAAAGTTCCCCATAGAAAACAATATGCATTTAGATACCTGCAAATTAAGATGATGCACATTAATAGTCAAATAAAAGTCAAAATTGTTTGACCAATATTTACATCGTAAACTAAATAAATTATGTACAAAAAATCTACTGGTAAAACAATAAACTACCACTGGCTACTATTCAAATGTAAACCCCCATTAAAGTTATAACATTTACACTATTTTTGTAGTGGCTTTGTGTTCCAAGTACTGCACATAAGAATAAAACATCTCTCCAAGACATCTGAACAAAATCAGATATTTCAATGTTTCTCCAAATGACCTTATAATCAGAAGTTCATCATGTCAAATCAATGATGGAAATGTCCCTCCCTTTCAATTTTCCCCTGCTGAATCGTAATCTACCGATTGCTAACACTGAATAAAATAATTTATTTGGTGTCCTTTCTTGCACAGTATCTGTAAGAAATCCTGAACAAGTCTATGTATTTCAAATTTACTTCAGAATTGCTAAAATGTAAAGATTTTCACCATGCTCCCAAATGTAAGGGGGAAAAAAGAGAGATGTGGAATTTTTTACCATAGCATTATCAGCTTGACAAATACTTACCCACTTCTACAACAAGCCACAGGTCCAAGATGATCTTTCAACATCAAAATTCGATTCTTTTTTCAGTAACCCTGAATCAGTAAGTCCCACTAAATTAAACACACTTCTCTAATCCCTAATTTTCCCAGATCTTCTTGTGAAGAATAATCCCCCCCCCCCCCCCCCCAAAAAAAAAAAAAAACTATAGATACAGAACTATTTAGTACAAATGCGATAATGAATTGTAATATTCAGATTAAAATATTTAGGTATAAAGATTAACATATCTGCATTTGTCATCCATGTATCCCATTACATGTCGTTAATGACCCAATCGGCTGGATAAAAAAAAATCTAGTGCCAGAGAAAATGAAAGATCTTTATCACTTCAAATAAATAAAGAAAATGAAAGGGACTAAAAATAGGGAAGGGGTGTGGTGCACACGTGTTTTTCTTAATAGGGATATAAATTTTGAGAAAGTTTGTCAACAGCTGACTATTGCAGGATATTAATATAAATATACAGGATATGATTTATCTTAATAAAACAGTATTTTAAATGGAATCAAGAAAATCTAAAAGTATACAGTATACCTCCTTGGCCCCCTCCCCACCTCCCTGTGCTCAGAAAATTGTGAACTGGGAGGCAATTATTAGGTACATCCAACTCTATGTACACAACGGTTCATGCAATATTATGCTAAAGCATAGGTCTGATTTTTGGATGGTAAACATGTTATAAGTTTAACACAGGTTTCCTTCTTTGCATCCTTTAAAATAAAAGCAAATAAAATACATACAAGAACATGACTAGGCACTCTTATTTGTGTAGTCAACGCAGGCCCCCTTACAACAGCATGATGAGGGACTCTTATTTGTGTAGTCAACGCGGGCCCCTTACAACAGCATGGGCACTTTTTGGAAGAAACATGGCATAGTAATTATTTGTCAAATTAATGGTAAGTTTTCGCTTACAGAAGAAATATATACATTAAATAAGTACAAGTTAGTCTCTATGCATCAAATAGGCAGTAACACCCCCCCCCCCCCCAAAAAAAAATGTTTTCATAACTTGCAATGCAGAAAAATGTAGTGGATGGCTCCAACCACTGCTACCTAAGGACAGAATTAAATTGCTAACTAGTGATGCTGGGAAAGGTTTTTGAGATCTACTGTAAAATCTTAGTTAACATGTCTGCCTTTGTGTGTTATTCTCGAAGAGGAAAACATTTAACAACAATCGCCTCATAACCATGGTTACATGTATATTCAGAAAATTATCGCTGCCTCAGAAATGTAAAGCACATAGCTGTCAAAAGTACATGCCTTAAAAAAAAGTAGACATTTTTATAAACATAAAATTTTTTATGATTAAAAATTTTATAAGTAAACTATTCTAACATCTTACAAGAAAGAATCATATTACACCAATGCTGTATCAATATTCAACTTTTGATACATAATCATATACACAAGTATTTTTATGTACAGTACTTTCAAATCCTCCAGTGAAAAATAACTGGTGCATGCCTCTTTCTTTTCACCTTCAATCTATTTTCAAAACAATATATATATATAAATATATATATATATGTTGTGTGTGTGTGTGTGTGGTTAATTACTTTAATGGAAAGAAACTTACTTCATTACATATCAATTTTGTAAAAAATTTCCTTTCCTTTCTCAATGTCCCAGAACACCAATGTGCACCATCTCTTGTTTTGTGATTATCTGAATTTGCCAGGTGCCCTCCAAGATGGAAGATCAGGAAATTTTCAGAAAAATTAATAATCATAAGTTTAACACATTCCATATACATACTATAATAACATGAAAGAAATTTTCATCAGCAATAAAAAATACTGCTAGAACTCAACACAAAACAGTAAAGTGAATTAAACAGAAGGTCAAAGGTGAAAAGATTGACCAACACACAATAGGAAAGGCATGGAAAATAATTCTAGATTTATATATTTTAACCTACAAAATTATTTCACAGGTACACAGAAAATAATTCTAGATTTATATATTTTAACCTACAAAATTATTTCACAGGTACACAGAAAAAGCTGGACAGTGTAACAAATATGTGTTTTTTTGTAGAAATAATAATATACATTGGTACTTACAATAAGTGTAGTCACACATGAAATGTTTGAATCACTTTTTCCATGTACAAAGGTATTTCTTAATTCATTCACAAATAAAAATCTACTGAAATAAGACTCATCAATGAAATATTTGCAATAGCTTACATTTCAAATTGAGTATGTATTTTGAAATAATTATTGCTAAAATCTGCCCTATTGCAGTATATAAATATTTCACCTCCAAAATGATGACACGATTAAACTTTTATTTAAGAATTTATAAAAGAGGGGAGATAATCATGAACAACCCATCAGTGAATCTAGTTCAGGAGACAACAGTGATGATGAACACAGTCCTCTCTGTGCTGATCAAACACACAGCAGATGATGATCTGCTGTTCCTGACCTCTTGACCCCTAGTCATGGCGGCAATAGTTCATGAAGTTTAAAGGTATGGTGGATATGAGGACGAACATCTTCATTCTGTAAAAATCACAATAGTGCTGTTAAATGTCTGATGAATAATGGTACAAAGACTGCTGATCTCACAATCACAAACACTGACAATCTCGCTACTGTCTATCTCACAAACAATACAATCTCACAATCACAACAACTGCCAATCTCACAACCACTGCCGTTCAATGCCGATCATGATTATTTGATTGCTTGTTTTACGTCCCATCGAGAATTTTTCATTTATATTGAGACATCACCAGCTGTAGTTGAAATACAACATATTTTGACCTATGTCAAGTGCTTACGGCTGTAGCAGTGAAGGTTCCGTAACGTGCCATCACCTACCATGACACAAGACCTCCGTTTTTAAGGTCATATCCAAAAGACCTGTGATTCTCACTTCTAAAATGCCAAGTGTTTGGCGAAGGAACGATCATTAGCTATGTTAACATCTTTGGTCTGATGCAGCCATGGCATAAGCTAGGCTCAAACTCACAACCTCCCGCTTACAAACAAACACTCTACCACTGGGCTACCGCGACTGTCAAGCATCAAATTCAAAATGTACTTCTTAAAATTTGAAGCAAATATGCTTCCACACACACACACACACAATTTGTTGAATCCTCAATGACCTTAACCATATGCCAAAAATTGTAAAATTCCCAAAGTATATCAAAATACCCTAAATTTTTTTCTAAGAAGTCCATATTGACCTCTTTCTCTACTGATAACTAAACAATGTTACTTGCGAAGTATGAAAATATGTGGCCTTTGGAGCGTCTACAAAATATTTCTATGAAGTCCCGTATTGACCTTTGAACTTTTGACTTCCAATTCAAAAGTATTCTTTCTCTATACTATATCCCCCTCTTGCAATGAAATGCAAGGGGAACAACAATAGGAATCAGAGAATTGCATATGCCATATTTCAGATAAATCATTTACAAGGGCATTGGTTCCATATTGTTTTTGGCTGCCGTTGATGAAAATGTCAGCACCAACACATCAAATGACAGACAATAATGATTTCTGAACATAGCAAATATTCATCCTTATCTTTATCACACCTATCTACACTTACTCCACCTCAATTTACTTTTAAACCACCTCTATCTACATTCACCCCACCCCTCTCAACATTCACCCCACCCCTCTCGACATTCACCCCACCCCTCTCAGCATTCATCCCACCCCTATCAACATTCACCCCACCCCTATCAACATTCACCCCACCCCTATCGACACTCACCCACAACCCCATTTATATTCGCCCCCATCCTTCTCTACATTCAATACAATCCCACCTACATTCTTATCACACCTATGGCCAGTCACATCATACCTTCTGTACTAAGCTGTGTAGAAAGGGCACCAGATTCATCAGCTCCCGGTCATCCTTATCAACATACCAACTCTCAATAGGAATTCCATTATCCAACTACAAATTTTAAAATCATATTATCAAATGACCAAATCTCATATATATTAACACTTTTTGTACTTCATAATTTTCTGCTCCCACACACACACACACACACACATATATATATATATATATATATATATATATGTGTGTGTGTGTCTGTGGAGGCAAACCCACAGCCTCACACAAGCATTAACTTCACCATTTTGACCTTAATTAATTAATTAATTAATTTCACCTGTTCATAACTTTATTATGGTTGAATTAATTTTCAGGAATGATTTATTAAACCGTGTACCTCTGACCTCTGAAAGACCCATAAACTTCAAATATTGTTAGAGGACTATACTCAAAGCTCATTACCATAAATTTTCATATTTTGCACATCTATTATCTGAAGCTATGAGCAGTATTTCATAAGAATTTACAAATGTTTTCATAAATACACTTGATCCACAAAATTTCACTAGAGCAAAACCTCAAAATAAAATTTCTATTGCCCTGCCTTGTGCAACTTCTCTAAAAACAAGAGGCCCATAGGCCTTATCAGTCACCTGTGTATAAGTTATAAGTGTATCTAGTCCAAATCTAGAAAAAATTCTGTTCTGAATATCTAACATTCAGCAACAGTATAAATCGAGGTATGTTCTAACAACTTAAATGGCCCCGAAAGTGCCTTAACTGATGAAAGGCTTTAATCCCACCCTAAAAACATGCGACGTTAAAACAATACGATTAATTTAGACACATCCTAGGATCCAGACACATCCTAGGATCCAGACCTTAGGTTGCAAAATTCACAATTTTGACCTATTCTTCACTGCTTTGCCTCAGAAATATTTAGTTCTTATATCAGATCAGAAAGAAGTCTTCCATATGATAAAGAAGTAATCACTGTAATAATTTTGGCTCCGCCCTGGAACCAAAACACTTATTTCCTGGGATTATGAAATTTACAATTAAGGTAAAGGACTACCTATCTTTTAAAATATTTATTGAGTTTCAATGTAATTTTAATAGCATTATTTAAATGTTTAACACACACACATATATATATATATATATATATATATATATATATATATATATATACACACACACGTTTGACCTTGCTCCGGAGTCAGAACCTTGACTTCAGAGATTGTGAAATTTAAAACTTTTACTAGAGGCATTATTGTGCACTATGTTTTTCTTAAAATCTGCAGAGGTAGAAATTTTTTAATATTGCTCAGTTTTGCCCCCCCCCCCCCCCCTCCACTCCCAGGGGTGCAGGAGACCTAAAGTTTACAATTGATGTCACCACTGTCCCAAAAATGCTTCATACCAAATTCGAATAAAATGAAATGGTAGCTATAAAAAAGATATATATGTTTAATTGTTAATGCATGACGAACGATGCACATCTCACAACAACGAACACAGACCAACTGCAATAGATCACTTGAGTTTACTCTGGTGACCTAGAAAACACTCAACTGACCTGATAACCAAATGCCTGTGGCGAGTTGTCAATGATGACCGTTTTAGCCAAATCACGACCGAGAATAGTTAAATCTTTGATATAGTTTCCATTGATGCACACACAGTGTTCTCGGAATAATCGATGCCTGTCAAAAAGAAAATAAACGATTCATAAATACTTTCAATATTAACTAATCTATGGAGGTGTAACAATACAATAATGTAAATTAAATTAAAGCCCGAGTCTCTATCTGGGCTGTTGCCTGCCCAGTTCAAAATCTGCCAGTCCTGATTTTCAGTTTTGTCATGTTTATTAATTTTGCATGGGTGAACACAACTCAGGTTCGATAGATTCATCCACACAATTGCCTTGAGAAATCATCTTGTAACACCAAATCAGATAAGGTCTCAACTTCAAAGGGATACTGGCTTGGTAGTGAGTGGCCAGACCATCAAGAATCAACTGCACAGATTTCACTTACACGCCCTTGTGTCATTCCCTGTTTGAGGGATCGTCATATTAAGACCCGACTCCAATGGTGTTGTCACCATCAACACTGGGATAATCGCCGATGGAATCATGTAATGTTCTTAGATGAGTCGAGGTTCACTGTGGACTTCCTGGACAAACGCAGGAGGGTTTGATGCCGACGTAACAAACATTCCCATGACGTCAACATTATTAGACATGATCGGTATGGGGGGGGGGTTGTGAATCTGTAATGGTGTGAGGAGGCATCACTGTTGCCGGCAGAACAGACTTGCATGTTGTTGCTGGACATGTCACAGAACAGTTCTACTGGGACAACAGCTTGGCACCCCATGTGGTGCCGTTTGCACATCATTATGGCCGCCGTTTCATTTTTCAAGATGACAATGCCAGATGTCATAGGGCCAGGATCGTTACAGTTTACTCAAGCAGCAGAATATCACCACATTACCATGGCCTGCACTCAATCCGAACCTTTCCCCCATCGAGCTTGTCTGGGACAGCGGCTACGCCAACATCAACAACCTCCCGCCAATGTCCAAGAACTTGCTGCAGCATTGCAAAAGGAATGGAATAACTTTCCCCAAAATGACCTGGGACGTCTCGTTAGGAGTATGCCACGCTAAATCCGAGCTTGTCTGGTGAACCCAGGAGGTTTTACCCGCTACTGACTCTGTTTCACAATGGTGGGAAATTTGCTGTGTGACCCTGTGTTGGTGTCGACCCTTAGTTTGGAGAATCTGTCCTTTTCTGACTACACAGGGTTTCAAATAAATTGACAATGTTTCCTTAATGTTTTTCTGTCATTTGTTTCCTTCCTGACCTCATGATCTGTATTTCATTTTCCTTGCAAATCCAATATCCCCTACTTTTTTTTTTGAATAGTACATAAATTCTTTATTATGAGAAACCCTAATATATATATTTCATTGCAGAAATATTCTATTTTAAGACAACTGTATGAATTGGCATGACACACTTACATACATGAGAAATATTATAACCATTTAAAATCATCAAAGTTGAAACTCAAAAAGAAAAAGAAAAGAAATAATTGAATAAAAACGGGCTTGTATTTTACTTTGAGGTCTCCATGACAACTTCTTACATGCTCTGTCATTGACATCTTAAACGTGGTTTCGTTACTGCATTTCTTCCAAGTTTGTCCTTCACCACTGTTACAATTTTAACTAGCCGCTTCTTTTTTAAGATCCTGTCTGTACCTACTTAATCAGCTGTTTATATGAAGACCCTTTATCATGACAATACTAACAGAATAATGTGACTCTTATCCTGTCTATACTTAATCAGTGGTGTCTAATCTGCCTCCAGTTGTGCCTACACTTAATCAGCTGTTTCGACCGTGGCCCTTATCATGACTATACTTACTGAGTCAGCTGTTTTTACTGTGGCCCTTATCATGACTATACTTACTGAGTCAGCTGTTTTTACTGTGGCCCTTATCATGACTATACTTACTGAGTCAGCTGTTTTTACTGTGGCCCTTATCATGACTATACTTACTTAATCAGCTGTTTCTGAGGATCCAACAGGTTGACAAGTTTGTCTGCGTAGACTTTTTTGGAGGCAGTGAACAGAATGACTTCAAACATATCCGACACTTTCTCTAGGAACTCGCGGAAGAACGGTCTTGTTCGTACAAACACCTACAATTAGTAATTAATGGAATCCATAAAACATATGACAACACCCACAACATGGAATCATTGACATCTGTAACACACATTACCAAGAGTATTGCAGTTTATCTTTACATTTCTGTCAGAACTGGGGTGAAATCAACATCAGATATCAACAAAAAGGATTAAATGTTTTGACACTTACTGCAATAGAGAACTAAGCCAATAAAGGAGAAGTTTGTAAACACTCCCAAACGACAGTATTGTTGAATTTTAACATATAACAGAAAACAATAAATACGTTTTAAATTGATTATTACAGATTTGTATAACTCAAAAACTATGTTGCACATTACTAGATCAAATTTAAACAAACTGGCAATGTTTTTTTTGTTTTTTTTATTCTATCAAAGTTATAATATGCAGTTGTAAATAGACCATCCTCGCAAGTCAAGGGTTTTCGGTCCACTCCACTCCCCACAAACCCTTGGCAGATTACGCCACAAAAACTGTGACCCAGTTTTCAATGGTTCCAAGGTTTGACCTTGGAACCAATGAAATGATCATTTTTCATTCAAAAGAAACACAAGTGTCAACAAGCAAAGCACGTGTGATATATAGGAACAAGTTTCAGGATCAATCTCTAAGATGGAATTGTGGCGGTTGTGTGGGGGTCAACTACCACTGAAAAATCATAGGATAATTTTTTTCCCCCCGGTTTTATTTCAATTTTTCAAACAACTGTCAGAAGTTCTGAATTACAGTCCCTGTCAAAATGAAATCTGTCCCAGTATATTTATTATGCGTGCTTCAACAAGCTAAAAAGTCTAGAGAAAATTGACTATGACCTCAAAAACAGAGTTCAGGCACTTAAAGCCAAAGTCAACCATACTGCAAGACATGCTTTACAGTATGAATATGCAAGGTGCAAAATTAACTGGAATTTCCTCTTAACACACTGATGTTTCCTGTTCTGTTGCTAGCAATATTCCCTTCCTTGTTTTAAAAATCTCTATAACACATAATTGCTCTGCCGTTAATTTTACTTCAAAGACTCTTTAGTTGATTTTGTCATATTTGTTTACATTTAGAACGAACAGTATCATGAAAGCCATTACCCGATTGGTTAGATTATAAAGCTGAAATTCAGAACGCTTGCTACTACCACTGCGGGCCACAGTATTCATGGTGTAATTTGCCAAGGGTTTGTGGGGAGCAGAGTTGACCGAAAACCCTTGGCTTGCGAAGACGTAAATAGACTGGATGTACATGTATGCATAAAACGACAAAATATATCTTAGACGGGCATATATAAAATTTCAAAGTAGATTTTCAAAATATTTGTGGCTTGTGAACTAATGTGCTGCAGGCACAGACATTTTTACAACAAACATTTGGTTATGTTGCAGGAACTGCCAATCATACACCCTCGACTTCCGGAAAGAAGACTCGCACGTGAATTGAGTGCAAAGATTGCACTGAATTGATGCAATTATTCACTGGATGTGCACATGCAGACAAGTTAAAAAAAAAAAACAACTAGAAATGAATCCCTGTATAATGTGTTATTTCTAAAATTAATTTCCACCATAGATTTCATTCTGGTAATCATTAAAGTTTCAATCACTCTAATAATAAAACATACAAGTAGATATTGACAATGGTAGAATACATTAGTTTGTCCGATATCTTAGCCATCTTGTCGTTTTAGTCCCGAAGCCCTTGTTTAATATGTTGATGACACGATAGTTACATTTGCGTACACATGACAACAGACTCCGATGGCCTTGACCTACATACAAGGTTTATTTGCGATTACGGATATAGTGGAGTTGTTACGAGTGAGGAACTGCATTACCTGGTAAGTGACTTCTTCAAACAAAACAGGGAAAGTAAATGCTGCATCCTCCAGTTCTGTAAGGCTGCAGTGTACTAAGGTTTCATCCTGTACAAAAGGAAAAGTGAAAGAAGAATCTAAAGCAAAAGTGAAAGAATCTAAACTAAAAGTGAAAGAAGAATTTATACCTATAAGTAATACCAATCTCTACCAAACATTATCTTTCCTTACTTTGTAAATCTCTGAAGGGTTTTCGAGACTCTTGTAAAATGGTAAAAATGCTTAAATAAAAAATGGTTTCCACTCTAGTTGCAAAAATATATTTAAATCAATCAATATTAAGCAGATGCCAAGTCTTTCTGTAACACAGTAAGCACTGAATTATGTTGAAATGTAGATTTCATATAGGTAGATATGCACTTAAATTAAAATTATGATTAGTTGTTAGCCCTACATTTTCCTGATATTTCATAAATTATTTGTTAAGTTTCATTTTTATTTATCGTGAAAAAGTGGATTTACATGTGAAGTAACACTGTTAATTTTGAGATACTGCAGTGTACAGAAAGAACTCTGGGTAGAGAACGAGGATTATGGGATATACCTTTCCCCTAATTGCTTTGATTCCCAGAATTCTTGATCATGTGTCAGAGTTCAATTGCACTATATATGTATATGTAGATATGCATTGTAATGGCAAATTGTCCTGCATTTTCCTGATATTTCTCTAATTAATTCTTAATTTTATTTTCATTAACTGTGGAAAAATGAAATTTTATTTTTGTTAACCATGAATGTACACAATGAATAACACTGTTAATTTTGAGAGGTTGACAGAGGTATATGTGAGTGCAAAGATCGATAACTCTGGGTAGAGATGAAAGAAATACTGCAAGGAAAGCGAAAGTAAAATCCACTTATAAGAGACCACTCATAGGGTAAAAAATAAATTTAAAAAAAATAAAAAATCACAAAAAGTTGAAAATTACCAATTCAAAAGTTCAGTCAAAACTAAAAATAGCTTCAATAAAATCTATTGATGTTCACTCTGCATACACTCAGGAAAATTTTCAAGCACAACTTCTTGGTGTTTTAACATTTAAATACAAATGTAAACTTTATATAGGTCAACAAAAACAGCAACATCACACTTACAAGGTCAAGGACAAGTGAGAATTCTGGTGAACTCCTGGTTTTTAGCGGGAGAGCTGGGTTCCGTGCTCGGAGCTCATCGGTTAATGGGGGTAGGTTTCTAATGAACAGGTATCTGAAAAAGAATTCACAATACAGGGTGTGTGAAAAAACACTGCAACTATTAAAACATTTATTTTGTATTGCACTGTAGCCAGAGAAGTCTAATTTAAAATGAAGTTTAATGAAATCTGTGTATACAGTTATTACAATATTTAAGATACACAAATTTTAAACCATCTATCTATTACATAATTTGAAAATTATCACACTATTTTTTACATTTATGACTTAAATTTAATGTTTTTAAAAGGCAACCTTACTAGAAAGATTTACAATTCATACTGATGACTTACGGATCAAAATTTTCAACATCAATTTCATCTACCATGACTTCTTCTTCCTCATCATATGACGGATGCTCATCGTCGGCCAGCGCATCACACTCCATTGTCCCCGATTTCTCACAAACTAGATTGTTATTATCCTCCATAGCTAGCTTTTCACTGGTGCATATTTCCACTGGAACCTCAAAAGGCTCCTGGTTTTCTTTGGCTGGAGAAAAGTTGCATTGCCAAATATGAAAATTCAATGTTGCCTTGAAATGAAAATTTGATCACTTGCCTATGATCAGAGGAGTCAATTTTTTAAAAGGACAAAATACCAACTATTTTATTGATTTAATTATGCATGTCTTGATACATTCTATACAGTGGCAAATCTAGATGGGAAAAGGGGGGGGGGGGGGTCTGTTAATGGTTCTGCAACTCTCCCTTTTCTTGAAGAAATAAGGGCCATTTTCTTTCTTCAAATATTTTGTGGTTCTTCAACACACACACACACACACACACCCAGGAAATTTTATGAATCTGTCCTAGTATAATATATTTTACATACATGACTATGTAGACAAGTGATTGGTTTTACCTTTCAGTGTTTAAGTTAACTATGAACACCAAGTGTCGTGATTTAACCTTTGAAAAAAATTGGAATGGGGAGTAAAATAGAAATATAAATGGTTTCCTAACACCATCACAATTCAACCCCTGATAATCAGCCTTTGTCAAGACTTGTATAAACCATCTGTGTAATTCAAAGTTGCTTGTTTCAGTATAAATGCCCCATTTACTGGATTTTTTTCTTTTCTTTTTCAAAGACTACAGCTTTGCTGAGCTTTTTATTACCATCTTCAGCCCATCTAACAAGCCAAACTGAAGTAAAAATGCTGGAATGGGACATTCCATCCCCCCCCCCCTTCCGACTTTTGGTTTAGAATTGGGCAAATCATTTTAGAATTTTCATTGGGAGTGAAAGATTTACTTTTCAGTAGTCTTTTGATACAGAAATTTCTTTCCAGGGGTAATTTAGAATTTTCTATTCTATGCACAGAAATGTGTTTATGTAAGCACCGCCTTTCCACTTTTGCCAAGGCTTAAAACAACTGATGGCCCGATGGTCTGGAGCTAGTAAATCATGGATCTGGGCTAATGCTTTTGAAATGGTACTATGCAGTTACATATTGTTGATGAACTCATAAATCTTTCTAAGAATGAGTTGTCTAAGAATTCTAAGAACAAGTTACCTTGAACTGCATAAGATCACGCTCATCCTTTTCCATAACAATTAAATTCAGCGTTTTATCATAATTATTCAATCATGGACTTTGGGATTGTCATTTTCATATCCACTGGTTCACATAAATAGTAGAAGTTCTCTACTGACCACTAAAAATATTATTTGCTAACCCAAGTGACCATTGAGTAAAAATAATTATTTCTAGTCCTGTATACACCTGGGAATGTTGTATTCATTGAATATAAAAACCTGTTACTGTATTCCTTCACTCGTGACAGTTCTAACTTTTGAGAATTAACACTCACTTGACGAGGCTCCATCAGACTCCTCCCCTTCTTGATAATCTGCCCAGCCCCCAAAGTCCAGGGACTTGGCAATGGACTCCATCCCTTCCCGCTCTTCACAATCTGAAATTAAAGGCATCGGGCTGACAACGATTCTTTGACATCACAGCTTTGGACTGACTAGGCCTCAGTACCTGTCACTGACAAAAACAAATGTGTCCCCTGCCCACTGAAAATTTCTATTGTCATTTTCTCCACCTACTCATTTTAGATCATTGTAAGTTGCTATTACTCGTATTGAGAACTTCAATCTGTAGTTAATACTAAAGTTAAACCTTTCTATAACGACAACTTTGTACTCCGAATCACTGTGAATTCTGATCTTATTTTCATTTTTTCAATGTTCTTTACACTGTTCAAACTGACTTCCTATCACATTCTACAGAACTATGTCAAACTGAACAAATTTAATTACATTTTTTATTTCTAAGCTTCAATTACGACTAAGCACAGCTGCTATACTTTAATCAGTTAAGCCTGAATAAGGAAACAGACATTTTAAAAATCTCCACTTATATGTAATGCTCACAATTTCCTCTGCACATACCTCCATCGTAAAATTGGTACACAGGGGAGAAAAGGGTCCCCAGCATTGGCACTCTGGGAGGGGAACCAGTTTCTGGATTTTCTTTCAGGACTTTCAATGCTTTCTTGTAGGTAACTGAAATTAACATCGTATGATTACTACTTCTACACGCACAGTACTGTACTAAAGTCAATGCAAAGAGGATTATTCAAGTTGTACTTTAAATGCACAGATAATCTGGAATTTTCACTCTTAATTATCTTCCTTAAGGAGGAATACCACACCGAAAAAAAACTTGTTTAGATGGAAAGTAAAGAATATGTATAGTAATATTTCAAAACTGAAAACTTTCAACTTTATTTTCTATAGTTAAAAAATGCAGTTCTGGTAGTAAGTAATCTGGAAAAAAAAAAAAATAAAAATCCCTGCTGGACTAGAATGCATGAACTACAGCTCAGCAATCAACACATTAACTTGCTGAGCTACCCAGCTATGTAATTAGATGAATATATAGAGTATTGCTGATATTTATATTTCAAAAGGAAGTCGGCCATTATGACAATGTGTTATTTCTCCTTAATTAACAATAAAACATGTTACACATTTCACTTCAGAAACCGTTGCGCTGCCCATGGGTATATAACTTTAGTTTAACATTTTTAAAAATTCTGCGAAAAATTTACAAAATGTCAAACTTCACAAGAAAGATCCATAAGAAAACTTGTGGGGAGGATCATACCTGCTTTGCTAACCTCAGGGGTGGAGGTTATAAAGTCTGTTGCTGGTTGGTCACAGTTGTCGTCAGTAATGGGACATGATATTCCACCTTTCCTCTGTCTCCGTGGTGGGGTTTGTTGCAATTCCTGTAAACAAATAGTTACTCAATAAAACTGAGTCTACATCCTATCCTGTGACTAGCAGTATTTGCCAAAGTCCCAGAGCTTTATAGGGCATTCTGTTACTGAACATTATCACAAGAGGAATTATATTGAAAATTTAAACAATTAAGTTCTAGTCACGATTTTGAAATTTGTAATTCCTTCCAAAAACTCAATCTATCCTTATAAAATTGGAAAACTTGGATGTTTTCAAATACGTGCAACATATAAAGCATGTCATGACACCAGGAAAAGAATTCTGTCCTTTTAAAATCAGAAAACTTAGGAGTGTCAGTTGATGTTTAAAAAACAGAGCGTGTCATGACACCATCATCATACTTCAATCAGTCTCGGTCATCATGCCACATTTCATTAAACAACCCTGGTTTTCCATTTCCTTTGTATTTTTTTTGCAACATTTGTTTTGGGTTTTTTTTATCAGTATTGTTCCTCTTACTGTGAATGGTACCCTCATGATAGTTTACAGTGAACAAGTCATTCCAATAAAAAGCAAGATTCTACATGATCAAGATTGGAAGGATTAGAACTTAAACTAAAAGCGTTTCCAAACGTTTGGTTCGAATTCTATATTGAACCATACAAACTCTACAGACTTGTCTGACAATCCAACAAACCTTGGCAAACAGTGGACTAAGCCAAGTGAAAGTTTTTCCATTTCATATTATAGGGGCTCAATGATACACTTGCTTCACGATACGAATCACGATGCAGACCTGATTATATGTATCACAGTACAGACCTCATTATATGATACGTTTCATGATACTTTTAAGATGCTATGAATAATAACAAGTTAACAATGACACGATTTTGGTATCATTAAATTACACCTTACTGTCACAACTGCATGTTTTTTTAAAAAGATCAAATTTAACATCAGCATGACCTACGATAACCGTTTTCTTTCATTTCACAGAACCCAAAATGCTCCCATATTGGACATTTACGAGTCGTAGGTGGAGAAAGTTTTTCTGGCACATGTTTTATATTCCATGATTTTTATGATATGAATTAATTTCTAATTTTCTCTAGCTTATTTCTTTCACATTTCACAGTTTCAATTGTTCATTATGCGATATTGATATCTGGCATTTATAAGTGATTTTCTGCATTCTGTATAATTTTGATTTGCATTTTAGTATAGTGCAAAGCACTTTAGAGTACATTTAGATAAGATGCTATATAAATGCATTATTATTATTATCATCCTTACACACATTATATGTAAGTGGTACTGGCACCAATCCTAATGCCAAATACTATAAATAGATTTTCCACCAATTCTGATGCTAAAAATTGACCAGGAACAATCTGCTATGACCACAT
The DNA here is from genome assembly GCA_024699665.1 of Ostrea denselamellosa. Taxonomy (NCBI): domain Eukaryota; kingdom Metazoa; phylum Mollusca; class Bivalvia; order Ostreida; family Ostreidae; genus Ostrea; species Ostrea denselamellosa. The sequence goes on along the minus strand of JAMZEH010000050.1, from coordinate 3,766,670 downwards.
AATTTGATACTCGTGAACAACTGCTGAGTTCTTCACATCCTCTTAAACAGGAAGTACACCAAATGTCAAAATGCACTTTCATTTGCAAGAAGATATATTTTTTTTAAAACTGTGATAAATAAAATTGAACATTAACCCTAGTGTACCTTGACATGGGACTTGGATCCAGTCCTCGTTACTTTCTTTTTCTGTGGCGGTGCAGTTTCACTTTCCTTCCGACGTTTTCTCATCCTTGTGGTGGCCATCGCTGCAGTGCCGCCTAACTTGCGACGAAGCTGCATGTTGTCTTTCACGCAACACTCCAAAGGCATTCCTAAAATGAAATGCTCCCATTTAAAACATTTACACAGAATTCAAATCCACCAGTGATGTCATTCTTTTGTTTCAGCACTATCTGACAATGTACCTTAATAAATTTCAAATTAAAATTCTTCTCAAGAACCACTGGACCAGAAAGTTTTCCCTGACATGACAGCTTCCTTATATAGAGCATGGCCACAGAAAGACAGATATGGGATTTGAACCCATAACCATTCCAATGGATGATAGAAGCCCTATCTGCTGAACCATCTATGACATCATTCTTTTGAATAAGATCTCCATTATTTATAAGAAATGGTGAGTTTCATAGAACCATATAGTAATGTTCTGTTGATTTCAAATTTCTTTCTTTTCTTTTTTTAATTTATGAATTCCCCCAATATTCCTGTCATTATAGATCTTTTAAGTTTTAACAAACTATAAGTAACTTTCAAATTAATATCCAAATGCATAGATGGGATTCAAACCTAAGACATTTTACATGCAAGAGAGCTGCACTATCTCCACTGAGGCTAATGTCAACCAGAGGAAAAATTCAACATTAGGTGTTTTACAGGACAAATCTCTATACTAGTATTATGTGTTGTGATATTTAATAGTATTTTTTAAATAAGTTATTGAAAGAATTCTCTAATATGAGTGAATTGTAGTTAAATTCAAACTGGAGGTGGGGAGGGGGGTTGCATGGTGGATCCTCGTACCTCTTCATTCCTTAAAGGAAATGGCCCTCAGCCCCTTTAAGGCTCAGTTCCATTTAATTCTAAATTACTTCTAAGGAATAGAGAGATACTCAGACATTAACCTACACATAACTACATTCTGAAGTACTGATCAATTTTCCATTATGTCGGGGTATTACACATATCAACACAGTGCAAGCTATGTCCTTTGCCTGCCATTTTTGCATTTAAAATCAGTATTTCCCTACGCTGGTCTTTGTATGTAATTTTCTGTTCTGTAGCTTTGACATTTTTCTGTCAACTTCAGTCACCCCAGGGTAGAACAAATTCATAATGAATTGGCTACAAATCACAGAAGTAACCTCTTACATTTGGTTGGTAAAGAAGGAAAACTTTACTTTTCACCAACCCCTGGCTGACCCTGCAGAGGGACATAACTCATGGTGAAGTGTCGATACATGTGATATTATTAATTATATGTAATTCTAAATTCCAATCTTTTCACACACTTGGTGTTGTCCACGGGGATCTAGCATTAAGATTTACCTATGGGAAAGAAAGAATCGCTATTTTGTAATATGTATATACTGGGCTATAAATAACGATCTCAAAGGCTTTCAAATTCAATGTTTTACTTTGTCAACTGGGGGGCCTCCGTGACCTAGTGGTTAGAGCATCATGCTCAAAATCACAACGCCTCTCACTTCTAGTCGGCGCGGGTTCGATTCTCGTTCACACCGATATATTTGAGAACGTTTGCCAGTTTAATTTCGGAAGGTCAGTGGTCTCTTCCCGGGTACATTGTATCTGGGTTCTCTCCTCCACCTGCAAAAACTGGACGCCACCAGATAACTGAACAATTGTTGAGTGTGGCGGAAAACAACAAACAATCAATCAATCAACATTGTCAACTGAGAAATTTTACTGTCCCTATGGGCCAGTGGATATGAAAACAAGTGACCCAAAGTCCATGACTGAATAGCAATAAAACAAATTCATAAATAAAACTTACTTTTAAGCACACTTATTGTTCATCTTACTAACAATTTAGTAAATAGTTATGAAATATTTCAATAAACTTTAAAATAACTAAGTCTTCTTTTGACTTATACTTGTAGTGGACATTTGGTACAGGAGCTTGTTTTCTCATGTTCACGTAAAAAGGGCCGGTGTAATCTTCGTTCCTTTTTTGTCTTATGTTGAAACTTGGGAGTCACAGGATTATAAAAGTGTTGCAATATCAAACAACATGAAGATGAAGACAAATCGGTTTTATGAACTCCACTTATAATAAGACAACTCATTCTTGGAAAACTTGATGAATTTACACGTATTTATAAATGATATTTTCAGCCAGGTCTGAAAAATAGCCTAATATTACGAGTAAAAACAAATGTCTTATCTAGTCAACATGTTCTACCATCAAAATTTTGTCTTTTACACATTTACATCACATATTACTCAAACAGTCATCTCAAAGTAATTAGTCTGCCCTGCAAGTGATTACAGCATTCTGTGAGGTTACATGTAGCCTTTCATACTTACACTGGAACTCAGGACTAAATGGTCTAGTTATGAGATTGTTTTCAAATTACTTGTTTATCCAGGTTCATAACATAAGTTTGTAAGTTACATGGTATTACATGTACAACTAAAGATAAGGCCAAGATAAGGGGGGAGAGGGAGTTTCCCAATCCTGTTGTCTTATTGGTCAATTTGTAGATCACTGTCCCAATTCACCTCCACACACATTACCTATGACAATTACATCTGTTATTGTCTAACTACCTTTACCATGTTTGTATCAGTGGTACACATTGCTATTTGCTACGAATTTTCTAGACAGTTTCAGTGTCTGTTTTAACTTAAAGTTCAAAATGGCATAGTACAAATTTAACTAAAATTAAACTTATACATTTCTGCTGTTCATAAATTGAATACAGCACAGAGAAGCAGGATATACAAGTGTAATCTTAAATGGATTACATACACTATGAGATATTTCCATATTATTTATAAAATTGTGCATCAGGTTTTTTTTTTTCTAAATGAGTCATTATGACGCTCTCTTATTACTACACAGACCAACAACAGGAAGTTGCCAGTAGGGGTCACTGCCTATTATTGCAGGTATGGGATGGGTGGGGTTAACCATTATTTGCTGGTTGTGCCGTGTCTGCGTTAGTGTAGAATTTTCTCTAGCCACTGTGGCTAATCGGGTCTAATTTTCATTAGCCACATTTCATTTTCATTAGCCACACTAAATTCAAAGGAAAACAGCAATGTCATAAGGTTCAAAGATTTTTATTGATTCGTTCTCATCACGCTTCTTTGTCGCTTGAAATAAATTCAAAAAGCAACTTTTGACCACATTCACATGTTTTCAAGGAAGACGCCATTTTGTTACTCATGTATGATTCAGCACATTCCGACTATCACTCACATCTCATCCGCTACCTTCCGTGAAATCATCCGACAAAACTCGACCGACTCCGTGATCACATATCTAAATCAATCGGAACATCACTTGGTCTTTTCAGGAATCATTAGGAGAGTCTCCAAATTACGAAGGCAAACGAAAACATTTGAAGTACAAAACAAAAATGAAAGTAAAAAATCTCGTTCACCAAAGTGGCAAGTAAGGCATGAAAACAACTCGCTACATGCTGTTTACTTTCGCCATTGGCGAAGTGACGATCACCTAGCACTAGCACAGAGGTGGTGGGCATACTTATTATTTGAAATCATAGCCAAGCATCACCTAACAATTCACAGTTACTGGAAGTATCTCTTCACGTTTATTAGTAAATCCTGCACTCTGACCTTAGTAATATAAAGGACTGAAGGGCTACAAAGGCGTCGAGTGCAATATCATATACATTAGGGTTCTCAATAAATTTAGAGGGCAGGTAAATTAGAGAAAGTGAGAGAAGAAATGTTTGAGTGCCACAGGAGACATTTCCTCATGTTTAAGTACATAAATAAAGCATTACAGTCATTTGTAAACTGTGTTTACTTATATAAAAAGAAATAAAGAAGAGAGTTTGGGCTGAAGTTGCTTATCCCAACAAGTTCATATATGTACCCTCCTCTTGCTAGGTAATATCCCCTCAAGACTAGTTACTTTACAAAGGCTATATTAAATAAATTGAAAATGCCAAAAATAATATAACTGCTTCAGAGTGAGACAACTTGTTTATAGAAGTTATGTCTTCTGTTCCTGTATGATGTAACAATTATACAGTATTAACTCTCTGCTTTCAATAATGTCGAACAATTCAATGTAATGTAGTAATGTTATTGGAATTCTGAACAAGATTAAATTCCCAATGAATGATACCTAGCATGGGTTTCTTCAAAAAATACCCTGTTATTTTCGTTGCGATGCACAGGCTACTTTCAACTTCTCTCTCTCTCTCTCTCTCTATATATATATATTATGACTACACACTTCTAATGGTATTACTTTCATCCTTTGTTCTATTAGGCAGTACATGGACGTGTTTTAGTAGTCAGATGCATAATGCATATGCAAACATGTCATTTGAAATATAATGCATACAAGTTATTTTACACACACATGCATATATTTTTTTAAAAATGAGTTATTTTTTTTATATTTCTTGTTTCAATATTACAGGATCATCTGAAACCTTCACGATTTTTTTTTTCAGATATATATTGCATTCTGGGATTTGAAGATGTAAAAGACGATGCAGAGCACAGACTTACTAAACTGTTGTGACGGCAGACACGAAGCAGGTTAGACCGTCATTCATATTTTTATTTGTTACTTTGGAGTTTGACATTTTTACCAAAAAAAGAACAATTTTCTGCACTTTTTCCACAGATTTTGAAAACTTTTCTCAGATTAAGGAAACCAACAATTTTTTTTTTCATTATGGTGCACCTGTGAATGTAGTGTGATGTGTCAATTATTCGTACGAAATTCACAAAATTGTGACAGTAGGTCATGTTCAGCTATAACATTTATCAATAGATTTTTTGGGTCATCTTTCTGACAGTTAGCTTTATGGTGTCATCGCAAATGTGTTGCTAAACTAGTTATACCACAAGAGCTTGCAACTTCTGTTCCACAAACACTTCGGTTTTTTCAAGCCAAATTTTGAAAACCGAGACCATGGTACCATCACCACAGCACACTTTTGACATATGATTGCTTTGGTATGCAGCCATGGAGCAAATGCCATTAGATAGTTTGTTTGTATATTTTCAATTTATTTGTGAATTGTTCATAAAATATTGCTGTAAAACATGTTAATAACACCCCTTAGTATATTAAACGATATGAGGCTCACTGCATCGGTTATTGTATCGCTCAAAAATACCAATATGTGTCGATATATTGATCCAGTCCTAGTGTCAGTGGGTGCTAACTGACAAAAAAATAATGTAAACAACTAAAAATAATATGTTTGTAGTGTTCTCAATGAAAAGAAAGAGTCCTGCATGGTAATTGATGAACAACAGGAGCAAAGAAAAATAATTCATTGTGACAGAGCCTTATAATAATGTGTTTGCATTATGCTCCCGACTGTTTAGAAGAAGTATAATCATTTAAGACATCCTTGCATGTTGTTGTATTGTCAGATTAGGTCATGAAGGTGAACCTGCACATCAGAGACTAACAAAAATTTGAAAATCAAAAATCGACAGCCTTCTAAATTGCATAGGGATGTTTTGAAATAGACTAATTACTCTACATATCAGTGACACATAACCGAGTTAATTACTCTAGATACCAGTGACACATGACCGAGTTAATTACTCTATATACCAGTGACACATGACCGAGTTAATTAATCTATATACCAGTGACATATGACCGAGTTAATTAATCTATATACCAGTGACATATGACCGAGTCAATTAATCTAGATTTCAAAAATGATGCTGGTCATGGTTAGCCATGCTGTGTGAGGGAGCAAGAGGAATGGCCGAGTTGACAAGTTTTACACGTTAACATGTGACTGAAATAATTACTCTATAAACGAGTTTCCAGTCAAAAGGCTGTAACACAAATAATTTTCAAAAAAAAGTAACTTCAACCATTACAGAAAATTTTGCTCATCACCAGGGGACAATGCATTATGATATTCACTCATTCCAACCAAATTTTAACTCCAGGATGAGTGGACAAGTACTTTTTGAATTTTTCACACCCTGATAAACAAATTTACATGTCTCGTTTGTCTATTCCTCATGCTTTTGGTCTATATCATTATACTACAGGTATCTACACACTGTCTACTGTTAGCTAATTTCATACACTTCTAAATTTATAGTCTGTGACAGAATCAAACTTCCCACAAAAAGAAAATAAGGCCAGGATCCTCCATGATTTTTGTTAGTTCTAATCTAAAAAAGAATTTTAAAAAATTAGCTAATTAACTATTAGCTATTTTCTGTACAATTGTATTGACTTACATGTATCGTAATATTTATAAACATCATATTAAGCGAGGTGAATTCTTCCTGGTCTCACTATTCAATTAAATCAATACAGACAAGGTTAATTTCAGGAAATACAATAGCTATAATTCACAAATGTTAATACCATGTAACACTTGCAATCTGTGTGCCCAATACAGACAAGATTAATAAGTCCCTATAGATAAATCATTACCACCACCCCCTCCCCAAGTTTGATATATGCATGAACCAATTTTATACCCACCCGGGTGACCCCACACCTAAATATATACTCTACTGCTAATTCTTAATAGAAATTCTTTCTCAGGAATTTGAAACCGATTTCAAATTAGTGGGGAAAAAAAAGAAAAAGAAGAATGGCTGGCATCGAGGCACATCCCGGGTTGAAAGAAGCACTTGCAACTTGATTTTTAAAATTCAGAACCGATGTACCACTTTTTACGCATTTCTGTATTGCACAAACTAATTTTCATTGCAGCGATGAAAGTTTATTTTGGTTTAAAAAAAAAAAATAGTGACGACCCATGTTCTGTAGGCCTAGATAGAAATCTGGGTCACACAAACAAATCGTGACGTCACAAATCGAAGAGAATGATTCATCCCAACTTTTCACATCTAATTAAACTTCTAGGCCTAATCAGAAATGTTCCTATCTTCATTGGAGAGAAATGATGATGTATACTTATATCTTAATTCATTCCAATAAATACAGTTAATTTTTACTTTTAACAAATTCAAGGTCGCAAAACCCATAATCTGCCCCAAAACGATGAAATGCAAAGTGGGGGTTCACTAGTGAACTCTCGCGAGTTTTCGTGGATTCTAGGCGTTCAAATTGAAAGACTAGATGACGATATAAATAAGTAATATATATTAAACGCTTTACAAACTTATTCAAAGACGTTCTAACTTTAGGTTTTTGAGTCCTAAAATGCAAGACAGTGCTTAAAATGTTTAAAACTTACCCCAAACTTGCGGTTGTGTTTACATCACTCCATTTCGCGCGTAGGATCAAGTCCCCGGATGAAGGTCAGTACACAAAACATCCTGTCTGTTATCCGAACCCGATTGGAATTTTAATCCAATTAAAAAGGCACATCTTTGATCCGCGTAATAGATTATGGCGCAAATCTAAGAAATTTGATTTTAATTAGATTGTCCCCATAAAGATAACTTTTAAACATTACAACTACATTCTAATCAATTTGCCTTAGTCACACCATGTTTACATATTTTACGTATTTCGATACATTCCGAAACAGAAACGTTACATGCAAACAAAATATGAACCTATTTTTATCATATGACACCATACGTGGGGCTTGGTAGAGCAATGTTCAAATCTTAAAAAACGCACGACAGGTACGTCAATTGTATACATCAAAACTTTCCGCTCACCTATTATGCATTTACAGAATTGTGATTTCAAATTTATCGTATTATAACGTGATAATGTCCAAGGATAAAGAAGATGTTATAGTTAACAGTTTATTTACACATATATACAAAATATTACACACAACATTTAAGTTGTACAACTTCAAATACATTAATTTAATTAAACGCATCAATCCACCTGCTTTCACTGCAGAACTGACGTCTGTTCGTCTCCCACTCTAAAACAGATCTCTCTCTCTACCCTTCAAGTTTCCTAGTCAAACTTATAAAACACCGATAACCGCCAACCTTAATCAGAAACATAAACAATGAACCCCATATTCCCATGAAAACATCGGCGACCACGAGTTTAGAACGTTGACAGACATATCCCATAATTCATTATGATAACAGCAAGTAGCAAGAAATGCCGAGCATGCAATCATTCAAGATAAACTAATAAACAGATTTAGTGACACACTAAAATTATGACATTATGTAATTAAAAATTACTAATTTCCAATTGCAAGGATGAAAAAAGAGGATAGAAATTATTTCCTCGAGGTTTTAAATCAAATATCCGTTCCACTTAAGAAGTTATACGATGATTTTACGTATTTGTTTATCTATTATAAACTATACAAAATTGGAGGGAAAAACTATAAAAAAAATAAATAAATAAATAAATAAATAAATAAACAAACGAAAGAAAAAAAACCAAAAACAAACAAAAAAAACAACCCCCCCCCCAAAAAAAACCTGGACATTTAATAAGATGAATATATATTTAAAGTTGACAATGGTATTTTCATTCATGTTTTAATTTAATTTATTTATTTTCTAAAAACTTATCTGATAATTTATCACGTGGTGGGATTCGTTATTTTTCTTTTTTTTTATTTATTTTTTTTTTTTTTGTTCGTTAAAATGTATCGTCGTTTCTCCACGTGACATGCATGCAGTACTGAAAAATAAAACCAATTTATATAGAGAGAGAAGTTATCGAAGAGATAGAATTAAATTTCTTCATTTGCAGATTTTCAAAGTTGTTGATAATGAAAGTTTTGTTTGTCTAATTACAGTGTATACCAGTAAAAGGAACACAGGGCCCAACTGCCATACTGTGGAATCTTACCGTGTATAGATAGTTACAAATCGTATGACGTCATTTACCCAAAGTCATTTCCCTTTGTCGCCATGTTGGAGGTTCAGAAAATGATGTTTCTTCTTTCTGTAACCAAATTTAGATTTGCAAAACAAATAATAGTTTGTTTGTTTGTTTTACGTCCCGTCGAGAATTTTTCACTCACATTGAGACGTAACCAGCTGTACGGGAAGTACTACGTTAAAGAACCCTCACTGCTACGGCCCTGAGCGCTAAGCATAGGTCTAAATTTGTGGTACTTCACCTACAGCTGGTGACGTCTCAATATGAGTGAAAAATTCGCGACGGGACGTAAAAACAAACAAACAAACAATCAAACTATATATATATATATATATATATATATATATATATATATATATATATATACACACATACATATATATATATATATATATATATATGGATCTGTGAGTGTTTCTGTCTCCATTTTGCATTTGATATCTCTACAAATTGCAATGAATGTTGTTTAGTTGAAAACACTTGATAACTTTTCATGTAGTATGTCCATTTTAACGGCAGGGAGTTCCGACAGAAAATTATTATAACTATAAAAAATTTCAGTTTTGAAAATGCATGAGAATGAACTGCAACGCTTTTACACCGACATACCATCGCGTCACGAAGTATGCCGGCGTGAAGTGTTGCACTTCATATATTCATGCATTTTCAAAAATGAAATTTATTTCTTGAATAAACATGTTATAAATTGTTCACTACTTTTTTTATGGTATGCCTTAGTCACGTACATTATATAGCTCTAAGACTGCCACACCTGACACACACATAGAGTAACGATCAACATCCACACCATACAGTATTGAAACTTATCACAGTAGTTTGTTATGAATTCACACCAGTGTTAGATCTAACAAAGAAGTCGGAGGGGAGGGACCACTTCTTCAGTATGGAAAGGTTATTAAGCTGTGTCATTAATTCTAGTGCTGTAGAGACACATTCTGTACGACACAATTACAAGTGGCACCTCCCTTTTTTATAATAAGTTCATGATTTGCTCTTTGCGCAATCGAATTTCACTATGCGTGAACCCATGTTCATGACATTGCTTGTGCTTTATACCGTTTATATGACGTATTACCTGTAGAACAGAGTGTTTTTTCAACATCCTAGATGGGTTTTTGTCCGATGATATACTTCAACACAATACTAATTATCACGTATTTAGTCTTTTGACCTCTCTACACGAAATATCAAAAGTGTTTAACATGTTTTCCACAAAACTAAGTTAAAAATTGCAGAAAAGACTGGTACTCCAAAACGTAAATTTGCACCTTTTTTTTTTTTTTTTTTTTTGATAAATAAGATTTAAATCGAATTGAAATATTGATGATGTGTAAATGACTCCCACATTCACTAAAATTCGGCTTTTTTCGGTGTAAACTTCATCTACCTCCGTAGTGTTAGTAAAGATTCACTTTCTTGAATGTGTTACACAGTTTTCATTGTTACCTAGGTATCATATAAAACACACTCTAAATACCGTTATAAAGGGGTTTTTTTTTCATTCGACAGGAATACCTTGTAACGTTTTTTAAAGAAAAAGAGCAAAATACACCCACCGAACCCAGTCTGACCCAGGAAGGTAAATGCGCCATTAACTCTCTCTCTCTCTCTCTCTCTCTCTCTCTGTGTGTGTGTGTGTGTGATTTGAAGGTAAATGACCTTGTTTGATTGAGATGTCACTTGATCTCCACTGGTTACGGTAGCCTTGTGGTTACAGCGTTGGAGATCAGGCTTCAAATACACCTATCAACACTTCGCGCGAGTTACTTCCCTTGTTTGCCATCTTGCGGTGAAAAAAAAATCGTATTTCCATACGTTGGCCTTCGTAATTTTCTGATCTTGTTATTTTTCTATCAATTGCAGTCAACAGGTGCCCAAAGGTGGGGCAACCCATATCTTAATAATTAGCTATAATTCACAGTAGTAATTCTTACATTTGGTGAGTAAAGAAGGAAAACTACTTTTCTTCAATTGACTTTTGGCTGGCTGACCCACAAAAGGCGTAACTCGCGGTGAAGTGTTGATACGTGCACGTGTATTCATCGATTCCTGAGCTGCGTCAAAACCTGAGAAGTTTAACATACGTAGTGATTATTCCTCCACGAAGCCGACTTAAAAACGGATATCCAGTGTCATGGCATTCCTGCAGAACATCCATTGCTGCAGCCATCAGCGCCATGCAATGGTCAAAATTTGTGGTATTTTACCTGAAGTTGTGACGTTTCCGCACGAATGAAAAATTATCGAATGCAACGTAAAACCAACAAACGAACAAACACTATCTCTTGAACAGAAGAACCTGACGTAAGCCTTCTGCATGCTCCCTTATCAAATAAATCAATATATTATACGTTTTTAATATAACAATGTTCTAACATAATCATATAACATAAACCAAAGATGTGGTACCACGCACAAATGAAATAATATCAGACTTGTTTATGACGTATTTATAACGTCACAATTATATTTTGATTAAATAACATTTGACGGACTTCTTGCTGGTACCCTGACTTGTCTCTGGAATTGCCTCATGGCGGCCTGTAGTGTCTGGAGAGGATTGCTTTGTGCTGATTGGATGCTGAGACTTGGCACAGTTTGAGCGTTGTTATGTCCTTGATTATTTGCAGAAGTGGGAGTCTGTCCCGTTTGGAAAGCGGCAAATTGGACACGAAGTTCTTGTAAATTTTGTTCGTTAACTCCGTTTTGACTCTCGGTAGCGACAGGATTTCCTACGCCACTTATCTGTGGTGGTATTCTACCATTTCCTGTTGGTAGGCCTTGAGCTCGTGGCCTGGTTATACCGTTAATTGGAAACCGGTGGTTGAGAATTGCATTCTGCTGGCGATTGATGCGCTCGACTGCATTCTGGCGATTGATGCGTTCAATTACATTTTGGCGATTGATACGATCGACAATACTTTGAGGAGGTAGACGGTTAGATGTACCTGGGCCGCCCAGATTAACCGTACCACTGAGGCCTTGTTCTGCTGCGAATCTTCGGACGGCAGCCACATCCAAATTCTGCCCATTTGCACGGGCGATTTGTTGCATGTTTACTGGAGAAGTACCGGGTCTCATAAATCGTCCAACGCGTGGGTCAAATGGAGGTCGATCCTGTCTGTTTCTTAATCTAGCGATATTTTCGTTTTCAAGAAGAGCTCGTAAAAATCGGGGATCAACATTGGGAGATCTTGCTCCTGGGAGAAATTGTGACGGTGGAGGTCCACCGCGTACGTTTCTTGCAAGTTGTTGTTCCACACGCGGATCCACAATACCTCTGTTGTTGAATTGTTCAAGGAACATAGGGTCAATTGGCTGACGGGTGATTGGATCTATAATAGGCCGAATTGCCCGTGGAGGTACATTAGCTCCATTCCCACCAGGTCCAGGTCTCCTGGGCGTTGGAATGTTGATAAATTCTCCGTTATTACTCATGACGAGATGCGCCCCGCGTCCACCAGGAGCAATATTTACACCACCACCGAATGGTCGTAAACCAGATATGATAGTGCACATTCCCGTGACCTCTCTGTCGTTGACGAAGAAGCGAGGAGCACATTCTGTGCACGACGGTCTGCAAAACCAAAAGGAGATTTGATGAATCATGATGTACATACTCACGTCCTTTGAAACTTAGATAAAAGCATGTTCACGCTAAAGCTTAATAGCGTTGTCCTTGCAACGTCGCCTAACGTAAAACCCAATATATTTGACATAGGTAGTAACTGTTCCTTGAACGGCGCCCGACAACCGGAGTGAAATTCATATATGACATCAAAACAAAGATCCCTTATTGCGGTAGGCATTTGCGCATTAACGAATCCCCTTGATACGGCGTTATTGGAGTCATGCATTGGTCAAAATGTCAAAATAGAGATTTCCTGTCACAGTAGGATGTGACATGATAAAGAACCATCACTGCTACCCCTTTGGGAGCCATGTAATGTTCAAAATGTAAAAGCTGGTGACGTCTCTATGATAAATGAAAACTTCTTAAATGCGACGCGAACAGCATACAAACAAATGAGATGAAACTTATGCTGCAAAAATTTTGATTAAATAATGAAAATAAATAAACTAGACACGATCTCGTTGGAGCAACAAATGGATTATGAAATCTTGTGTACGTTATTCCCTATAAATTACTAACGACATAATCAATGATCATTTAGCAGACATCAGCAGCTGCAGAATGTTAACAATTTAGCATTTATAATGCGTAAGAAATTATTTCCAGTTTTTTAGATGATGAACAAAATTTTGACCCCTCCTGGTCCCGTATCTCAGGGACTGACCCCTATAACTTGATTGATTAATTGATTATGTAATGTTTAACGTCCCGCTCAAGAATTTTTCACTCATATGGAGACGTTATCATTGCCGGTGAAGGGCTGCAAAATTTAGGCCTTTGCTCGGCGCTTATGGCCTTTGAGCTGGGAGGGTTCTTTAACGTGCCACACCTGCTGTGATACGGGACCTCGGTTTTTGCGGTCTCATCCGAAGGACCGTCCCATTTAATCGCCTCATACGACAAGCAAGGGGAACTGAGGATCTATTCTAACAGCCAGGATCCCCGCGGAGTCCTAAAACTTGATATATTGGTGAATAGGTTTCCTCATTATCTGCAATGTTTGTAACGTTTAACAAAATGTATTTAGTTCTCGACAGACATACGATATACTAGTATTTACTTCAGAGACCGGCCCCTGCATTCTTTGGAAGGGGACGCAAGACACACGTTGATGCTGACATATTAGTTGGAGTTACATTCCAACCAATTCATGTTCTATAATGTTTTACAAAATAGCTTTCGCTATAGAGATATATGTAGAAAGTATCAATGTTTCGTACATTATTCCCTCAAACATCATTTATTACGTAATCAATTATCATCTCGCTGACATCAGCAGAACGTTAAAATAAACAACTTTGCTTCAGTAACTTTTCACAATTTTTTTTGGTTTTTGAGATATATAGAAAATACTTTTGATTCATCATGGTCCCTATTTAAGGGACTTATCGCCTCCTTTTTAAGGAACTGGTCCCTACAATTTACTATCTTTGGTAGGTCTCTTGTCTTGTTATTTACAATTTTTCTGCTAAAACGTTTAACAAAATGTTTTAGTTTTCAAGACATACATCATATTCAGTTTTGGGGGTCATCCCATGATTTCCTTAAAGGTAAAAGTAAAACAAAATTTGAAGATGGCATATTATCTAGAGTCACACCCTGATAAACGGATTAATTGATTGTATAGTGTGTAACATCCCTCGTGATAACCCCTCATAGATTTCCTGATGGATTCAAAAGAATACCACAAACACGAGAAGATAAATTCATAATATAGTATACCTGCACTGCGCGTTGATGATATTCAGACAGGCAGAGGTGGGACAGGGGTCTTCTGAACAGCGCGGTTGGCCATTGGGACAGTTTGCAGTTGGGATCAAGCGGTTAGTCATTTGGTCCGCAGATGATCCATCTGAAAAATAAATAAGCGTCATGTGGAACTAATTATAAAGAATGATATAGATGGAAAGGTGAAAAATACAAAGAGTGACCGATCTCATAACTCCTCCAAGGAATACAAAATAGAGAGTTGGGCAAACACGGGCCCTTGGATATACCAGAAGTGGGATCAGTTGCCTAGTAGGAGTAAGCATCCTCTGTCGACCGGTCACACCCCATAATCTCTACATCTTTATCAGGTAAACTCAAATCCATCCACTCCATGGACGGGACTATTAAATGTGTTTAAAACAGAAGTATAATTTTGAAGAATTTCATCTTTTGAAAGCGCATTTGGAGCACAAGCACGATTACCAGATGTGGAATTAATGTCAAGGTCGTTTAAGGTAATTCCAACTCTTATGATGCCAAGTTCATCTGAAATGCAGCTAAAATAATGGGCTTTACAAAGAAGGACAATGTTGTCAGCTGGAACCAAACGTATTCCTCATGTAACCTATCTAATCCCTCTATCACTTCACAGAAGGATAGATGATACTCGCTCTACTTTTGATGGGTCTAATTCGGAATTTTAAGATTCTTTTCATATTTTTTAATCCATTCTGACAAGGCATTAAGTTCTTTTTCATCTTTAGACCATCGTCTGGCATAATCCGCGACAGAATTCATAATAGATATGAAGTTGAAAGACCGAGGTTCTCCGAATTTAGGAACATTTAAAATAAGTTATTTCAGTTCTCTTTTTCAACTCGACTATAATTGAAAGAAAACGAAGAACAAGAACGTGTAAGTGGGTTATGTGCAAGATCTATATCGAGGCACTGCAAATTTTTTGTTTGTTTGTTTTGTTTGTTTGTTTGTTTGTTTTACGTCCCGTCGAGAATGTTTCACTCATATTGAGACGTCACCAGCTGTAGGTGAAGTTCCACAAATTTAGACCTATGCTTAGCGCTCAGGGCCGTAGCAGTGAGGGTTCTTTAACGTGCCAACGCCTACCGTGACACGGGACCTCCGTTTTTAAGGTCATATCCGAAAGACCCGTGATTCTCACTTCTAAATGCCGAGCGTTTGGCGAAGGAGCAATCACTACCTATTTTTCGTCTTAGGTTTGACGCGGCCATGGCACGAACGGGGATCGAACTCACGACCTCTCGGTTACGAAGCGAACGCTCTAACCAATGAGCTACCGCGACCGGTCTTTTAGTGAAAAAGATCAACTGCAACAGTGGAAGTATATGAGTAGGAAATACAGGGTGTAGAATTGAACCTGAAATATATATAAATTCTCTATGACGAAAAATCGTAACTTAAGTTGATGGCATCTATTCCTTTGTTAGTAAATTTGAGTTTAAGGAACTGGCAACTAAACTCGGAAGTAATATCACCAATAGCCGCGGTAGTTTAAAGAGCCTGTGATAGGCAACATCCACTATCATAGAATTGGTTGGTTATATATATTTTTAACGTCCCTCTCGAGAATTTTTCGTTCCTATGGAGACGTCACAATTCCCGTTAAAATTTAGGCTTATGCTTGGCGCTTACCGACTTTGACCAGGGAGGGATCTTTATCGTGACATGGGGACTCCGTTTTGGCGGTCTCATTCCGAAGAACTGTCCCATTTAGTTGCTTTTTACGACAGGGAAGGGGTATTGAGGATCTATTCTAACCCGGATCCCCAATTAATTAGGGGGTCGATGAACAGATAACATAATAAAAAGCAAATGAATTGTTTCTAAAACTTTGGTTGATGTAGAAGTAAACCCCAGTGTCTCAAAGATCTTGGAAATTGTGAAGAGAAAAAAAACCACCCACCATTATTTTCCTTCAATCGATTAACTAGTTGTTGCACTTGAGATAAAACGTTCTCCGCAAAAGGTAGCAGGCTTGGGTCATTTGATGGAAGTGGTGCCTCTGATAACGCATTTGTGTCAGCTGCTCCAGATGGTCCATTTCCGGTATTTGAAGGATTGGTACCTCTGTTATTGATTCTACTAAGAAGTTGCGAGGCAGTTTGTAACGGATTACCGGGCCCTCTCATTTGATTTATCCCGGGCGGGCTGGCATCGGCAGGTATTGAAGTAGGAAGTTGACCTGTTGGGAAACTTGGGAATGGCGGAAGCTGGGATTGTGGCTGTTGGGGAGGAAGAGGAGGTTGACTGAATGCGCCTAATGGAAGTGCCAAGCTATTCGTGTCTACACCGGATGGATCTGATGACCTAGATGTTTCGGTCAATGGCGGTAGATCAGACGAAAACACAGGTGTTTGAGGCGGGAGTGGTAACGCGGACGTTTGCGAGAGAGGTGGTGATGTCCTTGAGGCATCAGATGTACTTGTTTGTGCGGGAGGCAAAGGTGGAAATTCTAATGGTGGAAAGGAAGGTGCTCCAGGGAAAGATGCTGCAGATGGGAAATCCAGCGGGATGCTGTTTTCAGGAATTTTTACAGTCGGGGTATCTCTCAATTGTAAATCTGTTGATTTGCTTGATTCTTGCATACTGATAGGAATGCCGACGCTGGAGTCCGTCTTTGAACTTCCACCAATAAGACTTCCTAAACCTGGCTTATCAGATGCCATGGGTTTCGGTGTGGAAGTCACGTCTGCTGGAGAGACGGAATTCAAGGGCTTTGGAAGTTCACTCTGGGACGAAGCAGATGCAAAAATATCAGAATTCATTATATCCAGGAGTGCTGTGACATCGGTATGTTTAGGAGTGCCGGTTTCCTCTAATATGCTTTGTCCAAAAGCCTCTTGTAAGAATTTGTCTATATCAAGGTTAAGATCTTGAGCAGGTGCCCCTGTATCTGCGGTGTTAATTCCTGGTGCTGTATCTGCAGCAGATCCTCCGTTCTGCGCATCTCCAAATATAATATCTTTAGGAAACTCGACTACTGTACGGTCAGTGGCGGTCCTTGCCCCCGTCAGGATTGGGTCAGGAGGAGGAGGTACTGTCGTAGTTGTTTTCGTTTCTTGTCTAGCTGCAGGCGTGTCTAAGAAGTCTGAAAAAGGGAAAATACACTTGAATATCCGCGAAGCGGATTATAAAAAGGTTAAACTGACAAAAACCAAATTATACCTTTATAATATGCCCCAAAGTTAAAGTAATTCATTATATCTAATGCAAAAAGACAAAAATACTAATCTTTGTCTATCCAACTGTATATAAATACTGAGAAAATACAAATCACTTGAGTCGTGCAATGATTCACTTAGCAAACTCGACGTAGTATCTAGCTATGAAGGCAGCGATCTCGGTTCGACGGGGCCTATTTATTGAAGATGAAGCTTGCTAAGAATTCCAAAACAGAAAATATGTTTAAGCTATGCATGCAATGTATATTTGGCTCTCCTTTAATGATTTGAAGTCATTCAGTTCAAGCAGATTAAGAAAATACGGGAAATTGCAATGTCTTGTCTTTCACATGTATAAAAAAAAAATGCAATAATTTTTGTGTTTTGATGTTATGAAAATTTCCACCGATTTAAAATTTGCCCTTGCATGCAACATTGTCGCTAATGTTAAATCCGACACAGGCAAATACATATGTAAGTGACAAATCGTGATCCACTTGTCAGAGTGAGGTGACCTGATAAAATGTGACGTCACCTGATAAAATGTGACGTATAATTTTTGTCTTTGTTTTATTTATTTATTTATTTATTCTTAAGTTTTGTTTCTTCTCGTCTTCAAATATTCAGTCAAAGAATAACATGTTGTGACGTTCAGTATGATTTGTTTTATTACTTACTAAATGTGTGGGGAAAATAAATCTTAGGTATTTCGTTACCTTGAGCGGGTATCTAATAAAATCACGTGGCAAACACAACAATGGCTTCGTAAACATCTGCTGGTCGTCGTCTAATCATTTCTTTTGCGCAAGAAAATTTATTGTAAAGTCTCACATTAAAGTTTCGTTAAAAATATTCCTAAACCTTATAGTAAACTAACTTCTTAGTGGCGAAATTATTTTCCAACCTACCTTAGTTTATTTTAGCCCGTGACGAGGCATTGTTTGCGAGGTGAATATTAAGATCCAATGAATTTTAATTGTCTGTTTCGTAATAATTTAATTATTTACATATGGTAAGTGTCATATTTACTATAATTTTACGTTTCTGTAGTAATGTTCATGATATCGATTTCTTGCTTTTAAATTGTTGAACAAAGTGCAAATCTACGAAGGCTATGTCTCCGAGTGAAACACTACTTAACCACAGAGTTTCAACTGAAAAAAAGGCCGAAAACCTTTTGTGGTATATAATACGCGCCTTTTTCGCTCACCAAAATATTCATGAAAAAATGTGAGTACTATATTTGGCAAAATACGGTAATAGTTCTACTGTACACCTTCATTTGTAGAGAGTCCTAGTTATACTCATGTTTTTACTTGTTAATTATTTAGTGTCAACATGCATCATATTTTAAATTAGTTTTAGGGGGGGGGGTCTTGTTGAAAACTATGTGAATATAGTTTTTTGTGACATTTTTGATCTCATCCCTTATGCGTGAGGAAGTTATCAGATAAAACGAGATTGAGAGAGAATATCTTATGAACCAAATACCATAGTGAACAATTTGACCGTAATTGTCATATTAATGGTGTACATTAAAGTGGCGGTTTCACTTGTCATATCGATTGATTGATTGATTATCTTTTGCTTAACGTCCCTCTCGAGAATTTTTCACCCATATGGAGACGTCTCCATTGCCGGTGAAGGGTTGTAAAATTAGGCCTATGCTCGGCGCTTATGGCCTTTGAGCAGGGAAGGATCTTTATCGTGCCACACCTTCTGTAACACGGGACCTCGGTTTTTGCGGTCTCATCCGAAGGACAGCCCCATTTAGTCGCCTCTTACGACAAGCAAGGGGTGCTGAGGATCTATTCTAACAACCCGGATCCCCACGGGACTGTCATATTGATGTCGTACATTAAAGTGGCGTTTTCACTTGTTATATTGATGTTCTATATTAGGATTCGCCCTGTCTTAATTCTTTTTCGTTTATTACCTTCTGCTTTATAAGGCCCCAAGGGCCCTGGATTGATTTAATAAATCTTATCTGTTATTATGTTATTATTAATGTCCGTTACAGAACGTACACTACTATATATAGATATTTATGTGACGTAAGTCAAAATTATGAATAAACATTCTGTTCTCTTTTATTCATAATTACGACTTTATATTATCAGCTTCTACTCTTCCGGATTGCAGATATATATATATATATATATATATATATATATATATATATATATTAACTAAAATTGTTACATTGCTTCCTAAACAAACACTTGATATTCTTAGGTGTATAATGCCCAATTGTTCAATAAAAGAGCATGTGACATTAAAACTTTTTTTGGACATTCGTGAGTCAATATATTCTAAGTTTAGACTGCTCTTTGTATGATCATCCCAATGATATATAAGCTCTTGTGTAACTTGTCACGTGCATAATGGAAATATTTATAATTAAATTTTATCCAGATGATGTATACTTAAAACCGCGTTGGTTTTTCAGGAACCCGGATATTCATTTTTTTTTTTTAAAAGAAAAGATTAATAAATATAATTGTTATTGTTACTTGAATTTTTGTACGTTCTAATTTTAAACGTTTTAGTCAATATTATTTCAAACAGGAACTGGGAGACGGCCTTTTAATGAAAACTTGATGAATGGAATTTTTTTTTTGTCTTAATGATAAAACAACTGAATCCTATATACTCGTAAACGTACTTCGATTTTACGTCCTTTTTTAAAAACTTTAAATCTTGGTATATCCGAGAAAGCGTGTTCTTTTTCATTATAATCAACAAAATGCAAAATAACTCTTCTTTTATTTCATAACAACCCCAATAAAAACATAAATAAACAAAAACAAAAAAATTATTTTCAGATATTGGTAAAAATAAATTATACCTGTGACCAATATTTAATAGCATTGTTTGTATTCAATACGCATGCGTTAGTATGTTTGAATTTCTGTCCAATTATCTCGTAATTCTGTCTAGCGTAACCTAACAGAGAAATCAAATGTCAGAAAGGTGTGGATGACATAGCAAAAAAGAATTACACTCACCTAAAGGGATAAGTGCGGAAACTCCTAGTGATGACGCTGGAAAAAAAAATTGTACATTCATATATCATATGAGCAATGAATTTAATATTGTTTTATTCATTAATCGATGTACACAGTTGTCTCGTCCCTGCAAAGACAAGAAAATGTGCACAGCTTTAATTTGATTACTATATGCACAACGACTCTAGAGAATATAACTCAGAATTAGTCCGCCCACGTGTAACCATATACAATTAGTTACTGATATTTTTCCTACGCTGTACAGATTTTTTTTTCCGTTGCTATTCGGGCTCCGGTCAATTCCCCCTCCCCCTCAATCAGCTGCAAAAAATACTGGATAATATCAAAGAACCTGCATTAATTAATAAAATTTCAAGTATTCTTCCTCGAATATATTCCTGTTTGCTTGTTAACGTTGTTTGGAGATAATTAAGCTATAAAAAGACAAAAGGTCATATAAGGGCCATAAAGCGTTTATTAACATAGTAGTACATTAGATTCTCTTCAATCGCATGTTTATGTGCGCTTTAGAAGAATTTGTTGACAAATCTTTTGGTCGATGTTAACGACTTGTTGAACAAGTAATAATGGATGTCACGAGTCGAGGAAACCTTTTAATTATGCGAATTATTAAGTAACAAGTATTTGTAGAGAAAATAGAGCAAATTGCTTTTTTTCTTTCGTGCATTATTTTTACCATGGCGGTATGGTGAGTTTCATGTAAAAGAAAAGAAATCTTACAACAATATATGAATATCTATTGTATATATGTAAAGGAATTTACATAGACAAATTTCGACAACTGGGTTTTTTTGTTGTTGTTTTTTTGTTGTTGTTTTTTTGTTTTGTTTTTTTTGTTTTGCTTTTGGTTTTTTTAATTGTTGTTGTTTTTTGTCTGTTTGTTTTTGGGTGTGTGGTTTTTTTTGGGGGGGGGGGGTGTTTGTTTGTTTGTTTGTTTGTTTTTTATTTTTTTTTTTTTTTTTTTTTTTGTTTTGTTTTGTTTTGTTTTGTTATGCTTGGGGTTTTTTTTGGGGGGGGGGGGTTGTTCAGTTTGGGTTTTTTTTTTCTTTTATTATTTTTTGGTTTTTCGATTATTATATTTTTATTTTGCCATTTCATTCAATGAATTCTGTCACTTTTGTTTAATTTTATAAACCTAAAATGTCAAATGACTTGAACGTACGAAAACGCCTTGTTTTTCTGAAGCACATGATTGATCGGTTGGGTTTCAAGCTTGACAGAAGGATTTAACAAATCCTCCGTTCGTCTTTATTTGATTTTGAGGCGATATCAGCGATGTCTGGCTTACATCAATGCGTATAGAATTGAACGATTTATTTCTTTTTTATGACAATTTAGAGTACCTTTGTTTAAAAACAAAGTAATTGATGAATTGGTTAAACCTCACTACACATAGATAGGATGCGCACGGTGTCTCAATTTTATTGACGTACATAGGAGAGCGGAGGGTTATTTTCCCTCTAATTCTACCTACTTATCGCCTGCACTATTTCTCCACTTAAAATCATTTCCTTGGTATATAGCAGTATGTCAGCAAAAAGAATTA
This sequence comes from Ostrea denselamellosa, assembly GCA_024699665.1. Lineage (NCBI taxonomy): Eukaryota > Metazoa > Mollusca > Bivalvia > Ostreida > Ostreidae > Ostrea > Ostrea denselamellosa. The sequence continues at coordinate 3,744,530 of JAMZEH010000050.1, read as the reverse complement.
GAAAGAAAGAAAAATCAGAATGATAAGACATCATCTGGATTAGTATTTTTACAAATGACACCCCTTCCCCTCCAAACAACTTTGATTCTGATGTCGACTCTAGAAGTCACATTGCAGTGACCCTGGCCTTGACCTTTCAGTTCATTAAGGTTTTGTTTGTTTGTTGTTTTACGTCCCATTTCAGAATTTTCACTTTCCAGCTTTACGTGAACCGTCACAAATCTTAACCCCGTGCATGGCGCATAAGACAATATCAATGAGGGGTCACCGGGCATCCATTTTCAAGGTCATGTCCAAAAGATCCATGACTATAATGACGGGTGCTTGGAGAAGGAGTCATCAAAATCTTGTTAAATGTCAATAGATTGGACGCGGCCGCCGAACTCGCGACCGCCTGGTTACGAAGCGCGTGCCCTAACCACAAGGTTACCACGACCGTTCAGTTAACCATGCATGACCGCTACAGTGTGGAACATTTATGACCAGTGTTTGTAGCCAGATCAAAAGCTATTCATCCCACCCCCACTCACCCCATCTGGGGGAAAATAAAGTTCATAGTTTGATATACCATTGCGACAGTCTTTAAATATGGCCTTGAAATGTATGACTGGACATTTATTTTCATATTATTGTGATCTGCATATTTATCAATTTATATGCAAGAAGTTATATTCGAGTGTAACTCCTGATAGATGTGAGCTCAAGAATGATCATCTAGTCTCGTTTTCACTATGTATTTAATACCTACGAATCAAAGCAGAAACATTTCAGAGCGTGTGCATTATGCTTGGGTTTAATAAGTCAAGTTTTATCTTAAGCGGAATTTAAAAACACTGTGAATAAATATATAAATATTTGTACTTAAACAATAAAATTGTAGACCAAAAATAACCATTGATTGGGAGGGGGCCTGTCACGGTAGGCGTTGGCACGTTAAAGAACCCTCACTGCAAGAACCCTCACTGCTACGGCCCTGAGCGCTAAGCATAGGTCTAAATTTGTGGTACTTCACCTACAGCTGGTGACGTCTCAATATGAGTGAAAAATTCTCGACGGGACGTAAAACAAACAAATAAACAATCTATCTATCTATCTATCTATCTATCTATCTAGATATATATATCACTTCAGTTCCGGTAAAAAAAAAAAATAAAGACTTGCAAATGAATTCAAGATGTTCTAATTATGATAATAAAATCAGCATGCATGAAAAGGTCAACTCTCTCAATTTTGTGCACGTTCGTAATTAATATTAAACAAGATGACTGTCACCCCTGCCGTCTGGATTATCTAGTGCTTGTCTGTTTAAATCTGTCAGCAGTTTTGTATTTAGGTAGTATAAATAAACAAGACAAAGGAAAGGAGGTAGAGATATGCATATGTCATCATTACGATTAGTTGCAAATTGTTCGTCTAACCAACCTGTGAAAAAGTCTATTTATGGCAAGCTTATGTATGCAAATATCTTCAAACGGTTCCTTTCTCGTAAAATAAATGTTCTTGTTTCCTTCATATAATATTTGCCACTAGTGTTCTGGGTCACTTATATTGAAAGACTTCAAGAAAGAGCATGAGAAATTTTGTCTGTCTGTCTGTCTGTAATTATAGGCATTCAAAAACGTTAAAGACCACCGACGGAAACAAAAGAAGAATGATTTATAAGTAATATTTACCGTGAAAAAGGCTCGCTTATAAAACGTGAAATGCGTGACACAAAACATGCAGTAGAACCTTTCCTACCTTTCAACTGCATTTTTTAAAATCATCCATCAAAGTGACAAGCATCACTGTTTCAGTATTATAATTCATCATTGTCAGGGTTTCATTATTTCTCAGTCTGTAGTTAAATTACGAGAGAGAGAGAGAGAGAGAGAGAGAGAGAGAGAGAGAGAGAGAGAGAGAGAGAGAGAGAGAGAGAGAGAGAGAGAGAGTTAAATTAAGAAGACGTTCTTAATTTGATATTTTCTAGCATTATATTCAAAATAAATTTAAAACACTAGATCTACCCCCGATCTTTCACAGTTGAAATGAATTAGAATACCGTAGATCTAATGAGAGTTACAGAACACTAAACATATAAAATACAAGTTATTGAACAATTAATTATGAGAAAATAATAGATACTGAAACAGCCCCTCCCTCCCAACAAATCTCAAGATGCTCCTGAAAGATACTGATAAGTTCTTTAGTGCTACTAAAGCTAGAAGTGAGTTCCCTGAGTAGAGGCAGGTAGGCGATACTGAAGCGATACTGAAGTAGATACTGAGGCGATACTGAGGTGACGCTGAGGCGGATGCTTAGGTGGATGCTGAGGTGATGCTGAGGTAGATACCGAGGTGATGCTGAGGTGGATACTGAGGTGATGTTGAGGTAGATACTGAGGCGATGCTGAGGTAGATACTGAGGTGATGTTGAGGTAGATACTGAGGCGATGTTGAGGTAGATACTTGGGTGATGCTGAGGTGGATACTGAGGTGATGTTGAGGTAGATACTGAGGTGATGTTGAGGTAGATACTGAGGCGATGCTGAGGTAGATACTGAGGTGGATACTGAGTGACCCTTGAGTAAAGGGTTTCATTTCGTCATGATTATTTGATATATTCTTGTTTTCATTTTTCCACGAATCCAGTCTATTTTAAGAATTTCCTAGTGTTTCTTTATAATAACTTGTCTCTTGTTAGTATGGGTTATAAACCCCATCACATTAATACCTTTCAGTTATATGAACCTAAGTGATTTTGACAGATAGAACAGGATATATAAAGTCGTTGATGATTATACAAATGTAAAACTGTCATCAGGTTATCGTATAACCTTTAGAATTTTATTTTCGTGGTGGGCATATTAATTACTGCAAAGACACAACACCACTACCGGAAAAATGAGTTGGGAAATTGTCCGTCTCATCCATTTATCAAAAATCTAGGATGTATGAGTCGTTAAATCTTAATGATAAAAGCAATGGAGGAATTGGATTTCCCTGTTTTATTCCTTTTGATCACCGATGCAAATAATTTCGACTATATATTATTCATTATAGTAAAGACAAAGAGAGAACAGTCATTTGAAGCTTCAAAGATGAAATCATGTGCACCGTGGGACATTAGCATTTCATTAGACCAACGAGAATTTGGGTGTAAAAAAAAAAACAAAATTCATTTTTGGAAGTGATGTAATTTGTACGTTTTGTGGATATAGATGAAAAAATAAAATGATAAACAGAAAATAGATTCAAAGATAAATATATAAAGAGATGGGTCCTAATTAGCTTTGTTATTCCTGGATTATGTCACCAAAAGTTCTATCGTCGTGCAAGCAATGGAATTTTAAAGTATATTTTAGATAAAGAAATTTTTCTAAGTATTTCCCCTATGAGTTAGATAGAATTACTTCAATACTAATTACACTGTTAATAAATAGAATTGATCGGAGACAATTGAGTTACACTATTGACTATGTCAACAATTCCACAGTTTACAGAGAAAATTTGAAGTTGGCTCCAAGTCATAGAAAAGCAAAATCCGTGTGTGCTAAACATGCCAATCTTATATATGTATATTTAATTCTTTTAAGGGTTTGAATAACCATGTCGGAAGACGGAGCCTAACATTCTGAATCAAACTGTGAAACGTACCATCCATCAATGTTACTGCCCAAGAACAGTCTTGAAGAAGGTCATTTTTTAATTGTTTAATACAACAGGCATATTACAGAAATATAAAAAAAAAATGAAAGTTTCATTAAATATGAAATCAAGATGTTGAAATATCTACAGAAATACATTCTTTATAAGGAAAAATTGAAAATCATGAAAAAATACTTTCATTACTTACCACATAATGATAAAACCAACAGTACAAATTTATGCGCCATCTTCCCACTGACGAGTCACCAAAGTGTTGATAGGTATAAAGAAAGTAATTATTATACATAACTTATCGAGGCATAAATCCGCCACGCATGGGAGGTTTGACCTTATTTTACCAATCTCGTGACCCCAGTCTGTGACGCACTGCTGGTTTTGACGATATGCCGAGAGAAAGAGCTTGTTGTCATTAGTCAAAATATTCATTAACTTCCTTAAAGAGTGAAAGATATATTGGCATTGACGCTTCTAGTTCGTACTGGCAGTGTTTACGTGAATGCGATTGGCGGATCAACGTAGGCGCGGTGTGTGTTAAAAAGAAAGGGGTTTTCCAGTTCGTCATTACCTTTATTGGAATTATATTACTAATCAATTATATAAAATCAGTGGTTTCGTGACTTTAACAGAACGGTAGGTGTGGTAACACAGTGCTGTAATAATAAAGGAGGAGCGGGAGTCAAGTTGGTTGTTTGGTTGTATATTGTTTAACGTCTCACTCGACAACATTTCACTTATATGGAGACGTCACCATTGCTGGTGAAGGGCTGCAAAGTTAAGGCCTATCATGGACGCTGACGGCCTTTGAGCAGGGAGGGACCTTTATCGTACCACACCTGTTGTGAAACGGTGGGGCCTCGGTTTATGCGGTCTCATCCCAAGTATCGTCCCATTTAGTCGCCTCTTACGACAGACAAGGGGTCCTGAGGGCCTATGCTTACCTACATTATTTGACTAAAATAAACAATTCATTGCTTTAATTTCTTTTACCTCTCAAAAGTATCGTGGATTTCATATCTACAAGCGTAAGGTGTTTTTCTATAAAAATCGATTGTTTTTAACTTATTGAAATATACATACATGTAATTCACAATTGAAGGAAACCGAGTCATGTACCTTCCAGATAAAAATACAATGGTGTAAAAAATACTTTTCAAAATAAGCAAAATGTCTACTACTTTTATGATTATATGAATTAAGGTCATTTTAATCCCAACTACAGTCAATCATTTAAGGAGGAGCATAGGCTGAGTGACGTCACAGTTAAAAAAAATTATCATAAAAAAAAAAACCAAAATGTATATATTCATAAATATTTCCGATGCAATCACGCCAGATGATATAGCATTAACAATGGACAGTCATCTTCAACCTGTCAATGTAATTATTTTTAGGTATTGGTGGGGTTCCATGATTTAAATGAGTCCATATTTCCATCAAAGTTCGCTTTGTTTTATGTTGACTGTGTTTACATTTCAGCAAAGTGTCGTTCATAACACGTTTAAAATCAGTTTTGTATTAAAGAAAAAGGAAATTTAATTTAAATACATCTAGTGTGGTATGTGATCTTATCTTAGTTTGTAATTTAATTTGGGTTACAGAAAAATACCAAAAAAAAAATCATTTATGTTTACAAACTTATATTACCCAGTTTTCTCCTCACCGAGAATCGCTTTTGCTGTAATTTGATATCTGTGCCATTAAAAAACAAACGAGAACGAAAACAGTAACAAAAAACAAACAAAAAAACAAAAACAAAAACAAAAAACAAAAACAAAAAAGTAATAATTAAAAAAACAAAAAACTAAACTCCCCCCCCCCCCCCCCCAAAAAAAAAACAAAAACAAAAACCAAAATAAAAAAAAAAAACAAACAAAAACAAAAACAAAAAACAAAAAAACAAACAAACAAAAGAAGAACAACAACCCCCCCCCCCCAAAAAAAAAACAAACAAACCAAAAAACAAAAAACATAAGAGTGAGTTAGATTGAAAACTGTCATTGATTGCATTTATTACTTAACAAGTGACGAAAGAATTCTTTTAAATAAAAGAATCTGGGCAAAATCAGCCAAACAATTCCACATCAAAATGCCTGCAAAGCTACATGTAAATGACAAAATCTGATCCCCTTCCCACACCCCCACCCCCGATCTCCACCCTCCAAAGGAGACAAAACCACGAAAATCTAGTATTGCTATCAGATCCCCGGTCAATCTCTCCTCCACCCTGTTTACGGGCTAGCTTGTATTTTATTCCCTATACAACCAAAACAACCCCCCGAAGCTGTTGTTTATATTTTCACACGGGTGATTTATCTATCGATACAGTTCAATACAAAATACGTCCAGTGAACCAATATTTTGCATTTACTTCACAGGGTTGAAATTTTCGTTAAAGTCTGTAGTAAAATCCAATTTATGCGACTATTACCGGCCACTAGATGGCACCCGGTTTATATGATATGACGTTTAATACATTATTAACATTAAACACGTATTTATCATATATTCATTATACGGAGTTGATGTTACTCAAGAAAATCGCATTTATTTCTTAAACAACTTTTTGTTAAATATCTTTCATGGAAGTATCTCATCCTGTGCTGTAAAAGGGAGTTTTAAGTGCGAAACTATTCCCACCCGTAAAGGAAGTCATAATTTAAAAGAAATACCGGGATACGTGTAAATATATCTTTTTCAATTTTTGTACAAAAAATCTGCATTTCGATCAAACTTTGTCTTTAAATGAAGGTTTTTCATTTTTGTACAGTTGGGGGCACATGTTCCTTTGTAAAGGGGAATAATACACAATTATTGTGAAAATAAAAATAAATGTTTTGTTGCGGATTTTAACGCTTCTGTCAATAAGTACCTTGATGAACTTTGTGGTGTATATTTTTGAAATCAATCATGAAAATGACAATCTTTTGCTCTAAATTTGTTCACTAGCGGCTACTGCTACACAGAAGGATTGAGACTTTTGACCCATATCGCTTTAGTAATGCCCCCTTCTAAATTTGGATTGTCATAATTCGGACAAATTAAAGTTGTATGGTCCAAATTTCGACACATTTTGTCCACCTCGTAAACACTCTTAAATCGTAGCACGTACGTATTAATGAGGCCATACGACATAGCATATATTATTTCACATGTTTCAACTAGAATTAATTGGGTTATAATCAGTGTTTACAAGGAAATGACACTCGGCCATTTCAAATCTATATTTAGATGACAAGTCACGAGTTCAGTTCAGACTCTCAAACCCGTGGACTTATGTGCGTAAAGCTGTGTGTTATATTTCTAGTCAGTGTCGTGCCATAAGTTTATGTTTGTTTGTTTGTTTTACGTCCCGTCGAGAATTTTTCACTCATATTGAGACGTCACCAGCTGTAGGTGAAGTACCACAAATTTAGACCTATGCTTAGCGCTCAGGGCCGTAGCAGTGAGGATTCTTTAACATGCCAACGCCTACCGTGACACGGGACCTCCGTTTTTTAAGGCCATACCCGAAAGACTCGTGATTCTCACTTCTAAATGCCGAGCGATTGGCGAAGGAGCAATCACTACCTATATTTCGTTTTAGGTTTGACGCGGTCATGGCACGAGCGGGGCTCGAACTCACAACCTCCCGCTTACGAAGCGAACGCTGCCATAAGATTAAGAGAAATTTAATGAATATATCAAATACTTCTTGTAATTCGTTATTTTTTCAAACCACATTTAGATAGTTCCTGATCATGCTGGAATTTCCACGCGTGCAGAACTATTTGGAGACGCCCGGCAGTCCTAACGATCAGCCAATGTAAATAATGCGTTTCCAATGGTATTTACTTTTTGAATAATGTTCTCACCGTTTCCCTTTATCTGCAAATGTTTTCAAGCATGTAACGTATAGAAACTAATCCATTTCCTTTAAAGCTGTTCTGTACAAAAAGAATTGATGAATATTGGACCATACAGCTTTAACTATATGCACTATGCCGGTGTGAGAGACTTAAAGTATACTTTAAAAAAATGAAAGAAAATTCTTAATTACAAAAGGACACGTGTAATTTACCTTGTGAAATGTTTGAAACATTCAGTATTTTGGCTGGAACGGGCCTAGATAGTTCTGACAGTGGGCTGTAAGTGTGCCTTGTAGACTATATCATTACAGGTTATGTCGATAAATATTTCATTTAAAAATAATATATATAAAGTGCGAAAAAGGTTGAAAGTTTTAATTTATTTGATAAGAAAGTTGTTACGTTGCTGCCTACCACTCTTTTTTTTTTTATGTACGTAATGCAAGTTTTATCCACGGGCGGACAAAACAAAAGTAGACCACAAGACGATTGCGTCAATAATCGCCTGAATATATAAACAGTGTCTGTCAATTCCAATCTGATTTGTCTTTTGCCGCCACATTGTGATTTGTATTATTCGTAAAACATGTGCTGATATTGAGTTCCATTTCCTTCTAAAGCAAGTTCATTTAATAATAATTATTATTATAATTACTATTTATTATTTATCGTTGTTGTTATTTATCATTATTAGTAGTTATTATTATAATTATTACTTATTATTTATCATTTTCATTTATCATTATTACTTACTTAGGCCTTAAACCCCTAGTGGGGCAAAGGCCATCGACGACTGCCCGCCATCGTCCTCTGTCCTGAGCGATACGTTCCAGCTCACTTCGGGTGCGACCGGTCTGTCTGGAGTCTTCCTCTAGGTCCCTTCTCCAGGTCTTCTTGGGTCTTTCTCTTTTTCTCCTCACCTGAGGGTTCCAGGTCAGGACCTGGCGGGTGAAGTTAGATGGTGACTCCCTTAGCGTGTGCCATGTCAACTGTCATCTTCGTCTTCTGATCTCTTCTTCTACGGCCACTTACTTTGTTCTCTACCAGAGATCTGTGTTATTGATGGTGTCTGGCCAATGGATCTTATCATTATTATTTAAATCATCATCATCATCATTATTATTATTAGCGATGACGACTAACAATAATAAAAAGAGTAGCATACATTGTACAATGACAGATACTTTTTGTAAATCTCGAAAACAAATAATCATTACCTTCACAAAAATGTGTAAATCTGGAAAACAAATAATTATTGCCTTCCAAAAATGTTATGTTCTGGATTTTAATTCATTTTAACTTGGATTTTGACAGGGAAAAAAACTGGCCGTAAAATAAGAAAAGTATAACCTTCCTCCTAAACAAACTCCTTCAAAAATTGTATTCATCGAATATAAGGAACAAAAAAGATTCCCATGAAATCAAGATGGTGTAGCAGTAGAATAGTGATGAAAAAAGGAAACATTCATTAATGATGTCTGATGTGTTTAATACCAATTACATATTAGGCAGTTCTTTTTACTAATTTTGATTTCCTGATTAAGACAGACGGCTCGTGGCGGGAGTCAACAGGGGATGCTTACTCCTCCTATGCACGTGATCTCACCTCTGTTGTATATAGGGGTCCGTATTTGTCTTGTTCTTGATGTTGTATTGTTTACAGGATTTACGACATATTGGCCACTGCTCCTATTGATTCAAGTTGTACTATCATGGTAAACCGGTCGCGGTAGCTCAGTGGTTAGAGCGTTCAGGGAGGTCTTGAGTTCGAGCCCCGCTCGTGCTATGATCACGTTAAACCTACATTGTAAGAGGGAAACATAGGTAGTGATTGTTCCTTCGCCAAACACTCAGCAGCTGGAGGTCAGAGTCGCGGGTCTTTCTGATTTGATCTTTAAGACGGAGGTTCCGTGTCGCGACAGGTGTTGGCACGTTAAAACAACCTCTCTGCTACGACCCTAAGCGCTAAGAATAGATCTAAATTTGTGAAGTATCCTACAGATGGTGGCGTCTTAATATCAGTGAAAAATTCTCGACGGGACGTAAAACAATAACTCAATCAATCATCCTCTTAACGTCAGTGGCGTTCCGTCACCGCAACTGTAAGGTCTGATATTAAACAAGTATAGTAAAAACGTGTTTTGCACTGACCAAAAAGAAAGCAACTTAACAAAGCATTTCAAAAAAAAAAAGAATATGTTAATGTTATTTTTCTTTTACCAATCAAGAGAATTGCGAATATATTGGATATCATTATTCCGAATACACCGATTTCGATTCAAACCTTGGAACGCAGTTTTCACGAGTAGCAGGCGGCCTAGAAGATAAGATAAACAAGTCGTTTCAAAATAGGCACGTAGACATTGAGTTTTTGGCTAGACTGACATCCTCGTTGAATGTACAGAGAGTGGGATGTTTCGTAGTTTTATTGGCTAAACTATCTAGAAAGCTCTATTTCCAATCTATTCATACTATATCTATATTGTACTTTCTTGTGTATACTTTTTAAATAACTTTTTAAATGACTGCTATTTCAAGAGTGGGGGGTGGGTAACATTTAATAAACAAGTAGGTTTTGCCAAGTCTCAGTCGTTTAAGCCTAATTTGAGGGTAGTCCCTCCTCAACACCAAAGAGACTTGTTATTGTAACCAGATGACCCAAAGAAATCTTAATATGCATGCTTATATATATATATATATATATATATATATATATATATATAGATAGATAGATAGATAGATAGATATAAATCTTCACATAATCGCTTACATTACATACGCTTATAATCCTATATATCACCTATTAATGTTTGTATCAATACTACATTTATCGGTTATATCGGACTCTATATTAGCATATTAGTCACTGTATGTGAGTATTGCAGGCTCATAGAAAAATACTATTGTCAAAACAATGGAACTAAGCCGATACAAATATTTATCAATTCATACAACTACATAACGACCACCATGTTTCAGGTGACCTTTTATGGGTAAAGGTCACATTCAGACACACCAGTACCTGCATCCCCCAAGGATGACTGGCAGTTTTGACAATTCTGTTACCATAAATGAACATTGCTGCAGATGTTTTAACTGCGCAGTAGAATTGTTCCTACAGCCAATCACGTAGTCATTTTGTATATATATGAGCATGAAATTATAATTTATCAGATAAGAATAAGATCAGATTAAATTGGCTCGGGAAGAGAGCAGAGAAGTAATACTGATATGTTGGTTTTGTTGGTATAAGCCTAAGGTCTCTTTTAGTTAACGAACCTGGAACGTTGTAAATTACTGTATGAGTTTATGTTGGTAATAAACTCTGAAAACACAACGCTGAATTCTACAAGATTTGTTTCGTGAATATAATAATCTTGTTACATCTTTTGATTATTATTTGGTGCCTTACGACCAGGATCTAAGACAGAAGTGTAAGACGAATTCAGGAACCAGAGAACAAGGTGGGAACATTTTCCTTTCAAATCTTTGTTCTATGACTCAAAGCATCTGATATGATTATAGATAAAGACGCTTTTACTGAGACTTTAGATGAATTAACAGTAAGGTTTGGAGAAACTAATTTAAAACAAAACAAACAAATGGAGGAGGCCAAACAAACAGATATACCTTTACTTAATATCACAGAAGTCCCTACATCTCAGTTTTCAACGGGGGGGGGGGGGATTCAACTTGTCCCACCTGAGACAGACATCAGGATGATGATGATAGGGCTTTCTTTATGAGTCAAATTAAGGCAATGACTGCCGCCCTGTCTATGCCTATATCATCCCTGATAACTCCGTTTGAAGGGGACCCTAAGAAATTGAAACAGTGGGTTAAAGAAGTGGAAAAATACGCGGCAATGTCAGGGAAAAAATCATGAAACCCCCACCCTGGCCTGTATGACATATGGAGGGGCAGTACGTGAATTTATTAAGCGATATTTAGACGAAACATAGGCAGCATCAGTTGGAATGATTTAAAGAAAATATTAAAAAGTAGATTTTCCGAGATCACTGATACGCGCTCGCAGTGATGAGACGAACAAGACAATCAGACAGTGAAGGAGTACAAATTTACAAAAACGCCTTTTAAAACTTGCGGAAGATGCATATGACTTAGAGCAAATAAAAGATCCTTTGGTTCAGCAACAATTGGTTAACATATTCTGTGACGGACTGACGTATGACTACTTGAGATTGAAAATCTTGAGGGGAAAATCCTAAAACTTTGGAAGAGGCTGTAGAGGCACAACAGCTCAGACAGAGACTAGCTTTACATGTACGTGGCACAGAGACCACTAAGCCTGTTGAGAGTCCAAATGAGGCATGGTTTGATGCTACCCCTCATTTCTTGGCTCGAAACTTCGGCCCTACATTGTGTACTCTTTGACAGGACGAACCTATGGAAATAGATCATTTTAGAAGTGTACAATGCTATAAATGTAAAAAGAAAGGTCACAAAGCAAATAGATGTCCTGCTGAAAGACAACAAAAATATTCCTCCACCAAAAATACGAAAACAATTAATTCAGTAGCCCAAGACAATAGGAAAAAAGAGATACAATGTTGGCATTGTCACTAATATGGCCATGTAAGAGCCGACTGTCAGGAAAGAAATGGTCGAGAGAGTTGAATCCCAACAAAACGTCCGAGATAGATCAAATCAGGAAACCTAGGAATGTCCTCCTATAAGAAGCCGATAGGAAGACGTAAAAATAGACCTACTTATGAAATAAATCTTACAAATAATCCTAGTTCATGCATTTTAAAGATAGGAAAAAATCGTTTTAGGGCTTTGTTAGATACCGCAGCTGCAGTATCCCTTATCAGTGAAAAGATGTTTGATAATCTCCCTTTTCACCCCCGAGTAAATAGAAAAGACATTTCTTTTCTGCAAGCTGCAAACGGAAACTCGTTAACTTCAATAGAAATGACCTTTAGAATTAGTGGACTTGACATGACACAAAAATTCTATGTGACAGACGGACTCAACAGAAACTTGATCCTAGGAAGAGATTGGATGATGAGGCATAACGTTCGTCTTTATTTTGATCTTGGACTCTTGCGTATAAATGGGAAAACTTATGCGAAATTAAAAGAAGATATACCATTGTAAGAACCACCAAGAAATTGACTACCAAATCTAACATTGTAAATATGTGTAAAGGGAAGGTGAACAATAATTTCCCTGTTGAACAAGTTGAGAAATTCTGGATGTATTCCCATCATCATAGTGAATCAATCAAATAGACATTATAAGATTCCTCGAGGTTACATTGTGGGACAAGTAACCACAATAGACACTACTGAAATCTGTAAGATCCAGAATGACACTGACAAAAAGGAAAAGATCAATGTACCCAAGAAATTTGAGACTCCAATAAGAGGCGTGATCAGAAGAAACCGGGACCTGTTTGCAGAAAAGGACAGTGACGTAGGTCTTACCAATACTGTGAAAATGTCTATTCACACTGGGGACCATGAACCTCTCAAAAACAACAGACCTTATCGAGTCCCTTTAAATAAAAGACAAATCATAGACAAAGCACTAAAGGAAATGCTAGACGCCAAAATTATTGAAAGATCTCAATCTCCTCGGTCATTTCCTTTAGTAGTGGTTAAGAAGAAAGATGGGTTAGATAGAATGTGTGTAGACTTTCGGACTTTGCATAAAATTGTCAAACCAGTTTCTTTTTCATTACCTTTGATAGATGATATTCTGTGTTTGTTAGGAAAGGCTAAGTATTTTACCGCTTTAGATCTTAAATGTGGGTATTGGCAAGTTGCACTAGATGAGAAAAGCAAAGAAATAACAGCATTTGCCTGTCATAAAGGCCTATTTCAGTGTAATAGAACACCGGTCGCGGTAGCTCAGTGGTTAGAGCGTTCGCTTCGTAACCGGGAGGTCGTGAGTTTGAACCCCGCTCGTGCCATGGCCGTGTCAAACCTAAGACGAAAAATAGGTAGTGATTGCTCCTTCGCCAAACACTCGGCATTTAGAAGTGAGAATCACGGGTGTATCGGACATGACCTTAAAAACGGAGGTCCCGTGTCACGGTAGGCGTTGGCACGTTAAAGAACCCTCACTGCTACGGCCCTGAGCGCTAAGCATAGGTCTAAATTTGTGGTACTTCACCTACAGCTGGTGACGTCTCAATATATGAGTGAAAAATTCTCAACGGGACTTAACATATATATATATATATATATATATATATATATATATATATATTGTGCCTTCTAAAGCCACGCACTCACAGCAGGGTGTATGGTGATAGAAGGTTCGATGTGTCCTCGGCCACCCTGTGGAACTGCCTCCCGCTGAACCTTCGTTGTGAGCAATCACTTGCTGTTTTTAAACGAAAGCTAAAAACACATCTTTTTAAACTTGCTTTTGATTTATAATGTATCCAGTTATTTTCTGTTTTAACAAAAATGATAATACAAAAAAAAAAAATTACTAATACCTCCCATTTCGACTTTAGATGATTATTATTTTTGTGACCTTTCAATTTATATAATGTTCGTTTTTATATTGCCCTTGTTTTACATGTTAAGCGCTTTAGAGTAATTATATAATTAGATAAGGCGCTATATAAAAATAGTATAGTATAATATAAAAATAATATAATAATATATATCGTAACATTATCGCTTACAGTACATATAATCCTATATATCTCCTATATCAATGTTTATCGGTTATATCAGACTCTATATTAGCATATTAGTAATTGTATGCGAGTGATGCAGGCTCATAGAAAAGTACCATTATCAAAACTTTGGAACTAAGTCGATACAAATATTTATCAATTCGTACAATTACATAACGACCACCATGTTTCAGGTGACCTTTTATAGGTAAAGATTACATTCAGACATACCAGTACCTGCATCACCCACGGATGACTGGCAGTTTTGACAATTCTGTTACCATAAATGAACATTGCTGCAGATGTTTTAACTGCGCAGTAGAATTATTCCTACAGCCAATCACGCAGTCATTTTGTATATATATGAGCATGAAATTATAATTTATCAGATAAGAATAAGATCGGATTAGATTGGCTCTGGAAGAGAGCAGAGAAGTAATTCTGAAATTTAGGCTTTGTTGGTATAAGCCTAAGGTCTGTTTCAGTTAATGAACCTGGAACTTTGTAAATTACTGTATGAGTTATGTTGGTAATAAACTCTGAAAAACAACACGGAATTCTTCAAGATTTGATTCTTGAATATAATAATCTCGTTACATTATTTCGTACAGGGTTTCTATAACTACAGTATCATAGTTTTTCTGTAAAAAATCAATTTCATTTCTAAAAATGCATTGTACATATAAGACATGAACTGAGTCAGCGCTTGATTGATAGTATGCCGACGTGAAGCGTCGCAGTTTATACTCTCATGTTTTTTCAAAAATGATCCCTCTTTTTTATAGGAATTCCCATTGGATATGACTCCCAAGTTACACTTCAAGTATCAGATGCGTTCCTCAAAAATATTCGGGAGACATAGAAAGCATCCCCAAACTTACCCGCTTACAGACACGGAAACGTTAGAGGGTTTCCGCGTTAACACGAATTCAGTCGATAATGAACACGGACACCTATACACAGATGTGCACACAGACAATTACTGTTGTTCCAACTTTTCAGTTCAAGGTTACAAACCCATTCATAGACTTAAAACTTTAGCACAGTGTTTACTCGCAGAAAGTCTTCCCCGATAGCTTTTATCATATGTGAATCTTTAATCATATGACACGTTAATCTTTGTTCGTAATAGATATATCAGTCATTAAATTAAATAAATGTTACTTGTAGTTGGAAATAAGAAATTATGATTTAAATGTAGCATGTCATTCTGCATTGTCTAAGAGTACAGTTCAAACGTTTAGAGTAGTTACCTGAAAATTATTGTACATGAATCATGTAAATCCTGGATGTTTTTATATAAATTCAAAACAGGATGTAGACCACGATTAGTATGATTGATTATTTATTGCTTTCCGCCACACTCAACAATTTTTCAGTTATCTGGTGGCGTCCATTTTTGTTGGTGGAGGAGAGAACCCAGATACAATGTACCTGGGAAGAGACCACCGATCTTTCGCAAGTAAACTGGCAAACTTGTTCACATAACGCCGCGGCCGAGATTCGAACACGCGCCGACAGAGGTGAGAGGCTTTACGATTTTGAGCCCGATGCTCTAACCACTCGGCCACGGAGGCCCCCGATTAGTATGATTATTTATGCATTATAAACCAAAATTTATAACTAATTATTGAATATGAAAATCAATGTTAAAACGTGGAGCAGGCCGTACACAGAGAAGAACTCCTTAAGGAGGAATGACACACTAAGAAAATTAATAAAGACAGAAAATGGAGGATATTTATTTAGTTACAAAAATAAAGTTTAATCTGTAACCAATTAAAACCTGAACCCAAGAATTACACAAACCTGTAGTTGACATGTAAATCTACTGAGTTATGCACTTAGATTTAAAGGGAAAACACAAGTATTGTTCATGTTTCAAAAGAAAGTCAGCCATTACGACAATATGGAGCTCCTCCTTTAAAAATCCCTTGGCTAGGTGTTTGAGAGCAAGGTACGACAACTCTCTTTTTAAATTGACAATTATTGTCGGTATATCGTGACATCCCATTAAATAACGAATTTAGTAACTTCTAATTTGCTCATCGTCATTTGTAAAACAGACGATTTGGTTAGAGTAAGTGGGCAATGACTGTTTATCTACAGGAACGCCATAAATTGTCCCAGTAGTTTTAGACGGAAGTTTTCAGGTTCGTGTGTTCACGTGGATTTGTTTACACTTTTCAACTGCCGCTAGGTTGCGCCCCACGCATACAAACGAAGTCCACGTTAAGAGTAATAATCTGCGGTACTGAAAGACTCCGAGTATGTGATATGTCAAAGCCTTTAAATGAAGAAACGGTGCTCTCTATAAATATATCCTCTCTTTTATGTGCATGAGAAACATTTGCTATATAGACAATTGTCACTATTGGGATTAGTTTCTTCCGGGTGATTTTCTATTTCGAAAAACTTCCTGGTGATTTATGAATAGAAGTTTTTTTTTAACAGGACACGATAATAATTATTATACGAATAAGTGATTTCTGGATGAGTCAGCGATCCTGGAATAATTAGGGGGATATCCTGTGCAAATCCTGAAAAAAGTCTAACGCTGCATATTCACATTGGGACTGGCTGCGGTGGTCCAGTGGTTATGAATATAATGTTGGCTCTATGGCCAGGTAGTCGTGAGTTCAAACCCCTCTCACGCAGTGACCGCATCGAACCTTGGGGTGAATTTTCCTTCGTCAAATGCTCGGCATTTAAAAATGCAGGTCTTGGGTCTTCTGCATAAGACCCTCTTGTCGCGACAGACGGTACAAATACCGTAACCTTACAAACGGCTGTACACGCCATGTATCGGTGAAAAATTGTGGAACGTCTCAAAGTGAGATGTGATTTAAAAAAGACGGACAAACAAAAACGTCAAAAAATAAAGCATAAAAGGTCAGCCTTGTCTACCCTATTTACCCGATTACATCATTCTATATCTATTCCTCGTCAGACACAATAGGAAAGTCTTCCCTTAGTTGACGCCTTTTCATTGATGACACTTTTTTTTTTCTCTCGTCACTTCAACTATCCACAATGCCTTTTCTAACTATTAAGATGTGCATTGTTTTTGTTTATTTTTTTGTTTTGTTTTCTTGAACAATCTTACAAATGTTGTATCTCACCAACCCAGTCTATCGGAGAATTGATGACTCTCTCTATTCACGTTGACATACACTTCCATTACGTAGGAAACCCACGCACGAAAAATGCAATTAAAATTTGTTGAAATAATGTTTTATTTATATATCTTTAAGGTATAAAACGATCTCGGACAAAGATAACAAAAACAATGGGAAGTAAAAAATGAAAAATATGTGGAGGAAATTCCTATGAATATTAGATCAGTCGGAAGAAGTTTTACACTTTGGGATAACTAGCCTGTGTTGCGATACCGCACATGTTGCGATCATCCTTGGCCATCATGAAATATCCCTGCATACCCCAAGAGGTTCCCCAGCTAAAATAAAAAAAAAAGAAAGTTACACAAAACTGAAAATCGATCAAATAACTGTACACATTTCCACACTCACGATTAAGTACATCCCTAAATGTCAGAAAAAATAGTGACAAAAGTACACATAATCTATATAATACTTCCGTCAACCCAATTATTGCTATTAATGACTGAAATTGTATAATATGAAGTCATACCTATTTTTAACGATCCAGTAGTTATTGCCGTTGTTAGACCCGTAACCAACAGCCAATACGCCATGGTCAAGTCTCGTAGAACTGCAAGCTGGCTCCTTGTAAACTCCCTCTTTGTAAAGCTGGAAAGATTTATGACCGGCGTCCATAGCAACAGAAATGGGACCAACGGTTGCCACAGCCTCAGCTAGTTTTTCCTCGCTCTGATGGGGAATGTCTACGAATCCTGTATCGGTAGCGCCTACATCAGCTTTTTTAAATCTGCAAAAACCGTCCTAAAAGAAGAAAGGGAAAAGTGGGTAAGTAATTTATCAAAACGTTGCAGTATCGTATTTTATTTTGACAAATATCAAATATACAACGTAGTTTTATTCCATTTATTCAAATAAACATTTACTGGTTTTGAATAGCCCAGGCAATGAAAACTCTTTTGCTATTCAGAAAGCTTCTGCAATGAAATATCCTCCGGGATATCTATGACAAAGATGAACAGCAGTGATATTACTTAACCCCATCAATTACATTATCCCTGAGATACCCCCAGCAATGGCGTTTTTCCTCTAACTAAGTTTCATTCTTTGACTTCCCCATTAAAGACTTTCGCTCAAGGATATCCCTCTTAATTAGTTTCTCTCTGGGATTGTTCACAGTAGACAATAATACCATGGCTTTGTATGGGTACGAGTCTTCGGTATCAATTCCTTTGTTTTCCTCGATGTATCTAAACGCGTTGTCCATCAGACCTCCCTTGCATCCATGGTTTCCTAAAATAGAAGATATTTTCATTTTTCAAAATTTGTTCTTCAAAAGTAAAACCCGCTAAAACATTTATCTACCATGTTCTAATATTTAAACAACACATGCCCATTACCAGAGATAATGACCCACCATTGTCTTTCAAGCATATACAAAAATATGTATTGATAAACAAAATTGGGATAGACATATATCTGTAGAATGCTGCAAATATGTAAGACTTCGATCCCGATGCATATTCCCGAATTGATTATAATAAAATTATCTTGCTTTCCTATCTACATGGACATCAAAATATATTAAATCATAACATTCCTGGTGATATACCGTTCCTTAAAGTTTCATTGACCTCATCTCCCCTACTTTTCAGCCCCGTGGGGATCCGGGTTGTTAGAATAGATCCTCAGTACCCCTTGCTTGTAGTGAAAGGCTACTAAATGGGGCGGTCCTTTGGATGAGACCGTAAAAACCGAGGTCCCGTGTCACAGCAGGTGTGGCACGTAAAAGATCCCTCCCTGCTCAAAGGTCCTGAGCGCCGAGCATAGGCCTAAATTTGCAGCCCTTAACTGGCAAAGGTGACATCTCCATATGAGTGAAGGATTCTCGAGCGGGACGTTAAACAATATTTAATCAATCAATCCTACTTTTCAAATACCTGGCTTACAAACGAACAACGTATGGGATACTAAAAAAGCATCCAATATCCGTCCAAATTATTTTCCGTACCCCTGAACTTTGAAATATTACCTTCTCTCTGAGAGCAGTCGACGAGGTTCTGTTCAGACAGGGACACCAGTTTGTTGGTGGCCTTAAAGTGTTGGCCTTCAAGAGACCCAGTAGCGGAGAAGGACCAGCATGATCCGCAGTGACCCTGATTCTTGATGGGTGTGACGTATCCTTTGTCACGCCAGTCGACACTGTCGGGAAGGTCGCCGATGTTGCTGGGGGACAGGTAGGTCTGGCCTTTCGTTCTGTTGGCGGACATGATGTATCCGTTCATGACGGCCCGGAATTCGAAGATGGTCTAGATAAATAAAATAGTATACACATCTAGAAGTTTATCGCGCAGCTTAAGTTACGAAATATCAAAGGACGACAAACAAGATTTGAAAGAGTCACAATATCGGTAGAAACAGGCAAACGGGCACCCACTAAGTGATCTACATTATATTCATTCATTGAAGGTGACTTGAAAAATTACACCATATTTTATTACATCAGTTACTTGTCAAATAAACCAATCATTACTCGGTCTTTTAAGCTAAAAAAGAAAAACCACTCACCATGTCAGCATATTCGTTTTGTCCCAACCAGAAGGTGTGTTCTCCGCGGTCCGCGGCCAGGTTGTGTTTCTGGATGTAGTTAACATTATCCTCCCAGATCAGACGTCTGTACACAGAGAAATGCATGCGCATCAGCTAACGCAATCAAACCGCAAAGGTGGGGGCTTCATTGAAATTATGTTGCTCATTTTATATGTAATTGAGTCCCGCAAATGGTACATTATACACGCCCGTCATTATGAATCTATTTGTGTACATGTCGGTGTTCATAGTATTTAGTTCCATTTACGTACGTCATTTGTGACCTTGTCCATGAAGGTATTGTCTTGAGTGAAGGTCTGACACGTTATTTACTCGTAAGAATTATTTGAACAAAGTATTAACTTATTGCAAATAAAACGTATATGTATATAAAAATGGCGAGGCCGACAAAAAGTCTTCAAGGTTCATGGTGACCTTGACTGTATCACCTTGTATTAAGGTCATATTACACCTGTTTCGAAAGCGGCGGATCCAGGAATTGACGTTTAGGGCGTTACGTCATGAGGTAGAAGGTGTGGAAGCCGCCTTTAGGCCCCCGGTGGGTGGGGGCTCAGGAGGCGATGTTGGCGAAAGCTCCTGGATTTTATAAATTTTATAGGGCTTGAAAAATGTATCCTAGGTAATCAATTTTATTGTTTTCTGTCATTTTCATGAGTTGGAATTAATAAAATGACACAAATGTTAAGAGTCTTTTGGAATGAAATATACTGTTAGTTATCTTCACCTTGACATATAAGTTCTCTTACTAAAAGTAACAATAAATCTAAGACTGGAAAAATTATTGCTTCTTTAATCGTTTTTTTTTATAAACAAGAGGCCTCGATTTATCTTAAATTTGAAAAATGTAGAGGGTGCACCCCGCCTTCCTTTAATCTGCCACTGTTCTCCTATATACCATTTTCATAGTATGGCGTTATTCCTCTCAGGCATGTGGAACGTAATGTGCTACGGACAAACAGACGACGCTGTATATCATACGTCCTTTCAAAAGACGAGTGTATCAAAATCAAAGGACGTTTAAAAATTTTACACTGTTGGATAAAATACTTCTTCCTATCAGCAGTATCTGGAGGTTTTATAATGATATTGGTGCCAGAGATTATCCCATGTATATCATGTTTAAAATCAGTAAGGTTATTTAAACCAAACTCCCAACAACAGCGTTAAACGAAATTCCGAGATCAACTCCCGAAAAACTTACCTCATCTGTTCCTCCTCTTGGATGTATGATTTTTTATGTACTTGTTTGAAGAGGGCCCAATCGTTATCCAGATCTTTGTTCAAGATTGGAGTAGCGAAAGCTGCCACACACAAACTAGCAATTACCCACAGTGCATTCATCTAGGAAGGAAAGAGGTTAATACATTAATATCGTTTGTAACGTGACATTTAATTGGTTAGCATACTGTAATACATTGTGACGTCATCAACTCTTGACATTTTTGGGTTGTTGTTGTTGTTTTTAAGATACAATTTGAAAACACAATTAAACCCGTTGAAATCAAACAAAAATTAATTTATTTACCGGAATAAGGAGTTCATTTTGGTTGTGAAATTTGTTAATAGGCTACCGAATACATATTTTCATTTTGATAAACCGCTTCACTGTTTATGAATGTAATGTGCAGTAGATTAATTCTTTTCTCCGGAAATAAATAACAATAAAAATATTGCTTACTTTATGCATCAAATTTTAAAATTCTATGACGCGCAATGTAGTTAACAAAAAATGTGACTTAATAAAATGGACCTCCATGATATTTTAAAAGTAGTTGCCATCTTAAATCTTTTATCGCCACAACGAGAATTTACACCAACCCTTTACCGGGTGCGTGCTACATTGTATGTGTGTTTACGGGGAGTGAAAAGGCGATTTGATTGCCCTCGTTGTATGTTAGGATTTTTTGCTTGATATTTCACAATGTATTCGTAGTAAATGTTGCGTTTTTTCTTACATCTATAAAATGTCAATAAACATCGTAATCGCTTCTAGTCGTTTAGCATTCAATTCACAATCGACTCTTGATAAAAACTGGACTAAACCAAATCAATATTATGTAGAAAAGAAAAACCCTGGGATTATAACACTGTCTAATTTTTATTGTATAGAACTTTCGTCCAACTCTTGAGTGTATTACTGAGACACAGAGGAATGTGTTGTTTTTATTAAAAATCATATTCAGTCAAAGAAATTCTAAATAGCATATCCTAGCCCCGTGGGGATCCGGGATGTTAGAATAGATCCTCAGTACCCCTTGCCACTAAATGGGGCGCGGTCCTTCGGATGAGACCGCAAAAACCGAGGCCTCATCGTGTCACAGCAGGTGACCTCCCCGCTCAAAGGTTATAAGCGCCGAGCATAGACCTAAATCATGCAGTCATCAGCAATGGTGACGTCACCATATGAGTGAATAGTTCTCGGGCGGGATGTTAACCAATCAATCATTGAATCGTTTTCGAATTGCTACCGGAACACGTGTTTATTCTAGATTTTATATATACCGTGATCACATGATTTCAAAATTTGGTTAGCCTTCGATACTTCCGGTAAGATAGCGTCTGTTAGTAACATTATTGCTTGTTTTGTTTGTTTGTTTTTTATTTATAGTCGCCTGAGCAATTTTTCAGCTATCCGGCGACTGTCACTATTACCGGTGACGGGGCTGCAAATTTAGACCTATGCTTAGCACTAATGGCTTTTAGCAGTGAGGGTTCTTTTACGTGCCACACCTGCTGCGACACGGGACCTCCGTTTATAAGGTCCCATCCGAAAGACCCGTGACTCTCACTTCGTAATGCCGAGCTCTTGGCGAAGGAGCAATCACTACCTATTTTAACGTCTTAGGTTTGACGCGGCCGGCCCGAGCGGGGCTCGAACTCACGACCTTCCGTTCACGAGGCGAGAGCTCTACCACTGAGCCACCGTGATCGGTAAACAACATTATTGCAAAGAAATGGATGGATCAAAAGCGAGATACCACTGCCTAGCTGAAGACTGAAGTGCGGACAAGAGGAATATAAGAAAATATTTTTATAAGGAAAACATTGCTTTATACTCTTTTCCGACACAGAAAAAGGATCTGTGTCGGAATTTGAAATTACCCCTAGCTTCGGTTCCACTGCATGTTCACACAACATAACTAGATTAAGTTTTCGAAAAAAAGGAACATTATACCCCTCGGTCGGAAAGGACGCACTTAAACGCTGGCACTTTCAATAGCAAATAGATTGAGGAAGTAGTTTCCATCATTTTAAAGCCTATCGCTATATTTAGGTTTTATTACCGGAAATGCTTAGGGCTAAACAAATCTGAGGATCCGTGTAAAACAGTGTTTCGGCAATAACTCGAAAATGTGCTATTGAAATTAAACCCAAAGAAAATGATTATCAAAATTAAAAGTAACAAAGATGACACCTATCTTTAATCTCACAGGCAATGGTATGTAGCTTTTTATTTATCCATCTATCTTTTTTTTAAAATCCTGACAACGAATTTGAACATCTTTCTGATGTTCATATTCCACAAGTGACCTGTTTTCGACTAAACACAGTTACTAGTGTTCCGAAATTTCGCTTGTATACAGTTTTCCTAATATAAATTTTGCTTTACATGTAACTGGCAATCCAAGGAATATCAAATTGTTTAGCCACACGATACAGAAATGAAATTTGACTTAATTACAGATTAATTGATAATACAAAAAAAAACCATAAAAACAAAACAAAACAAAAAATAATCAATAAATAAAATTCGAAGCTGTGTTTCTGACACATTTGTCGTAGTATGAACATGTGGGTAATATTAGTATACAAATCTCTGATATTTATCTGTCCATTCCTTACCTTGATCTCTTGATGTATACAGGCGATGGTATACGAAACATTTCCCTTAAATAGATATCATTGCGGCTGCGCGTGACGGGGTAGTCAGCTGATCCCTCGTGCGCTACACATGGCAAGATAACACACGATTGAGAACAGTCTGTGTAAATAATTTTGTTCTAAACCCTAAAATCAAAATGTCATAATTCCATGTACTTATTTTAGTGCAAGTGGTGTCAAGCATGTTCTAATTTATGTCCGTTATTTATTTCTAATGCAAACTACCTAGAAGTCTATATTTATTTTAAAAATAACCATGTATGGTATCGTTATCTAAAATCACAAGACTGCGTGATTTCTCATTTTTCCTGTATTGGTATAAAGGTTAATGATATTAAGTTCCCGAAATATGCATTGCAGAGGCTTCTTTCGCTTCCTCTTCGGAATTCCCATGATGATTCAAGCACTAAGTGTCTGTGATTCATTTTTATAATGGAGATCACTCGATTTTACTAATCGAGTTTTACGTAATATCGTGTGGATTTCGGGAAAGATTAATAAAATTTGACTTAACATACTTTTAATTTTTTTTTCTTTTTAAAAACTGCCAAAGCTTTGTATGGAAATGCAGTAGCCTGACGGCAAATGAAAATGGAAGGTTTAACAACAGAACAACAAGTTTGATTTTATTACATTTCATTGAAGAATCGAGAACAATTTCCTCATGACCAGTAGCTCTCAATAAGCATTATGTATACATCTGTCCTAAAGTTGAGAGTGGGTGTTGAATATGCATACAAATATTGAAAATACAGATAAAGAAACTTCCGTGTCACAAATCTACGTTACGTTTGGAACACTACATATAGTTTAATCAAACTGATCAATGATTGTCCATGTTACTATCTATAATTAAGGTATCTCATTACAAGAGTACATTTACCTTTTATGACACTATACGTCATAATATGGTGATTTAAATACTTATTGAAAATATTGTATCTATGGATTTGTTTGTCTATCATCGTGGCTCAGTGGATAGTGTGTCGAATCCCGAGTTCAAATCCCCCAAAATCTTTTGTTCATATCTATTGAAATAAGTTTTTAAAAATCATGTTTTTTTTCTTCCATTTGTTTGTTTGTTTGTTTGTTTATAGCCGCCTGAGCAATTTTTCAGCTATCCGGCGGCTTCTTCCATTTGCATATCTTGCCTCTTTTGATGTATATATTTATCACATATCACCATGTCTATCATGAATTCATGCTGATGGGAGAAACTCTTTCAAGAAGAAGCGAACCAGTTTAAGGCTGAATTGATTTATTTTGAACATTTATTAACTCAACAGAAATAGTGCCAAGATAGATATTCCCAGTAATAAATTTATTAGGTGATGGTTCCCTGTAAATTGTTGATAAAGCGGTAACAGTTTTGTAATGTTTCGAAATGGTATGCGAGTGCTTCTTGTCCTTAAACTTGAACGCAGTGGTGACCATGATGTGACCTAGATTGTAGGGGTCTCACAGGTCATGTACCCATTGATGACCTACATATTAAAATCAAATGTTTCAAACTCCTCAATAACTTGTCTTATCTGAGCAATTATTGATAGCAGGGTAGTAACTGAAAACACCGTAAGGAACTTTATCGCCCGGCTGTTTGTTTAGATCTGTGAAATGAATGACACAAGACTGATGAACAAAAGGGGGCCGGAATATTTAGTACGCATTTAAAATTTGTCTTCATAAGTTTTATCTGACCCTAGGTATTTGTCAATAACGTATTTCAGTTATTTAGATTTTTATTCGTGAAAAAATAAAAACCTGGGGAAAAATGGCTTGGAGAGTTTCAATATGTTTATGGACGTCATTAAAGTATTGCTGAATGTTTAGTTCTGTTGACTCGGCGTTTCTTAAGATTTAGAGTTAGGAACAGAATAATTATTTTCAAAGTATTTTAACTATGTTATAAGATCCTTTAATAAGGCAGAAATTATACTAAATGTTTTGATAGATTTTAAAAACAAAAAACCGCCGGATAGCTGAAAAATTGCTCAGGCGGCTATAAACAAACAAACAAACAAAATCCAAAAAAAAATGGTAAAAGTAAATTAAAATGCAAAAATAAAGTACAAAACGAGAAAAAACAAACACAAAAAAGGAAGACACAAAATTAAAGGGGAATAAGAAACATCATGAAAAAAAAGCTAAAGAAATAAAAACAAAAGAACTAAACACCAAAACATACGAAAAATAAACAAATCACCTCTACAAAGTATCTTACAATTTTGTTTTATGAAAAGAATCAATGATATGTGCACGTGCTTCCTCGACTATATTATGCAAATATTTTCTAGTCATGTGATCAAAAAATTTAAATACAAGACAGCATAACCCTCTGTGATCATATCCCTAGTTTAGTTTCGTAATAGACGTAGACCTTCACTGTACAAAAGGTATGTAGTAAGTAATTTTCTTATTCGGTCTAATGTAAAATACAGCATATATGCAACAGAGATATATTCAGTGTTTCTGATTATACAACATCAATTTGTTTTGCTTTAGTCCATTTTTCTCTCGAGTATATTTTTTTTTATCTTTGTCGTGTATTTAAATATTTTATATTCGATGTGTATTTAAATGTTTTTAAATTAAGTGTGTATTTAAATGTTTTTAATTTTTACCGTCATTAAGATATATCCTAGGAAATTTAATTCATTTAAATTTTCAGTGATATATCTAAAAGCGCTATATTTACAGTCTAGGTGAAGTATAAATTCCGACACTTCTTGTAAACTGAACCATCGATAGATAAGATAAAATAAAGTGCAACCAGACGAATACACAGTGAGATAAAACTAAAACCGGAGTCGTCTTAAGGCTTTGGAATCTGCTCTTAGCATACGTTTAATTTCATTTAAAATTTTAACTTGGGTTACCTCATTGAGTTTTCAAGTTGAATTTGAAGAGTATATGATCGACTGCAAAATCTGTTAGATAGAGGGACGACATATCAGTTGCATAAACTGTATACCAAAATTTCATGTGACGAAATTATAAATATCTACATTAAATGAGTGATCGTGTCTTTTACGTCATATCACATGATGTAACTCATGTGAGTATCATATGACATATCTCATCTTTATAACATATTCATATCGCCCGCAAACATGCTTCAAGTGATTTATCAAGTGTCTGATTGCTTAATCTACAGATGTTGCGCTTCGTTGTCTTAGCGGCTTTGGTTGCGGTGAGCATTGCTCGCCTGTCAAAAACCGAGTTGGATGAGGAATGGCAACTCTTTTTGAAGCAACACAGCAAACAGTATGCAGCGGAAGAGGAAGCTAAGAGGTAAATTTGAAAGCAAAATGGTAACGTTTCAAGAATGCGAAATGATATAAATATTATTTAAATATTATATCATATATATCATGGTGCATGTTCTAATACGCACTAAGTTAAAAGTTTACTGTATCTTTGTTTTGTCAATTATTGAAAAAACAAATTGAAGAAAATTAAACCATAAGCAAATTAAAAACTCAAAGAAAAAATGTGTCGTCAGTTTACTCGCTGGTTTGGTAAAGAAACTGACAAGAAAACAAACATTGATGGTAAATAGAAGCTCTATGTGCTGTATGTGCAAGCTTGTGATGTACAGTAAGTTATGTATGTAAGTGTATGACTTCTAGGCGCACGATCTGGGAAATCAACTTGGACTACATTCAGAAACACAATATGGCTGCCGACCGCGGGGAACATACCTTCTGGCTGGGAATGAACGAGTATGGCGACATGGTGTGTAGGAGAGAGAGAGAGAGAGAGAGAGAGAGAGAGAGAGAGAGAGAGAGAGAGAGATTATTTTTTACAACTATTACACTTTAACACAAATTCTCTTTCAACTTTCCTAGCGATTACTTATCTGTAACACGTGAAAATGACTTAAGCCTCATTGTGCATGGTGAGAAAGAGAGGAGGGTGGATGTTGTAAAATCCCTGCTATGAAATCCTTTTTATACTATGGAAGTGTAGATTGTCACATTACACGTTTGATTAAGTGATGATAGAGCAATTTTAATTGGTAGATAATATGAATACACTGTACTTGCTTTAGACCAACGAAGAATTCGTCAAAACAATGAACGGATATAAGATGAGGAATGGAACAAGCAGAGGCTCCCTCTACCTCCCTCCCTCCAATATTGGTGACCTTCCCGACACGGTCGACTGGAGAAGCAAAGGTTACGTCACACCTATCAAAAACCAGGTAAGTTCAAATATCAAGCTTATTTCTGAAATAAAATGAAAACCCGTTTAAATGGAAGTTAAGCATATGTACGTGCAATACAGTGTTATAATGTAGAATTTCACTCGATGGAAATTTTATGTTATTTAGAGGTATCGAGTAAATGCTCAACTACATTGTATATAGATTTTCGTCACAGTTCATAAGTACTCGAAATCATAGAATAGACTTTTGATTCAAAATTACATGTCACGTTTTCACATGATCAAAATTAATCGTAATCTATTACACACATCTTTGAGTTTGTTGAAATTTTAGCTTTAGAACTTACGTTTGTTTTTAGGGTCAGTGCGGGTCTTGTTGGTCATTCTCGGCTACTGGATCACTTGAGGGTCAAACGTTCAAAAAATCTGGCAAACTTCCATCTCTGTCAGAGCAGAACTTGGTTGACTGCTCACAGAAGCAAGGTAAAGATCAACTAAACAGAGTAGTGGACACTAATAACTATCATCTCACAATTTCATATCTTCACGTTAACAGTACTTCATATCTTCACGTTAACACTACTTCATATCTTCTCGTTAACACTAATTCATATCTTCAGCAGTTAACAGACCTTCATATCTTCAGCAGTTAACAGTACTTCATATCTTCACGTTAACATTACTTCATATCTTCACGTTAACAGTACTTCATATCTTCACGTTAACATTACTTCATATCTTCACGTTAACATTACTTCATATCTTCAGCAGTTATCATTACTTCTTATCTTTATCATCTAAATATAAAACACAGACGGTACCAATTTTGATGCACCAGATGCGCATTTCGATAAATAATGTCTCTTCAGTGATGCTCAAGTCAAAAATGATGGAAATCCGAAATAAGAACAAACTTGTAAGAGTATATGTAAAACAGCTTATTATTTTCAAAATCTAACACAACTTAATATGTTTCAAAAATTGACAAATATCTTTAACAGTTAACATAGATTAATGTCTTCAACAGTTAACATAGATTAACGTTTTCAACTGTTAACATAGATTAATGTCTTCAACTGTTAACATAGATTAACGTTTTCAACTGTTAACATAGATTAACGTTTTCAACTGTTAACATAGATTAACGTTTTCAACTGTTAACAGTCTTCGACAACTAACGAAGCTTGATATCTTTAATAGGTAGTATAAATCAATGTCTGTATGTTGACTTTTATTTGTAAATCAAATATTGAAACCCTCCAAGATTAAAAGTTTTGTGTTTCATTTTCCATGATTGAAGCATGATATTTCTGTCATGATTTTTTCACGTATTATTTTGATTTAGAGCTCTCCATTGTCGCATACTACGATTTGTGGTCCACGATACATTTGTAGACCAAGAACATAGCATGCCACAATGAATTTTCTTACATGTTAATGATAAAGAGCAGGTGCTTGGCAATGGTTAGAACTACAGTAAATTTATGTTTAAATTTTCAGAATTTATTTGAAAACAATTTTAGATACCTTCCTGATGCCTTAATACATACTGTACACTTCTTTTCTAACAACTGTAATTAATTTCATGTTTTCAGTTAATGCAGATAAAGTATAGAGTAAAATAATAATCCAGTATCTAAAAATTAAACTGTGATTACAACCTTCCGAATTTCCTCCAGGAAACCATGGATGTGAAGGAGGTTTAATGGATGACGCCTTCACGTACATCAAGGTCAACAATGGGATTGACACAGAGGCTTCATACCCATACGAAGCTAAGGTTTGTACAGATGGCGGAGATGATTAAAATATAACAGGTGGCAAGGTCAACACGGAACTTATATTAAGAACAAAATAGTGTATAATTATCATAATTCTTAACAGGAAAAATATATTTGAAGAATCGGACAAGCTTGCATATCATTTAAAAGTGTATTTCGATATATGGCATTTTCTTCATATCACAGGATGGAAAATGCCGATTTAACAGCGCTAATGTTGGAGCTACAGACACTGGTTTCACCGACATCAAGAGCAAGAGTGAATCAGATCTTCAAAGCGCCGTTGCTACAGTGGGACCCATTGCCGTTGCTATTGACGCCAGTCACATGAGCTTCCAGCTGTACAAGAGCGGAGTCTACCACGAATGGTTCTGTAGCGAATCCCGATTGGATCACGGCGTGTTAGCTGTTGGCTATGGAACAGATAACGGCAAAGATTATTGGCTGGTTAAGAACAGGTAATCTCATAACAGAAATAAGAGGCCCACAGGCCTTATCAGTCACCTGGGTATCACTAGTTGCTAAATTTTATATTCAGCAACAGTATAAAAATGTTTTATTAAAACACAAATGTCCCCAAATATGGCGATACTGATGGGAGATTTTACAAAATATATGCCATATAACACTATATGACTATTTACCTGCACTAGAGTCAGAACCCTTATCCAAGGGATCCTGAAATTTACAACTTTGTTGGAGACCTTTTACTTTTATATCTAGTGTTTGTAAAATTATAGAAAAAAGTTGATTAATTGTAACGGGCATTAAAACGCATATATGCCCATTTTGTTAACTCTACACCTGGGATTGCGAAAGGTACAAATTTGGTACATCCTTTTCTGTTTTTCCTAAATATGCATTCAATTTTTATATAATATCAAGAAAAGTACAATGGAAATCTTGCAAATGATTAAAAGGAACTAATCACTATGATCATGGTCATGGAATTTTCAATTTTGATGAATGGCTATCTGCTCATAAATATCCATTTAATTTCAATTAACAAAGTTTAAATTGATGCAGGACGGACGACGACAATTAATCAACCATCATATTCGGCATAACACACGTGCGTGTATTGTGAAAAGAAATGTCAATAACTAGAATATCAAAATGTAACGTTCAGTCTCCCATGCTGTTTGCGATTTTTTACTTTAATAATTTTGTTAATTGAAAGGATACTTTTTGATTGGCCTATTCTGGATTACAACTGCCCCTGATTGGTTGATTTGTAAACGCAGGGAATAATTGGTTATATATTCATGTTTTGCAGCTGGGGCGAATCCTGGGGACAAAAAGGATACATTCAGATGTCCAGAAACAGACGTAATAACTGCGGCATTGCTACCTCTGCCAGCTACCCCACCGTGTAGAAATCTTTGATATGCAAGTCAAATGGACTATCGCATTGACTTCCAATCGAAATCAAATGGAGAATCGTATTAACCTCAAATCGAAGAAAAATGAATGTTTTTTTTTTTATATTTTTTGATATGAAAGTATAATGAATAAAAGAGTAAGAAATGCCCATTGTGTTTGCATTTTCATTTCATGTTCGAAAATATATAAGGATATGAACTGCAACAAATCACGCTGGGATAATTCACGAAGCGCGTTAGCATCAAGTAAATTTTAAACAGATCTTGACAGATTAACGATTAATTGTTAATGCATAACAGATCAAATGCAAAAGGTTCACTTGACTAAGTGACAAAGGTGACCTGAAAAAGTATGTTTTAGGACGTGTGAAGTTAATTAAATATGAAAACTGGGGGCCACCGTGGCCGAGAAGTTAGTTCATTGCGCTTAAAATCACAAGGCCTTTCACCTCTAGTTGGCACGCGTTTGATTCTCGCTCGCGCCGATATATGTGAGAAAGTTTGTCAGTTTACTCTCGGAAGGTCGGTGGTCTCTTCCCGGGTATATTTTATCTGGGTTCTCTCCTTCACCAATAAAAAAACTGGACCCCACCATAAAACTGAAAAATTGTTGAGTGTGTCGGAAAACAACAAACAAACAAATTGCTCTGACTTGGTATCTTTCAATACTAGTATACTTTAATAGCTAATTCCGTAATATTTTGGTATGACATTTATTAAATAAAAAGGCTAAGCTAACTAACAGTATTCAATCTCGTAATTCCTATAGAAAATACAAATCATAGGGATGGGCAAACACGGACCACTGGTCATACCAGAGGTGGGATCAGGTGCCTAGGACGAGTAAGCATCCCCTGTCGACCGGTCACACCCGCCGTGAACCCTATATTCCGATCAAGTAAACGGTGCAATCCGTAGTCAGAATCAATGTGCCAAGGACGGCCTAACAATTGGTATGAAACACATCAGACAGCATTTGACTTAATGGAAAGTTGTACTGGCAAACTAGATCGTTATAACGACCATACAATTTGCGAAATGCTGACTTTAGACGAGATTGTACAAACCCAAACTTCTTTGTCAGTAGCCCGCTTCGATTTAAAAACTGATCATAAGCAGAACAAGCTCTTGCGTATCGAATCAGTTGGGGGATATAAACACCATATGCAGGTTATGATGGAATATTGCCACATAAATAAGGGAAGTTGACAATGAAGAAATTGAAATCATCCCGTTTGTCATTAAGTTGAGTTGTTAGTTTGTCGCCTGCATCTATTATTTATTGATTATTTACTGAAATCAAAGGAAGAAAGACTTGGGTTGAAGAATTTGTGGGACACTCTTGCTATCAAAATGTGAAGATAACGAACAGTGATCAATCAGTCATTACACGAGTCATCGCATAATATCGGCATACCTTTATCATCGGTAGCCACGCTTATGTACCTACTCTACCTCAAACAGTGGCTGTATGACCAGCGAAACCTCTATTTTTATGAATATTCATGAAATGACACAATCATTTATTAACTAATCACAGTCATGATAACAAACGTCGACATTTTGTTGGTTGTGCCCACAGTTAAAATGTGTAGTGTAAATAACAGAGAACAAAGCTTATAGATCACTCTTTTAAAAGCAAGCAAAGCAAAGAAAATAATTATGTACTAAGAAAACATCTGCCATAACATATTAAGCTATGCTTGAAAGTCTGTAGTTATAAACTCATTTTGATTGCCAATTGCGTCAGTTTTTCGCCCAGTTGACAACCCTCGGATTCTTCAGCTATAGGCCACGAGATGATCACCGAATGACTTCCACCCCAAAAATGGGGGCTGCCGTTTGGTTAACATATGAACAATACAATCACAACTATGACGTACTGTGAACGGGGATGATAGGACAATGGCAACTAACGTGCTCCTTGAAGTATGCCGGCATGAAGACCCTCAGTTCATACCCTTATGTATCTTCAAAACTTATATTTGGTTTTTAAATATCTGTTCCGGATATGCTATTAATGAGCTATACCTATGCGAAGGTGCATTACCATCCAATAGGTGCTTGAAGAAGTGAAGCCTGGTCCACCCTAACGCTTCAAGCTAACCTGCACCTACCTCATCACCAGTAATATTTACAGAATACTACCTCACCACCAGTAATATTTACAGAATACTACCTCACCACCAGTAATATTTACAGAATACTACCTCGTCACCAGTAATATTTACAGAATACTACCTCACCACCAGTAATATTTACAGAATACTACCTCGTCACCAGTAATATTTACAGAATACTACCTCACCACCAGTAATATTTACAGAATACTACCTCGTCACCAGTAATATTTACAGAATACTACCTCACCACCAGTAATATTTACAGAATACTACCTCACCACCAGTAATATTTACAGAATACTACCTCATCACCAATAATATTTACAGACTACTACCTTATCACCAGTAATATTTACAGAACACTTCCTCATCACCAGTAATATTTACAAAATACTACCTCATCACCAGTAATATTTACAGAATACTACCTCATCACCAATAATATTTACAGAATACTACCTTATCACCAGTAATATTTACAGAATACTACCTTACCACCAGTAATATTTACAGAATACTACCTCGTCACCAGTAATATTTACAGAATACTACCTCACCACCAGTAATATTTACAGAATACTACCTCATCACCAATAATATTTACAGACTACTACCTTATCACCAGTAATATTTACAGAATACTACCTCGTCACCAGTAATATTTACAGAATACTACCTCATCACCAATAATATTTACAGACTACTACCTTATCACCAGTAATATTTACAGAACACTTCCTCATCACCAGTAATATTTACAAAATACTACCTCATCACCAGTAATATTTACAGAATACTACCTCACCACCAGTAATATTTACAGAATACTACCTTATCACCAGTAATATTTACAGAACACTTCCTCATCACCAGTAATATTTACAAAATACTACCTCATCACCAGTAATATTTACAGAATACTACCTCACCACCAGTAATATTTACAGAATACTACCTTATCACCAGTAATATTTACAGAATACTACCTTACCACCAGTAATATTTACAGAATACTACCTTATCACCAGTAATATTTACAGAATACTACCTCACCACCAGTAATATTTACAGAGCACTACCTCACCACCACTAATGTTTACAGAATAGTAATCATTATAAATATGGTCCTATCGTTATTGACATGGAGATTTGTATGTTTTCTGATAAATTCCCATGTAAAGCTTTGATAGCCTATTGCGGTCCCATCCTACTTCAGTTGCCTACAAATCAACAATCTTGAATCTGTACTACCTAGGGATGCTTGCACATTCACGTGACTAACCATTGTCTTGTTGTTCAAGAGTAGAAGAATCTACAATATTTTCCTATACATCTTCATATAACATTTTGATCCCCTTTTGCGGCACCACCCTACTTCTGGGACCACAATATGAACAAACTTAATCTGCATTACTTAGGGATGTTTTCATATTATCATGATTAGTCGTGGTCTTGTTCCTGAAAAGAAGTTTCTTAATATATTTTTCTTATCCGACGTTGTTCTGCATATAAAACTTTGACACCGTTTTGTGCGCCCCCCCCCCCCCCCCCATTACCTCCGGGGACCATGATTTGAACGAAATGGGGTCTACTCTATGTCAGGAAGTTTGCATGTGAAATTTAACTTTTCTAGTCCCTGTGGTACTTGAGAAGACGTTTAAGGATTTTCTCCATTTATTCGCATGTAACATTTTTATCCCCTAATGTGGCCCACCTAACTTTCGGGGGCCTTGATTTGAACTTAAATCTACTCTATATTAGGAGGCGTTATTGTAAATTTCAACCTTTATGGTCTAGTGGTTCTTCAAAAGATAAATAGATCCGTCCTATTTTTACCTTTTTTTGATTATCTCCCTTGCTCAGGGGCATTGCCCTTTATTTAAAGAAACTTAAATCTCATTCCACCAAGGGTAATTTACACTAAGTTTGATTGCATTTCGTCCAATGCTTCTGGAGAAGATGGAAAGGTGAACAAACACCACATACAAAATATACAGAAAAGCCCTTTTGAGCTTTAAGCTCACGTGAGCTAAATAAAGAAATGGAATGAGAGATTTTGATATTCAGTTCAAATAAACTTGCACAAAAAAGTCGAACACTGTAGATGATGGAATTTTGTCCCATTTGTTGTCCTAGTCTTGCTATCAGTAAAAGATAACCTTTGTGTACTCGTTCCTGATTTTACTGTATATATTAATGATCTCCATGTTTCATACAAACACAAAAGCCTGGCAACCGAAGATGTTCGTTACTCTCCGCAGTGGTGTTGCGAAGGCATAAAGAAAATGACCTTCAGAAGACATTGGAAGGATGTTATTTATTGTAACAAAAAGGAAGACGATTGTACAACGTAATGAAAGCTGCTTTCAAAAGACGTGTTTCATTAAATACAGTGGACGAAAAAAAAATTATCATTAATCGTTTGATATTTCGTTGTTATCCACATGATGTCATGGGTCCTCACGTAATAATGATGTGATAAGCTGTCAGACAGTGACGTAACTACAGCTGTTGGCTATTCCACATTGATTGTTGTTGTCTTTAGACAACAGTACATAGCCTTTGTCTCCCCAAGATGTACCCCAACTGAAAATAGAAGATGTATAATTAATGGAGGCGGATTCATAACATTTTTAATAGCGGATGCGAGTCAAATTAACACACGACTGATGAGGCCAAATTGGTCACAAATACCTTTTTTTTTTCAAATAATCAGCCTCAGGATCGGCCAATTAATATTTGCAAAAAGATAACGTCACACATGATTTATAGAACTACGAGGTTTGAGAATGTACAAGATAAAATCAAGATAAAATCCCGCCGTTTCACCATTCCAAATTAAACGTCGAATATCACGAAATTACACACTTTCTTCAATTAACATACACAGTTCATTTCTATTTAAAACAAGAAGAAGCACAATGAACGTTAATTTATGATACTGACTAACAGTACCTGTTTTTGGCGATCCAGTATTTCTTGTCATTGAGAACACCATACCCGACTATTACAAGAGAATGATCCACTTGCTGTTTACAGTGTGGTTCGTCATACACCCCTGATTTGTATAACTGAAAAGACCTCTGGGTAGCATCAATGGCGGCTGATATAGGACCTATGGTCGCCACAGCCGACATGAGGGACTTCTCCGACTTTGGAAGGTCTCCGTAACCCGTCACTTTTGCTACAATGGCTGATTTCTTAAACTTGCAAGCTTCTTCCTGTAACGCAGATATATTGTGTGTCATAACAATACATACAGGAATAGAAAACATCCAGAATACCGGGGTTTTTTCTTCTTTTTAAAGATGGATGATTCTAAGTCACCTTTCACATTACATAAAATTACACAAGTTTCGTTGTATATAAACGGTACTATATATCTGTTACATGCACAGATAAACAGACGTAGATTGATTGATTGCTTATTGTTTTCCGACACACTCAACAATTTTTCAGTTATCTGTTGGCGGCCAGTTTTTCTTGGTGGAGGAGACCTCAGATACAATGTATCCGGGAAAGTAAACTGGCAAACTTTTTCTCATATTTCGGAGCGAGCGAGAATTGAACCCGCGCCGACTAGAGGTGAGAGGCCATATGATTTTGAACGCAATGCTCTAACCACTCGGTCACGTAGAAACAATGTTGTCTTAACCAGTATATTATCATAATTAAAATGAAATTGTATTCAATTTACTTCTGGGCACCTGATCCCATCTCTGGTATGTCCAGGGGTCCGTGTTTGCCCATCTATCTGATTTGTATTTACTATAAGTATTACAAGATTGAGTACTCTTCTTTATCTTAGCGTTTCCTTGAGTTACATGTCAGTAAATTTATAAATTATTTATTCATTCATAAAATTGAAAATGAAATATCTGTTTACATGGAAAGTTATTAAAGACAAAATAGATGTGTGCAGTATGTAAATATATTATCTACAGTTATGAAATATTGGGGGGGGGATGAAACCATATTTTCTCTTTCTTGCTTAAAAATGTAAATTTGGACTTTAAAATGAGGTTTGGGGATCTTGAATTTAATAGGACTATATTTCTGGTGCAAAAACGTTGTAATCAAATATCATTTCCTGTCATTAAATAAAAAACAATAAAAGTCTAGTATAGATTTTTGTCTCCATTCGCATGAACTCATAGGGCTTTTCAAATCTAAGGGAATACATCATAACTGACTTAATAATTTCAACTTTTACTGATGAAAAGGTAATGATAAGGAACATTGATCTACCTCATAACTCCTGTGGGGGATTCAAAACCAGGAATTGGGCAAACATGGATCCAGGGATATACCAGAGTTAGGATCAGGTGACCAGACGGAGTACGCATCTTCTGGCGGCCGCCGTGAGCCCTATATCTTCTTCTGGTAAACTGGGTAATCCGTAGTTAAAACAAGTTTGTAAAGAACGGCCTAACAAATTATATGATACACGTCAGAGAGTATTTAACCCAATGACAGGTTGTGTCGGCAAACTAGATTGTTAGAACGACCATAGAATTTGTGGAATACTAACTTTTAAACGAGACTTTTGAAATCCCTGTAACATGAATTTGTTTGTCAGTAGCCCGTCTCAATTTAAAAACTGATTGATCATACGCAAAACACGCTCTTGCGTATCGAATCTAATGTTGGAAGACATAAACACTATATGCAGATAATAATAGAATATTCTAAATAATTATGTGAGGTTGATAATATAGAAGCTAAACTCATCACGTTTGATGTTTTGTTTTCTTCTTGTCTGAAGATAAATGTTTGCGGTTTAAACACTCAACAGTATTGTGCAGCATCCGAATGAAACAAGTATCATTGAATTCCTTTTACCTCCCTTCGAGAATTTTCCACTTATACTTAGTGAGGTGCGCTCAGGACCATAGCAATGAAGGTTCTAATTTAAATCTTCAACGTCTGCCGAAGCCTCATTGGAGAGAACTGTGTCTCTCATTTCTAAATGCTGTACGTTTGGCGAAGGAACAATCGCTACCCATGTTTACATCTAATGATAGACGAGCGAGGCTCGAACCCATGATCATACGGTCAACAAGGGAACTCTCTAAATACTAACCACTGAGCCAATAAATAAGATTATAGATACATCGTCGTCGGTGTGGGTTATGGGTTACATCTATTATCTTAATTTGATGATAATTAATTATAGTTGACATCCGTTAAATCTATTAATTTTAAAATCCGTCCATCAATCCATCGAATTGTATATATATATATATATATATATATATATATATATATATATATATGTGTGTGTGTGTGTGTGTGTGTGTGTGTGTGTGTGTGTGTGTGTGTGTGTGTTTAATTTACCTTAGGGGAGTACGGGTACGTCTCATTGCTCTCTATCCCCCCAACATCCTTGATATATTTGAATGCTGAATCCATCATTCCGCCCTCACAGCCGTGATTACCTTGAAATATCGGAACAGCACTAGATTCCCTTAACTGACAAACAACATTATATTTCACTCAGTTATTTAACTAACAAACAACATTATATTCACTCAGTTATAGAGCTCGCAAACAACACTGGGTTTCACTCAGTTGTATAAGTGACAAAAAAACTTCAAAAAACACCGATGCATGCATATTTGTTTATGCGACTATTTCTTTAGAGAATAAAAATTATAATGAATAACCACAAAAAGATTAAATGGTATGCATATTTTTGTGAGATTTTATTCTTGTAGAAAACAGTGGCGGATCCAGAAATCTTTGAATGGGGGAAGGGCAGAAAATGACGGAATGGCAGACAATGAGAGGAAGGGCAGACAATGAAGAGAAGGACAAAAGATGGGGGAAGGATAGAAAAACGCTGTGAGCTGTCTTGTAGCCCTGATATGAAGCTACCGATTGTTTCCAAGACAAAACCTATATAATGTGGAGATTTTGGACATATTTCTACATGATATTTGTGAGGGAGGTGCGCCCCCGCAGATACTTTATCCACCACTGAAAGAAATGCGTAAATATCACTTGAATAAATGCTATGATTCTATCAACATTATTAGTTGTTAGGAAGTTTCAATAAACCATACAAATTAAAATCATCATTGAAATATACTAAATGCGCTAATCCTTTGCCAAGTCTTTTACACTTGGATACTGGGATGCTTGGGAAATAATTCAGTGCATGACTTAAGTAGGTCAGTTTGAGGTGCGCAGTAACTTCAACATATAATTTCAATAATGTTATGATCACTTCCCTTTAACCTGTAGTTACGCATGAAACCTGTGGATAAAAAAATTCTCGAACTCAATATTTTGATAAAGAAATACATTAAAAAGAAACTCCTGGTAAAAATATTTGACTTTTTAAACAGTGTAATTGCCCCCCCCCCCCCTCCCCCTCCCACCCCGCGAAAATTTACATGTTTACAGTAATTAATTCAAATTAGTGCGGGCTGCCCGCGTGGCGCAGTGGTTAGAGCGTCGGGCTCAAAGATCTGATGATCCTTGAGTCGGGGGTTCGAATCCCACTGTGGAACGTGGGTGCCGGTCTTTCGGATGA
This sequence comes from Ostrea denselamellosa, assembly GCA_024699665.1. Classification (NCBI taxonomy): domain Eukaryota; kingdom Metazoa; phylum Mollusca; class Bivalvia; order Ostreida; family Ostreidae; genus Ostrea; species Ostrea denselamellosa. Next base: position 3,704,778 of record JAMZEH010000050.1, on the reverse strand, counting down.
GACCGTATAAACCGAGGTCCTGTGTCGCAGTAGGTGTGGCACGATAAAGATCCCTCCCTGCTCAAAGGCCCTGAGTGCCGAGCATAGGCCTAAATTTGCAGCCCTGTCACCGGTAATGGTGACAGCCACCGGATAGCTGAAAAATTGCTCAGGGGGCTATAAACAAACAAACAAACAAATTAGTGCGTGCATTTTAGTGAACGTTTAGCTTTCTACTTTAACTTCCTTTGTAAAATGTATTGAATATCTTTGGTACATAAAATGTCAAAAAATTTTGCTAAAACGTTTTCGTGGAGTTTCTTACAATGCCTTTCCGTTTACAATTGATGTCTTGTAGATTTATTAGGATGTACGCTCATTCGAGGTTCTTACGCTGACCGAACGTGTCAGGTCTGCTTCCGGTCAACGATCGAGGGCAGGTACATTTACCAACATTCAGTTAAGAACCATTTGATTACATTGTTTCATATTTTCTGTACTTCCAAGCCTGTAAATGCATGTCTCTTTGCATTTTCGTTAACAGACGATCCATTATGTGACGTCAACATAATCGAATTATGTAAGCAACTAATCGAATTATGTAAGGAACTATGAAGTCATAATTCAGTTAAAGTAGTACCCGTGCAATTTTAATGAATGTGCTACACGGGCAGATGAACACAACCCACAGTCTCGCGCGGAAGTGGACGAAATGAAAGAGACGTATTCTGTATCCGGAAAGCTTGTGAGCAATGGCGGTAAAAGAAACGAAGCGGAGACGTTGAAGGAAAAACTGTTTTCCTTTCTTTCGTAATACTATGGCGGATGACCAATCACATACGTCATCGTAAAGAATACAAAATTATAAGTAGAGAAAACATGGGGCCCTAGACACACCAGAGGTGAGATCAGGGATGTGAATATGTTATCGACATCTATGCCTTTGAATGAAATATATGCAAATCAGAAGCTGTTTAGTAAATGACAACTCCATTACATTGAAATGATCATTATATTTTTGTCACCCCCCCCCCCAAACTTGATATTGCAAAGTTTTTATTAAATTGACATACAGGAGGGGGTGGGGGAGGCCAGAGAGTGTGCGGGTAGTGTTATGATGAAAGTAGGAAGGATGCACTGCTTGATTAAATATAATTCTAAAGAATAAATGTCAAGGGTGTTTTTTTAATTCCAGCTTGATAATGTTTTTTGATGGAAATTTCCTTGAACATGAAGAGGGTAAATAAGATAGTTTGAACCCACTATCAAGGATCTACCATATCACTTTTTTAACCATGGCATTTGACTTAAAGTTGTTTATTTAAAGGAGATCTTATTTTAAGTACATAACGTGCATCACATGCAATTTTAATGACTTGATCTTCCATGAAGGCTGTTGATTTCTTAAAATAACTGAAAGACAAACATTAACGCCGACTTAGAAACTGAACAACAAAATTGGTATTTTTGCATAATTTGGTGAACAAAGAAATCACTTAGTAGATGGTAACTGTCTTTTCCATTGAATTTGTGTATTTCTTCATTTTCATGAGAAAAAAAAAACATCTTCTATAACTCTGAAACGTGTCTTTGGAATGGTAATGTAAGTTTGTTTCAAAATTATTTGAATTTTAGATATTAATATACTGGAAATTGTTGGCCACGATACATTTTACAACCCAATCACTACTTATAGAAATGTGGGCAACCTCAGCAAATCATCAATATTTTGTGGTAACAGAGAGGAATGAGTTATTATGAATCTGTGACAGAGAAAAGACCTTTAGATCTATCCAGATTAGATTCAATAACAATTGAAGGTCAAGGTCATAATGGTAGCACAAAGCCACTTCATTTTCAAGTCAAGTTGATATGTAAAAAAAAAAATTATAAAAAAAATCCTCCAGCAATATCCACACCTTGCTCATATGTGACATCAGAGGACAGGCTCAATATCCAGACAGGTGAAAACCAGTGTAATTCAAATCAATTGAGTGCAACTCAAAATACCAAAGAAAAACAAGGAAGAGCATTGTCAAATCAGGAGCTTATGTATTGTACTAATCCATCCATGAAGCATGCAATGGGAAGGTGACAGCCAAGTATATAAAATCCCACACTCATTCCATCCAGTGTCACTTGAACAATATAAGAACTTATTTATTTCAAGTATTTTAAATTCAGAAATTTTAAACAGGTTTTCCCTTTAAAGTTTAATTTCAGGAAACAAAGCGATTAAGCCTACTTAAACCTCCAAATATCATTTCCAGAAAGATGAAGGTCAACGAAAAAATAGCTGGGAATGCAAATACCATCTTGCAACCCATATTTCCTTCCACTAGAAAAAAAAGGGGGAAGAGGGGAAAACTTTCAAAAACAAAAGAAGAGGACTTGAAGAACTTCTAAAGTCTTTTTTTAATTACAAAGAAATATATGCTGAAATATCTTAAAGGAAAAGTTTATTGAATTATGTTGTGAATGTAATGTAATAAAACCTTGGTTTTCTTTATCATGTTTTGTAAATTACAGAAATGGGAGACAAGCAAATCCAACATCTGAGGAAGTGGACACAGCAGGACCGTCTCATCACTCAATCAGTAGTATCATATCCGTCACTGCAGTTGGTTCCTTTCCAACAACCAAAATACATGCCCACCAACTGAGAACAATTTAGGTATGCATTTTATAATTCTTGATATTTGCATTCACTGATAATCCATTGATAGTGCATTATTTACATATCTTCATATAGGATAGGAACTCATGCTAAAATAAGAAATAGACCTGCTTTGTATGGAAAGCTATTCAGAATACAGAAATCAAAGTTTTAGATACTTCATATTGCATAAGATTAATATTAGTAAGGGTACTGTGGGTCAGCCATCTTGGATGAGGATCCCATCCTCAATGCTTGGGAAAAGGATTGCAGATATTCAGAATGAAAAACAGTGCCACACTGTTAAAATTTGTGTTATTTTATGACATATTTCATGGATCATTTTATTTCAGTAAACAGATGGCAGGTTCCTAATCTTAAGTAATGATAGATGCATTTAGGAGCTTTGACATCATGTCAGTCCAGTAGCAGATTAAGGCAGCACCAGAAAGCTCAAGTGAAGTGAATGAACAACATACTTCATCATTATTTTTCTACGATGCAGGGCGCTACTACATTTTGGGGTGTTCAGTTAGTGGGATAATTTATGATCATTTACTGGTTCAAGTAAATTTTGACCATTTCCAATTTTTTGATAGCTACCATTCCAGGTCTGTTCATATTTGGTTTTAATTCTGCTGATATTGTATCATGATGTATATTTGGGATCTGCCAAAATTGTGAATTTCACAACCCCAGGGGTTTGACTCTATGGCAGGTCCAAACTAGTCATAATTATAGTGTTAATATAACATATATTATTGATTTAAAATATAGATATTGGGGGCATAAGTGTTATCTAAAAGAACACATTTTGTTCTATTCTGCTGCTGAATATTTGAATGTAGCTTAGATATGCAGGACAGAAATTTATTGTAGATTTCATAGTCGTTGGGGGTAGCGATACTTTTAGTTAACACTCAGGTTACCTATATGGCCTGTGGGCCTCTATATTTGATATTCGGAATGTTTGATCTGCTAGAATATACTGCATACTGGGTATTTTCAGTGGGCGAAATTTTTTGCAATCAGAATCCTAATAGGTTGTAAATCATGTTCTGCAGTTGCATAATACCCATATGTATCAATATACATTTTTACGATTGGATTAATTCTATCTGCAAAAAATGGACAACCACAGAAGATACCTGTTATACAAATGTATGATATTAAAAATTCATTTTGTAGTTCAAATAGTGTTTGCATGAAACATGTTAGTAACCTGGTGTAAATTGGTATGTGACTGTGCTAATAAAGCAAGTACTTTAGAATTCTTAGTATTTCAAATTATAATATTTTTCATATATTGTCATTTTTAACATTAATACAATCACACCAATAAGATGTAAATTTGAGTCCCACTTGTGTTATGGTTGCATCAAATTTGAGATATAAACTTAAGTAGTGATTGTTATTTTGCCAACACTTGGCATTAATAAGTAAGAATAGTGGGACTTTCGCATATATGCTTGTAAAAACAGAGGTCTCATGTTGCAGCAGGTACTGGCGCAATAAAGAACTCTCGCTGCTACGGTTCTGATCACTAAACATAGATCTAAAGTTTATGGGATGGCCATTTTTCAGTATGAGTGAAAAATTCGTAATGGGATGTTAAACAAATGAACAATATTTATTCTATTTGACATGCCTTTGAAATTATTATAGCATAGATACTGTTTAAGATGCATGTATCGTTCTGTGATAATTTGCATTGATTTTTTTTTTTCGGAAATGTTGGAAGGTGACAAAGATAGAGGAGAAGAAACTAGATGCATTACAGTTCAGATGCTTGCAGAGGATCCTGGGATAAGATGGCAGCAGATGGTGACAAACAGGAAAGTAGCAGACAGAATGCAAAAAACAATGAGCTGCAGAGACAGCAATGGAACTGGATAGGACACGTGATGTGGAGGGAAGGTGACACATCTGTGAGATAGCATTAGCGTGGACACCAGAAGAGAAACGGGCACAAAGAGACCAAAAAAAAAAACAATCTGGAGAAGGAGAGTAGAAGCAGAAAGAAGTGTAGGATGGAGAAGCTTGAATGAGGTCAAAATAATAGCAAGAGAGAGTGGTTTGGAAAGAGAGTGTTGTTTCCTTATGTGCCTTCTGGTGTGCAGAGAATTAAGTGCTTAGTAATGTC